>VXAB01012771.1:155208-209027 GCA_013399175.1 Odontophorus gujanensis
TTTTTTTGGTCAACTCACAACTTCATTTTTATTTTTTTGTCAAAATGTGGAAGATGAAAAAAAGGTGAAATCTTGGATCACCCATTTTTCTTTAGTTTACAAGTTATTTCTAAAATGAAATGTGAAGGACTTAGGAGAAAAGTAATAACAATTTCCTTAAGAATGATCGCTATTATTCTAAAGCATATAATGCTTCTGATATAAAACAATACCTTCCCTCTTAGACCTGTTTTTTCTTTAAGACCTGTTGATTCTTTTCTCAACATAGGAGGAAGATAAATTGAGCAAAGCCTGAAGAAAAGACTGGAGAGATGCAAGAAAATCTGAGGCAGACATTTATCTTGATGACATAATTGAACATTAGCCTAGTCTGCTCTTATACGTGTTCTTAATTTAGGTGCTTCATCATCTTTGTATTCTTTAAGCAATGTTTTCTTTTGCAGTTACCAAAGTTCTGTGACCACCCCTCACATTTCAAGTAACTAATTTATTTTTAAATGTTGCATCCTTCATGTGAGTTTGTCAGTATATCAGATGGTGTACATGTCAACATGTGCTGTTTATTCCTCAAGGAGGAATTCAGCGTCACACCTTTGCTCAATACGCACTTCCATGTCAGATACCATTCTGTCAGATTGCTCCTCTGCTGCCATCTGTCACTCAGCAACACAGTGTAATGAAATGTGGGTGGGAAGGTTCAGCCTCTACTGCCATACCACCACCATCTCCCTCAGAAGTTGTCGACCAACATAATAAAATAGGAGGTATTACTTTTGGAACAACACTCATAGTTCCTATTTCAACAGCTATTGAAAAATATTTATTTCCCTTACACTCCAATGGCAAATGGTTGTGCAAATGACTGAGGAGAAGCAGGAGGAAAACATGTAATTGCTTTCCTGCAAATCTAACTAGCACAGGGAGAGCTACAGTGACATAGACAATGGGAGAAAATAATTCCATTTCTAGATACTAAGAGAGAGAAAGAACATCAAGGGAGACATTTTTACTGAAGAGTATTATTTAGTATTTAATATGGTTGAGGAGCTAGGTATAGTGACAACATAGCTATAATGAAGCCACTGTCTAGAAACTGTATGTTTACTGGAACTTTAAGTAACTCTAACATAGCTATACGAAATTCATAACAGTGTAAGTGCTACCAGTGTGCACTGGAGAATTGTACACAGGATAACAAGAAATGGAAAAATTATAGATAAATCATAGTATCGTAGAAGAACTTGGGTTAAAAGGGACCATAGAGATCATGAGGTTCCAGCCCCCCTGCTGTGGGCAGGGCTGGGTTGCCCAGGGCCCCAGCCAACCTGGCCTTGAACATCTCCAGCGATGAGGCACCCACAGTTTCTCTGGGCAGCCTGTGCCCGTGCCTCACTACCCTCTAAGTAAGTTATTTCCTCCTAATATCTAATCTAAATATCCCTTCCTTTGGTTTAAGAACATTCCCTCTTATCCTATTGATATCTGCCTTTCTAAAAAGTCAGTCTCACTCCTGTTTGTAAGCTCCTTTTAAGTATTGTAAGGCAACAACTAAGTCTCCCAGAGCCTTCTCTTCCTCAGGCTGTACAAGTCCAGCTCACTTAGCATTCCCTCACAGGAAACTTGCTTCAGCCCTCTGATCATCCTTGTGGCACTCCTCTATCCTCGCTCCAACACCTCTATTTTTTTTTTTTAATTATTATTATTTTTTGCGCTGAGGACCCTGGATCTGGATATAGTACTCCAGATGGGGTCTCACGAGGGCAGAGTGGAGGAGACAGTCACCTCTCTCTCCCTGAAGTGGTTACCCCTCTGTTGATGCAGCCTGAGATACAGTTGGCTTTCCTGGCTGCTGGCTTTTGTCCAGCTTTTCACCCACCAGAACCCCCCGGTCCTTTTCCAAAGGGCTATTCTCAGTGAGTTCTTCTCCCAGTCCATACTCATATCTGGGATTGCCCCAACACAAGTGCAGCACCTTTCACTTAGACTTGTTGAACCTCGTGAGGCACAGCAATAATATATTGTTTATCTAGTGGAAATGCATAGGATGAATGCAAGATTATATGTAGCTGCACATCTATTTCTGAATATTTGTGGGACAGAGGGCAGTATGGTTCTGCTCCACAGTATGTCTCTAAGTATTCTGGCTATGGAAGAAGCTAGTTGTGCAAGTTTAAGCAATACATGAAACAATGTTTATAGGTTCTTATAATCAGCATCAGTATTACACTTACAGCATACTATGATAAAAATATTTCTTAATAGCAGTGTGAACTTTCTTTAATGGGTACACTCCCTTCTAAACCCAACCCATGTAAAAGAGCTTCATATGGTGTAGAAAGATCCTCCTTGGCATACACATACGGTATTGCAATTAATTCACTGCATTTAAGCCAAATAACCAGAAGTAGCCAAAATTTTAATTTGGGCGCTATCCAACCATTGTTAATCATGAAAGACGTGGCACAACGAATTTGCATTCATGTATGTGAATAATGGAATAATTCTTCAATTATATACAAAAATCCTGAATGAAGTAGCTTTCTCTCCCTATAAAGTGCCCCTTCTGCATCTGTTCCAACTCCCACTGAACTCAAAGGAAAGCCTCCTATTGATTTCAGTGGAAGTTAGTTGAGCCTTGTGAAATTGTGTTGCATGATGGCTCCTGGCTCCCTTGAAATCTGTTGCAAATTTGCTTTTGACATGCAAAGTACTGGTCTCACAGCCATAATGCTTTTCTGAAGACTGTTAGATTTCTAACACCAAAGTAAATAAATACATATGCAGATAGATGAATAGGCAAATAAGTAGAAATTCAGATACGACAGACTGACTTTGCAAGAAAATGCTTGCTTTGTAGCTGTCCCAGTAATAAAACTAATTATCCAGAAAAACCTAAATTAGTAGGAAGGTTGGTCTAGATCTCTAGAGGACCCTTCTAACCCCTAAGGATCTGCCATTCTGTGAAAACACATTGACAGTTGCCTTACTCTCCACTCCAGTTTTAATTTCCATAAAAAGTGGATACCAACATCCCTTGAAAGTTTTCTACAGTATGTATGATCTGAGCAGTGTTTTTTGCTATGTCTCCATCACCAAACATTAAAAAGATTGTTTTGGGGAAAAAAAAGAAATCATGCAAGTGAGTAGGATGGTAATTTATTTCTTATGAGGTACTAAAAGAGAAAGCAAGCACTTGATACTGTCTCCCACAGCATCCTTATAACAAAGTTGAGGAAGTGTGGAATAGATGAGTGGACGGTGAGGTGGGTTGAGAACTGGATGACTGGAAGAGCTCAGAGAGTTGTGATCACTGGTGTAGAGTCCAGTTGGAGGCCTGTACTTAGCAGTGCTCCTCAGGGGTCAGTGCTGGGTCCAGTCCTGTTCAACATCTTCATCAATGACCTTGAAGGGGAGACAGAATCCACGCTCAGCAAGTTTGCAGATGATACGAAGCTGGGAGGAATGGCTGACACACTGGAAGGCTGTGCTGCCATTCAGTGAGACCTGGACAGGCTGTAGAGTTGGGTAGAAAGGAACCAGATGAGCTTTAACAAGAGCAAGTGTAGAGTTTTACACCAAGGGAGGAATAACCGCATGCACCAGTACAGGTTGGGGGTTGACCTGCTGAAGAGGAGCTCTCAGGAGAGGGACCTGGGTGTCCTGGTGGATGACAGGTTGGCCATGAGCCAGCAGTGTGCCCTGGTGGCCAAGAAGGCCAATGGGATCCTGGGGTGGATTAAAAAGAGTGTGGCCAGCAGGTCAAGGGAGGTGATCTTTCCTCTCTACTCTGACCAGGTGAGGCCTCACCTGGAGTATTGTGTCCTGTTCTGGGCTCCCTGGTACAAAAAAAGACAGGGATCTCCTTGAAAGAGTCCAGCGGAGGGCTACAAAGATGATAGAGGGCATGAAACACCTCTCTTATGAGGAAAGGCTGAGAGACCTGGATCTGTTCAGCCTTAAAATAAGAAGACTCAGAGGGGATCTGATCCACATCTATAAATATTTAAGGAGCAGGACTCTTCTCAGCAGTGTGTGGTGATAGGACAAGGGGAAATGGCCACCAACTGAAGCATGGGAGGTTCTGCACAAATGTACGTGGGAACTTCTTCACAGTGCAGTGACGGAGCACTGGCACAGGCTGCACAGAGAGGTGGTGGAGTCTCCTTCTCTGAAGACGTTCAAGACCCACGTGGACGCCTACCTGTGCAACCTTGGCTTGGGAGCTGCTTTGGCTGGGGGGCTGGACTAGATGATCTCTAGAGGTCACTTCCAACCCCTACAATTCTGAGATTCCATGAAAGCAGTGTAAGTGGGAAAGAGAATGGATATGGCCTATAACATGAAATTGTTTTTTTGTTGTTGTTGTTTGTTTGTTTGAAGAGGAAAGAGATAACACAGTCAGGTTTTCCCAGTATAACAGTTTCTAGCATAGAAACTGAGATTTCTCCTGTCCTCTCATAAACCACTAACTCATCACATTACAACACTGGAACCATTATTTCTATCTAGAGAAAGGTTTTGAAACATACAATTTTGGTACAAACTACAGAAGAAGGATTTTCCAAAGTTAAAATATTAACTGTGTGTCCTAGACTTTATACTGCTCAACCTAAAAGTTTCTCCACATATTTTTGAGCTGGGAATGGAAATCAAATCCAATAGAAAACGGTTTGATAATCTTGGGAATGTTCAGTGGACAAAGGGAAAAAGTGGGAAATTTGCCCTTCCCTGAATGTTCTTTGCAACCCGCCCCACATGGGACAAAGAAACAGACTCTGCTTAATTTTTGCATATCTTTTATTTTGTTGCTTATCTATTTGCCCTATTTTTTTGTCTTTCCCACCAATTCAACTGTCTATGAATACATCTGTACTAGTAACTGAAATGAGCCTAGAGATTTTCTTCAGCTTTGGGGTCAATTGGAACAGCATGTTTTACATCTGTGTTATTCAATTGTCTTTCCCTCCAAAACAGAATGGTTGTATTCAATTTGTTTATTATGAAGTATCATGCTGATACCAGAATCATATCCAGAAGCTTTGTAGGAGAATAAAAGAGGAATGGGGCCAAAGCCATTCCACTGGCCACTCTGGAAAGGTAATGACATAGAAAATCCAGTTTCAGCACTAAGTTACCTGGCAGTGCTGAGAGAACAGAAGAAAAAAAACAATACAAACAAAAACAAACAAACAAACAAAAAAAAAACCTCTGAAAAATATAGTATTTACAGTCATGTTCATTGCCACTTCCAAGAGTGGCTGAAAAGTAAGTACCTCACCATGAATGGTATTGTATACTTAGTAGCTTGGCATGTTAGAAGCTTCCTCATTTCACCAAACATAAGTAACAGAGTACTTCTATCGGAAATGGTATGAAATGATTTGCAAATTCTTCCTTTATATATTGTAATTATTTCACAAACCAACCAAGAACTTTTTGCCATTACTATATTCTGGAAAGAAAGATTATAGTAGTATTTATTTCTATTGCCAAATTTTCCTTTTCATGCTGAACTTTCTTAATTATCTTCTTTATGATGTATATTATTTTTTTTCCAACTACTTCACCTATCCTGAATATACTGATTGTAGTTTTGAAAATCACAGAAGGCCACAGTCAATTTTCTCAGAATATCTTCAGTGTAATTCTGCATGTGTGTTTAAAAGAACACAAAGTAGATCTGTTTATTTTGTCTTCAGTTCCTTAAAGGCTAGACTTTTTTTTCAGCTCACTGAAGCAGATATTTTTAAACATAATGAATGGAATATTTGTTAATGTTCAGCTCCCAAGTTGCATAATAAGCAAGTTAAATAAAAAATAATAATTTTAGCTTTGTTCTGAGAGTACACTAGCTATAATCTTAATCTAAATCAAAGTGTGTAATTCATAGGATTCTATTACATGAGCTTAAAATGCCATGGTTTAAAAATCTTGGGTTTTTATTAAAGTCTAATGGCAATATATCACAGCATGATACATCCTATTGCACAGGAAATCCAAAATGAAACCACCACCAGTTAGTTTTAATATCACATGGATAAAACTCTACAAACTGAGATCATCAGAATAAGATTAACTTCTTGAAAACAATGCTAGCTAGATGAGTGGTCACATACATGGAAGTTTTCTGCTTTCTGATTATTGTTTTGCCACTAATTTTCCTTGAAAACTAAAGCTACTGCCTGGACTTAATCTTATTCTTTCCCTCCTGTTTGCAGCCTGCAAAGGAATATTGACAATTCAGAATCAATATTCAGTGTCATTTTTTTCTAAAAATGACTCTTAGAAAAACTGAGGTATTGTCTTGATTGAATGGTCTAGAAAAGTTTCTAACCCAAGGAGAGTAACTGCAATGAAGAACTGAACATCATCCTCAGAACCTGACTCCAAGGATGACAGCAGGTAAGTTATGTTACCAAACTTCCCCTTCACGATTCTGAAAAGGGGCAGAATAGTGTTCCATACCTCTCACAGAATCTCTATCTATGTTTGATCAAAACCACAGGATTTAGAACAAAGAACATCAGGTCTTCATAGTGCTTCCTGCCTAACACAGCATTGACATAATCTCAAAGAAGTCCAGCAATAATTATGATGATTATAATGAGGATATTTGATTAACTCATTCGAAAAAATAATAATAAAGAAGATGACTTCTGTTTTGACCTCAAACCTCAAAGTCTCATCACTGCAATGCTATCTTAGGATCAAGACTCTTGATTGGACAGAGCCATCATCTCTAATTCTGTCCTGTTTACCTTGCTGCGCTGGATGCTGGATGATTGTGGATGAGCCCCTTGGCTCCTGTCCCTTAAGAAGTATCTGGTCCTTACTAACTGTCAGTTCCCCCCTCTGCTTTAGACCTAACAAATTAAGAATGCTTTTTAAATTTTGGTTGTAAATTTTTGTCAGAACAGAACTAAGAATTGGTAGATTGCACAAATTGCTTACTAGACAATTGCTCATTTTGAAATAGGAAGATACTGGAGCTTTGTTTCAGATTTTAATTCAGGCAGAATTTATCTGGTGAACTTTACAGAATTGTAGCGGTTGTGGTGTGCATAGATGTAGCAACTACTGTGCTGGTATCTTCTTATTACCTGTGTATGACACTCACTAAAAATTATCCATAAGCATGTAAAAAAATGCTCTTTTTTTAATTTGAATTTGCATGTTGCTGTGTTTTACTGACACATTTGCTTTTTTTTTTTTTAATTTATATTGAACTGTTGGTTTTAAATGTACATACACTTCTGAGCACAGAAACGTATCAACCTTTTGCAAATTAGTTCTCTAGTAGTTTGAGCTCCCTCATAAAGGTAATGATATTAAGATAACATTGAGCTCTCTGGAATTCATAGAATCAACGATCATAGAACTATCAAGGCTGGAAAAGTCCTCCAAGATCATTTAGTCCAACGAATAAATCCTCACTAAACCATGCCCCTTAGTATAGCATCTAAACATTTTTTTAACACCTCAAGGGACGGTAACTTAACCACCTCCCTGGGCAGCCTGTCCCAGCACCTCATCACTCTTTCTGAGAAGAAATTTTTCCTAATATCCAATCTGAACCTCCCTTGGCACAACTTGAGGTCATTTCCTCTTGTCCTATTGCTAGTTACATGGGAGAAGAGATTGACTCCCACCTCACCACAACCTCCTTTCAAGTAGTTGCAGAGAGCAATGAGATCTCCTCTTCTCCAGGGGTCAGGAAAATTTATGAAATCTCCTTCCTTCAGAAAGGTTAAACAAGTTGTGTGGAAACATCTCAAGTTATTTTTTAGCTGCTGATCTATGCAATTATTTCATAAACTTGGAAGACGTTCTTGTTTTCTAAATAACAGTGTTAGCACTGATATACAACCAAAATCTACGGTGACTCTTTCCTCCTAATTCCAAGTAATACAGTTCTGTAATATTTTACATACATTAACACACACTTGGTATATAGATCATTATTACCATATTACACAGTTTCGTTGATGAAGTAAATTATGGTCTTAGAGGCACACTGTTACATTTCTATCAAAAGCTATGCCTTGAGCTTCTGCTGTTCTTTTGTTTCCTTATTATGCGACCTAAACCCAGTTGGATAAACCCAGAGTTATAGGAAATAGTAATAGTAGGACAGTTTATGAGACTAATCTTACCATTTGCAGGAGCAGACATGGGAATGAGCCAGAGAATACTCAACTCAGGCAAGCTCTTAATTCATGAAATGGAATCCTAAATCCTCCTCCATGATATTTCCTCCAAAATCAGAGACAATGAGACAGTCACAGTGGGGTCAGACTGGTTCTACTGCAGTGTAACCCAATATAATGATGTTGCATTTTGCTGACATGCAGTAAAAAATGCATCTTTCTTTTCTGAACTTTTGAAATTAAATTCTTTAAGCTGTAGCATGGAACCTAGATTGCTTTAGGTTTGTTTTCACAGGAGGTTTATTAAGACAGAGAAAGGGAGTATAAATATATAAAGGGAAAACAGCAATTAGTGTGTTTGGTCAGCATGACTTACATATAAATCAATTTTTGCAAAAATTCTTTTCTGACTTTTCAGTGTATTACTCCCACACCAAATTCTGATCAAGGAAGACTTTTCACAGGAGAAAATGAACAGTTTGGGGCCATGGGCTTGGTTCATAGAGGTATTTAATGTCATTTTTCTGTGAAATATGTTTGTTAACAAAAACTGAAGTCTAAAATGAATTTGTGCAAAGCTCTGGCATAATAAATGCAGATTAAACTACTAGAGATTTTGAAATTATGTTTCTTGGTTTTGCAAAACAAAAAGTATACTGCTAACATACAAATTACACAAGTATTTTAAAATGCATTTACACAGTCTATCTCCCTCTTTTCTTTTTCCAAAATGAACTTTGGAACTTGTTCATTGTCTACCGATCTGATCTGTGTCTGAAGTATTTGTAACAAACAAAATTAATCAGAACATAAAATTAACAAGTTGGAAAATACTGTCTTTTGGCCCCTCTTTTTTTGCTTCCTGTCAGTTGTAAACAAGTAAACTCTTAACTGCAAACTGTAAGTTGTGAACTTGTGAACAAGTTCAGCTTGTCTTAAAAGGAGCTGGAAAGGGAATAACTTTTCTGCAGATTGTTACTGAAATTAGTTTATTAGCAATTGATACTGTTGTTGCAAATTCAAAGATAACGACAGCTAAATGTGCAAATAAATCTCTTCGAAAACTATTTCTGGCCTGCACAGGGCTGCCTTTTAATATCAGTTAGAAGGCTTTCAAATCTTCTTCCTTCAGCATTTCCTCGCCAGTTTAGCAGAAACAAATCCATTCGTTTATAGCAAACAAGAGAGCATATATACATAGATGAAGGGCCATAGTCAAATTCAATTAAAAAATAGAATAAAATTGTAACTACAGGACAAGGGGTAATGATTTTAAACTGGAAGATGGTAGATTTAGGCAAATATTTGGGAGAAATTCTTTACTGTGAGGGTAGTAAGACACTGGAACAGGTTGCCCAGCAAGGTCATGAATGTCTCCTCCCTGGAAGCATTCAAAGCCAGGCTGAATGGGTCTTCGAGCAATCTGGTCTAGAGGGAGGTGTCCTTGCCTATAGCAGGGGATTTGGAACAAGATGATATTAAAGGTCCCTTCCAACCAAACCATTCTATGATTCAATGAATAAATAGCAAACAGGCCCACTTAAAAAGTGACAACTGATTGCACAGAAAGAAAAACTGCAAGAAGTTATGAATCCATAAATTAGAATGACAATACTCTCAAAACATAAAATAGGATCTACAGCCAATGTTTCTGCTGTTACAAAAAAAAAAAAAAAAAGAAGGAAAAAAGAAAAGAAAGAAATCAGATGCAAATATTTCACATAGTTAAGGACCAAGTCAAGTCTGATAAGCAGAGCTCTTTGGAAACCAAAGAGACAAAAAAAGGTATTAATTGTTTTCATGAACAGACTTACAGAGGACAAAGAAAATCTTACTTTAGCATATCTTTCAAGCATTTGAAAACATCATCATAACATAAAATCCTTGATCAGGACAGGCTGGATAGCTGGGCTGATGACAGTGGGATGAGGTTCTACGAGACCAAGTGCTGGGTCCTGCATTTTGACCACAACAACCCCAGGCAAAACTACAGGCTTTGGGCAGAGTGGCTGGAAGACTGTGTAGAGGAAACGAACCTGGGGGTATTGGTTGATGCTCAGCTGAACATGACCCAGCAGTGTGCCCACGTGGCCAAGAAGGCCAATGGCATCCTGGCTTGCATCAGAAATAGTGTTGCCAGCAGGAACAGAGAAGTAATTGTCCCCTGTACTCAGTTTTGTGCCCTTCACTGCAAGAAAGACATTGAGGCCCTGGAGCATGTCCAGAGAAGGGCAACAAAGCTGGTGAGGGGTCTGGAGCACAGGCCTTATGAGGAATGGCTGAGGGAGCTGAGATTGTTCAGTCTGGAAAAGAGGAGGCTCAGAGGAGGCCTTATTGCTCTCTATAACTACCCCAAGGGAGGTTGTAGTGAGCTGGGGGTCAACCTCTTCTCTCGTGTTAACTAGTGATAGGACAAGACAGACTGGCTTTAAGTTGCACCAGGGGAAAATCAGACTGGATATTAGGAAATATTTCTTCTCTGAAAGAGTGGTCAAGCACTGGAATGGGCTGCCCGGGGAGTGGGGGTATTCAAGGAACATTTAGACACTGTGTTGAGGAGCGTGGGTTAGTGAGAACAATTGGTGATAGGTGGTCGGTTGGACTGGATGATCTTGTGGGTCTTTTCCAACCTTCGTTATCTTATGATTCTTTAGAACTATCTTATCAAATTTCTTGAGATCTCTCACAAGATGAAGTAATCCTTTCACATAAGGATAAACTTGCATCAATATCTTACACTAAAATCCCTCCTCTAGTGAGTTTGCTATTCCCATAAACATGTTGCCAGTTGGGAATGGTACTAAACTTATGCTAGTATCAAGACTTGAGCCTGGGAAATGATTAGCAAAATGGGAGTTGGCCATGGCCAAAACTGATAGAGAACAATCTAATAATGTTTAAAAAAAAAAACAAAAACCCTAGAAGTTGAATGCAGTGCCTAGGAAAATTCCCTGTTACCACTTAATTTACTAGTACTGCTGTAACATGTGATGAATAGTAAGACCTTGAGGGATACAGCCAGGCAAAAGAGTGGCAATAGTTGGCCTTCTGCACATACAGACCAATAAAAAACATTCACATTAAGAAATAAATAGTATTCTGTGCAGAAGCAGAAGGTATAAAAAGTCTCAAGGCAGTTATAACACCACATAGAATGAGAACAGATCATTTGTACTGAATGCCTGATCATTTCTTCCTCTGTAGACGAAGCTTTAATAATACTTAAGTACTAACAAAATGACCTGATCATTTTTACATGGCATCAGTAAACCAAGAGAGATTATTACATTCAAATCTTAGTTCTGAAACTGGAAACCAGCACTATTTTCACCATTGTCAGTGAGAATTTCATCAAGAACATGTCTGAAAGATACGCCGTGACACAAGCAGTTTAAGTTCATCTGATATTATGTTGCCCACAAAAGTGGGGAATATTTCAGGCACTTCCCTTGCACCAGCACTAGCCTCTGCTCAGCAGAATAGCAGTGGTAGCATGAACTGACCTGGTAAAATATTAACATAGGATGTGATTTTAACCAATACATTATTAATTTGATGTAGTTGACAACATATGGAAGAACAATGTAATTCTGGCATATGAATGATATCAAGATCATCCCTTTATGCCTTAAAGACTCTCACGAAATCATCTCTGAGTTCATTTTCACTTAAATGTTCTCTAAATGCCGTATTTATAAAGGAAGTCATTTTTATATGAAATAGATTGGGTAAAGCCTCATCTTAGCAAAATGTCACGAGTAGAAAATATCATGAGATTTAAAACAAAAATAGAAAAGATAGGGTTTACTGAAATTTGACTCATTAAAATATATTTTAGTCAGTCTTGATTTTACTGTAATTCGACCAATTAAAATACATTTATAATCAATGTTGCAAACGGATCTTTAAGTAACATGACATATCTAACATTTTCTTAATCCTTGGTCTTAAAACACAAATGGTGGGCAAAGTCAGCAGCAAATTACACTTCATAAATTCAAGTTTGGAATATAAAGCAAGAATTAATAAACTCAGTATAAGTAAAAATCTCTGCTCTACCCTATGGTGTTAACAGTGGAAGACTGCAATTTTAATTAGTCCAATAAAGTCGATTTCTGTGATAGTAAAGGATCATAAAAGCCAGATCAAAGCCACCCTGCCAAACTGGCCAGTCATTACCATCACTGAGACAGACCTAGAGGCCCCTGCAGCAGAGCAGTCAACACCAAGAATGCAGGTCACCATATGCAAGACAATCCTTTAAGCACTTGTATTTCTTTGCAAAAGCATTCATCAGCTGAAGCTTCATCGATGTCAAGCATTGCTTAAGAGACATAAGAAAAAGCACAATGGCCAGGAAAAGCAGAGAGAAAAAAAAGAGATAATTCCTTGTGTAATCCCTGTGTGTAAATGCTGAAATGGAGATTCCAGCATTCTCTCTCATAAATTATTTCATTTGTTTTATAACCAAGATCTGAATTACTTTATTACACTGTATGCTATCTGCTGACTCTGTCTTTTTTCACAATGATTTATAAGTGGAATTTAAAAACAAAAATGGGATGGTATTATTTCTCTGGCATGTAGGTAGAAAAAAGTATATATTTGAACATAACATAAGTTTCCTTCATTCTGAAACAGCAAAAAAAGTAATTCCTTTCACTGAGATGATCACCTTATCTCCTAAATCCTACTTCTAAGAATCAGCTTGTCTCTGAGCTCTGAATTAGCTTTGCCCTCTAGACTGCAGAGATGCTCTGAAAATCTATCCACTGCAGGAACCTCTAACACTGGTATATCAGTCTACTTAAAGAATTGATAAGGCCTCTATTTCCAAGCCATGACAACACCTCATACCACTATCTGAAACATGAGTACAGCAGTAGTCAGCAGGAGAAAATATTTTCATGGAAGCTGCTTTTCACTAGTCTGCAACAGAGAAGTGAAACAAAGCTAACTGTGACACTTCCCAAGCTAGTTCTCTAACTTTCAGCTCCTGAAGACTTGCCAATGAATTGCTAAAAATCTCTACATTCACTGCATCCTCTGTACTCTGCACAGATCAGCTCCCTGGAACACATCTTCTACAGTGCAAAACTAAACCCAGATTGAGATGTGAGAGATCAAACTCCAGCCCTCTTTGGCTTCACATTTAGACATCCTCACTGGCCAATTGTTGTAAGTAACTTCACCTCAAATGTCAGGAGAAGACTATAGAGAGTATCTTCTATTTCATAGAATTACAAGGACAAAAATTTAGAGATTCTTTTCTCCCAGCTCTAAGTCACCTGAATATGACAAAAAGCTTGAGAATAATATCACAGTATCATAGAGTTGGAAGGCACTTCTAGAGGTCATCAGTCAAACACCCCTGCAATTAACAGGGACACCCACAGCTAGATCAGGTTGCCTAGGGCCTGATCCAGCCTGACCTTAGGAAGTGGCATCAACCACATCTCTGGCCAACCTCTTCCAGTGCCTCATCATCCTCACTGTAAAAGACTTTTCCCTTATATCTCACCTAAATCCATCCTCTCTAAGTTTGAAAACATTTCCCCCTGTTCTATCGCCACAGACCCTACTAAAGAGTCTTTCCCTTTCTCTCCTGTAGCTCTCCTTTAGATGCTGAAACACGTCATCTCAGATCTTTCTCATCTCCAGGCTGAACAACTCCAGCTCTCTCAGCCTGCCCTCTTGGAGAGGTGTTCCATTCCATGGATCATTTTTGTGGCCCTTCTTTGGACATTCTCCAACAGCTCCACTTCTCTCTTGTACGGAGGGCTCCACATGTGGATGCAGTGTTCTAGGTGAAGCCTCACCAGGACAGAGCAGAAGAGCAAAATCAACTCTCATGATCTGCTGGTAATGCTTCTTTTGATGCGGCCCAGGATATGGTTTGCTTTTTGGTTGTGAGGGCACATTGCTGGCTCATGTCCCACTTCGCATCCACCAGTACTTCCAGATCTTTTTCAACAGGGCTGCTTTCAATGCTTTCATCCCCCAGCTTGTGTTGGTAGTGAGGGTTGCCTCAACCCAGGTGCAAGCCCTTGGACTTTGATTTGTTGACCCTCATGAGGTTCACCTGGCCCCACTACTCAAGCCTGTCTAGGTCCCTATGGATAGCATCCCATCCCTCTGGTGTGTTGATCACACCCCACAGCTTGGTGTCATCTGCAAACTTGCTGAGGGTGCACTTGATCCCACTGTCAATGTCACTGATGAAGATATTAAAGAGCATCAGTCCCAGCGCTGACCCCTAGGGGACACCACTCGTCACTGATCTCTGTCCAGACTGACAACCACTCTGCCCCTGATCCTGCAGCCAGTTCTTTGTCCATTGAACTGTCCACCCATCAAATCCATACCCTCCCAATTTGGAGAGAAGGATGTTCTGGGGTACCATGTCAAAGGCCTTACTGAAGTCGAGATAGATGACATTGGTGGCTCTTCCCTTATCCATTGATGCACTGCCACCACCATAAAAGGCCACTAGGCTGGTCAAGAAGGATTTGCCCTTGGTGAAGCCATGTTTGTTCTCCTGTATCACCTCTGTCTTCCATGTGCCTTAGCATAGCTTCCAGCAGGATTTGCTTCATGATCTTTCCCAGTACAGAGGTGAGACAGGTGACAGGTTGGTAGTAGTAGGAAAGTAGGAAGGTAGTTCCCGGGGTCATCCTTTTTACTCTTCTTAAAAAATGGGTGCGATGTTGCCTTTTTTTTAGTCACCACAGACTTCACCTGATAAAAGAAGTTTAAAAAGAAAGAAGTTGTTAAGTACCTCAGCCCTCTCCTTGTCTGTTGTTACCAGCATACCTGCATCACTCACTAGCAGAGGTATATCCTCATGGACTTTCCTTTTCTGGTTGAGGTACCCGTAGAAACTTTTCTTCCTCTTCTTAGCATCCCTTGCCAAGTTTAGTTCAAGCTGGACTTTGGCTTTCATAACCGTATCTCTACACAGCCTAGTAGTCTGTGTAGGGACAGTCTACATATAGACCTTATAGTCTTTCCATGGTACCTGCTTCCACTGTGTGTGCATTTTCTTGCTCTTCAGCTTGACCAGCAGGTACCAGTTCAGCCATACCAGCCTCTTGCCTTCCTTTCCTGACTTGCTATACCTAGGAATGGAGAGCACTTGCACCGTGAAGAAAGCATCATTAAAGATCTGCCAGCTCTGCTCTGCACGCTTGCCTGTGAGGACAGTTTCCCAGGGTCTTTTGTTGACTAAATCCCCAAAGACTTGGAAGCCATCTTTCCTAAAATTTAGTGTTCTAATTTTACTCTTCACCTGTCTCACATCACACCTGAGCATGAATTCAACCATAGCATGGTCACTGCAATCCAAGCAGCCTCCAATCCTGATGTCACCAATTAGCTCATTTGCTGTTCTTTAGGGACAGGTCTTCACATTCTATTCCTTTCCTGATCTAGGTAGCAACACCCCTTTCCCTCCTTCCTCACCTGTGCCTTCTGAACAGCTTGTAGCCCCACTTCAGGCATAGGAATCATCCCACCAGGATTCAGTGATGGCAACTATATTGTGGTTTTCTAGTAGCACAGTAACTTCCAGCTCCTGCTACTTGTTTCCCAAGCTGAGTGCACTGGTGCAGAGGCAATTCAGACAGGCAGCTGGTCTTGTCACTTCCTTAAAAGATTATTCCTATTCCCTTCTCCTGTTGCCCCAGCAGTCACTGCCTCATCATCATAGAATTTAATATGTGCTGCAATGTTGCCAGCACCTCTCAAGGCAGCAGGTCTTTCAAGGCATCTGCTAGCACCCCGTCCCTCTAATACAGGTATATTCCCCTACAGTGCTGATATGCTCCTTAAATACTTCTTCCCNTTGTGTTGGTAGTGAGGGTTGCCTCAACCCAGGTGCAAGACCTTGGACTTTGATTTGTTGAACCTCATGAGGTTCACCTGGCCCCACTGCTCAAGCCTGTCTAGGTCCCTATGGATAGCATCCCATCCCTCTGGTGTGTTGATCACACCCCACAGCTTGGTGTCATCTGCAAACTTGCTGAGGGTGCACTTGATCCCACTGTCAATGTCACTGATGAAGATATTAAAGAGCATCAGTCCCAGCGCTGACCCCTAGGGGACACCACTCGTCACTGATCTCTGTCCAGACTGACAACCACTCTGCCCCTGATCCTGCAGCCAGTTCTTTGTCCATTGAACTGTCCACCCATCAAATCCGTACCCTCCCAATTTGGAGAGAAGGATGTTCTGGGGTACCATGTCAAAGCCCTTACTGAAGTCGAGATAGATGACATTGGTGGCTCTTCCCTTATCCATTGATGCACTGCCACCACCATAAAAGGCCACTAGGCTGGTCAAGAAGGATTTGCCCTTGGTGAAGCCATGTTTGTTCTCCTGTATCACCTCTGTCTTCCATGTGCCTTAGCATAGCTTCCAGCAGGATTTGCTTCATGATCTTTCCCAGTACAGAGGTGAGACAGGTGACAGGTTGGTAGTAGTAGGAAAGTAGGAAGGTAGTTCCCAGGGTCATCCTTTTTACTCTTCTTAAAAAATGGGTGCGATGTTGCCTTTTTTTTAGTCACCACAGACTTCACCTGATAAAAGAAGTTTAAAAAGAAAGAAGTTGTTAAGTACCTCAGCCCTCTCCTTGTCTGTTGTTACCAGCATACCTGCATCACTCACTAGCAGAGGTATATCCTCATGGACTTTCCTTTTCTGGTTGAGGTACCCGTAGAAACTTTTCTTCCTCTTCTTAGCATCCCTTGCCAAGTTTAGTTCAAGCTGGACTTTGGCTTTCATAACCGTATCTCTACACAGCCTAGTAGTCTGTGTAGGGACAGTCTACATATAGACCTTATAGTCTTTCCATGGTACCTGCTTCCACTGTGTGTGCATTTTCTTGCTCTTCAGCTTGACCAGCAGGTACCAGTTCAGCCATACCAGCCTCTTGCCTTCCTTTCCTGACTTGCTATACCTAGGAATGGAGAGCACTTGCACCGTGAAGAAAGCATCATTAAAGATCTGCCAGCTCTGCTCTGCACGCTTGCCTGTGAGGACAGTTTCCCAGGGTCTTTTGTTGACTAAATCCCCAAAGACTTGGAAGCCATCTTTCCTAAAATTTAGTGTTCTAATTTTACTCTTCACCTGTCTCACATCACACCTGAGCATGAATTCAACCATAGCATGGTCACTGCAATCCAAGCAGCCTCCAATCCTGATGTCACCAATTAGCTCATTTGCTGTTCTTTAGGGACAGGTCTTCACATTCTATTCCTTTCCTGATCTAGGTAGCAACACCCCTTTCCCTCCTTCCTCACCTGTGCCTTCTGAACAGCTTGTAGCCCCACTTCAGGCATAGGAATCATCCCACCAGGATTCAGTGATGGCAACTATATTGTGGTTTTCTAGTAGCACAGTAACTTCCAGCTCCTGCTACTTGTTTCCCAAGCTGAGTGCACTGGTGCAGAGGCAATTCAGACAGGCAGCTGGTCTTGTCACTTCCTTAAAAGATTATTCCTATTCCCTTCTCCTGTTGCCCCAGCAGTCACTGCCTCATCATCATAGAATTTAATATGTGCTGCAATGTTGCCAGCACCTCTCAAGGCAGCAGGTCTTTCAAGGCATCTGCTAGCACCCCGTCCCTCTAATACAGGTATATTCCCCTACAGTGCTGATATGCTCCTTAAATACTTCTTCCCTTAAGGAAAGTATTAGTACATTTATATAGTTCCCTGCCCCCAAATATGCTTTATTATTTCTCCTTAAGAAAAATTTAACAGTCACCTTCCAAAGCTGAGTCTGCATCATGATATCCAAGGACCATTTTCCAGTCCCCAACTCAAACAACATACTGCAGCTGCAGCGAGACTCCAGACTGGGTAAACATGTGGGTATGTATAGTCACCACAGTTCCTTGTAAAGGAAAGTTGTTCTCATAGCTAGGTAGGAACAAGAACAATTTCTAACTGAAGGATGAAGTGGATGTTTGGTAGATCAGGATTTCAGTCTGCACCAGAGCATTACACAGAACAGAAGTACAAATTCAGCCTTAAAGAGCTCAAAATACTGAGATGAACACAAAGCGAGAGATGCCTAGTAAAGCATCCAGAAGGAGAAGTGACAAGTCCTTTCTGTGCATGGGAAATGAGGTCTTATTTGCAAAACATACATTTATACTCTTTCACTGGCAGTTTGTGCAGTGTTCCAAGAGCTCTAGTTTAAGACCCTCCTAGAAACACGTGTGTAATCTCTCACTTCTACCTTGGGTCTGGCATCATTGCAGAATTTCAAAAATAAAAAGTTCTAGTGTTTATAATTCCAGCCAAGCCTCCATCATAACAAAACTGTCACATCAAATGAGAGCGTTAACAAAAATCCAGAAGAGTAAGCGAAGCACACAATTGTCTTTCTGCTGTGTTTTGAAGTGATACCATTATTCAAACAGTGAGAATCTACAAGGTAAAGGGTACTAAATGCAGAAAACAACAGAACAGCCACAGTGTTGAGAACTACCAGATTCATTTAACAAAAAAAAATGAGGCGAAGGGAACAAGAACTGCAGATGGATATGAAGTAAAATCAAGCCCTTTGAATAAATTGTTCCAGAGTGCAGAGTCCCAAGAGCTGGTGCCAGCACTGGCTAAAACACACAAACAGATCAGTCATTGGAGTTCTTCTACAGTCAAGTCACTTGGAAAAACACAAGAAGTTATAAATCAAACAAGCCACGTGCTTCTGAGCAGATTTCACATAGAGAGAGCGTTGAGATAGACCTGCAAGGACATGACTGCAGCAGCCAAGAAACTGCATTTTTTTTTCCCTTTTTTAATGTTTGGAAAGCACTTCGAACTTTGTGACATCTACTCAAAAACACTTAGTTATAATAAGAACAGTAAATGTGTAAAGACAAAAAAGGATGGCAAATTTAAAGAAGATGGGGAAAAAAAGTGGCAGGGGGAGGACAGATCTATAACAATGCTACAGCAGGTAGGCTAACAGAAGCTAAGTGTATTCAATAAGCAGTTAAATAGTGCTGGAACTGACTCCAGATCAAATTAAACTCGGATTACTAGCAAGCTATTAACATTGATTAACCTGGATTGAATAGTCACAGGTTCATGTCCACTTTTGGGTCTTGAGCGCTGATATCCCTGTAGCTCTGATGGATAACTGCAGGTATAGATTATTATTATTTTTTCTCTTACTTAGTTAACTAAGTAGGATAAAAAAAATTACCAAAAAATATCACATGGTAGTCCCCAGAATAGTAGATAAAACTGAAAGGAAAATTTGGCTAAGTATACTCACAAAACCACGAAAACAAAGTAAATATTAGCAGACTAATGTTGTAGTATCATCATTGTTTTGATATAATGGCAATACTGAATGATAAAATTCAAAACCTGAGATGCAAGGCTGATTGTCACTGAAAGCATATGTTAAAAAAAAAAAAAAATAGTAAAAACCAAGTAGCCAAAGCAAAATTAAATATTCACTTACTGAATCCTTCAGCAAACAAGAAAATAAGTGTGCACTGACACAGGTCACTTTACCTTGTGTAAGTAAGAACTATGGGTATTAAAAGGAGAAATTAGTCCTTAAGAATGCGTTAAACTACTTCCTGCAGCAGCCACAAAACAATTAAAGTTCCACAGGGACAATAATGAGCTTTGAAAAGACTGAAATTATAAGAAAGGTGCTGGTCTGTCATGAGGCTCCTTCCCACCATGGCTAGAGCTAAGAAATGACCAATATAAAGCACTACAGGAACACACATAGAGGCAATGCTGCATTTGGCATGAAGGAGGAGTCTCAGCCACTTTGTTATGAAACACTATAGTCTTATCACCTGAGATTACACAAAACATTATAATCCTATCATTTTTACACAACAGTATGGTGCTCACAGCAATTACATTGCAGATGGGAAATATTGGTTCAGCTCCTTGTTCAGCCTAAGAGGATTTAAACCCGCATCTTTCACCTCCAAGTTTTGAGACTAGGCATGCTCTATCTTGTCCTTAGTCATTTACTGAAATCAAAAGTTGAGATCCCATCATACTTAATTTAGTAGAAGTGCTGCAACTGAATTCTAGTGGAGAATGCACGAACCAAGCAGTTGATCTTTGCATTAAGAATCAGGGAGAAATAATGGAAGCTTCAAAGTAACAAAGCAAAGCTGGTGTCTTTCAGGAGTAATCATTTTTCATTTAAAACAAAAAGGCTACCATACAGGCAGATGCCACCGAAAAAAACTTTCATTTTGTTCAGACTGTTCTCCTCTGAGGCTTCAACAATGAAGCTACTCATCAAAACTTCAGAAGAGCCCATGCCAAAACCATTATTAAAATTCTGTTCACCCTAACCCTTGCCTGCCTCCATTTCTCCAGACAATAACGCTCTGTCAAAGCACAAATTTTGATTGCTGAACTTCATCAACTAGTTCTATTAAAGCATGGCATAGATAGCACGATATATGGAAAAAAAGTATTTTTTTATGTGTCATTCCTTTTTCAGTGTATTTGTGGAACAATAACTATGTTCGGCAATTCACAACTCTAGTGTCTGTGCCATTTTAACATTTCTAGATATGTAATTTCAGAATACGAAATTACAGTGGCAAGACCTGGTAAATATTTGGAGAGATAGCAAGAAAACTGCTAAGTTCTAAAAAGTGTTGTTTGTAATTCAAAGGCAGAAACTTGAATATTTGTGTTTGAAAAACGGAACATTCTTTGTAACATGATATTTCCACAAAAATGGGTGCAATGTTTAATGTAGGTCAAGAGCCCATTTTCTCTCCTCTTCCTGGAGAGTTCCAAGAAAATTAAAGATTTCAATCTGACTCTACCAGAAAACATTAGTTACTGAACCACAGCCAGAAAGTTCACATTAGTTTGCCAAAAAAAAAAATAGAAAATTATCTTTGTAGCCCACATATAGCAGAAACTATGAAGTAAGTTCTGATAAATCTTTATCTCAAGTGAGCTCTGGGTGATATTTGGAGATTGTACTCATATTTGTTACTAATATCAGGAATAATTCATATTAAATATTTTTTCTGTGAAGCAAAGAGTTTCTTTATTATGACAAAAGCATGCAATAGCAGAGGCATTATTGCACGGTGGCATTATTGCATTGTGGCACTGTTGCACTATTGCATTATTGCTCTTACCCTTCTATGTCTTTCCTTTATCCCCTGAAAACAACATACGCTACATTTCTATTTTCTTTTAACAAAATCCAGGCTTAACCCCAATTGTTGTCATGTGCCTTAATTTCAGTTGGTACTGGTTTTGTTTTTCTTGGTCCCAACAAAAGCTAAGCACAGCGAAACATAGCTTATTTCATGTCAAAATATCTTGTGCTACACATACTAGCTGATCAGGGGTTGTTTTCTCTAAACACTGAAAAGATTTGCTCTTGTTGTTTCAGGATATTTCTAAAACGTGTCCCTGAGCTTAGGACTACGGTTTGATTAATGCATGATTTCCTCTTTAAAATTAGAAACAGGAATCATGAGTGATGGTTAATAATTCTCATTTGCTCTTCTGCTCTGTTTTCCAAGCAGTCTAATTAAGGCCTGGTTCCCAAGCCTGATTAGGCTTCTTTTACATCTGACTGCAGTTTGCAGATAGTGCTTCCAGGCAGGAACTCATGCTTATTTGCAGAAAATAGGAACAATCTGCAAAGGAACAAGAGGGCTGTTTTTGTGTGTCTTTTGTTGTTGTTGTTGTTATTTTCCTCTTTAATTAGAGAAATTTTAGCATCTCTTGCAAGAATTAACAACATGATTTAACCTTAAATGTCAGAAATGGAGACAGAGAAATGAGGCCCCAAGTCTCATTTGCTGAACTGCACGTTGTAGTCTCATCATTAGAGATAGCTGGTTTACACTTTTAGCAAGTCTATTGGATTGCAGGGCAGTCCATTTATGCTGTCTGAATTTCACATGTACTGTGAGAATTGTAGAAGGTCTATAAGTTAGTCACCAGGTCTCTGACCCAGTGTGTTCACAGGAGCAGTGCTGCCTACACATCCTGGTAGTGAAGAAGTTGCTTGTCCTGCAGTCAATATTTGGAAAAAAAATATTCCAACAGCCTTTCCTGTGCAATTATACATACATACAGCTGGCTGTACATGATCCACAATTTGAGTTTCAGAAAAAGAGAAGGTTCTTTCTCTCCACTCTCACTGTATAGTTTTGGGAAACATTTTTTTGCTAACTCCAAGGACTTCTCTGTCTGTGCAGTCTCTCAGATGGGTCTTCCTTCTTATGAGACAGTGCTCTCAGAATCTGGATTCTGCCCACTCACCACACTTCTCAGACTCGTTCTTGATAGTTGTGTAATGCTCCCAGTACTCTTTTAAAACTGTTTTCCAGTGATGGACTATCAAAAAATCAGAAGCACTGGCATGTTGTTAATTAAAAATACCTTTCATTAATGAGTTCCTTGTTCTTACACAGACATATTTCTATATTATTATTATCCCTGAATTATTATTTCTTTTTTAGTGCCTTAATATAGATGCTATATAGGTATATAGTTGTAAACATGCAGGTGATCAAACACTGGAACAGGCCTCCTAGCAAAGTGATTGATGCCCCACGTCTGTAAGTTTTCAAGAGGCATTTAGACAATGCCCTCAATACCATGCTTTAACTTTTTGATATCCCTGAAGAGATCAGGAAATCGGACTTGATGATCTTCCCACTTTCTTTCTCGATGAACTATTCTAATTCTAGTTCTATTTTTTTCATATTATTTCTATATGCTGATAAAAATAGCCAATGTGTTTTTTTTCCCCTACATGTGACTTGCTTAAGTGATAAATGTACTTTTATTCTATCACAAGCCAAATATTTATGCTGCAATATACAGAAGAAAATCCCAGAATTTACTGAGTCTGTGTTTTAGCATCTCTTACTGCTCATTATAACCTCATATTGTAAGTCTAATAAGCCTTTTGCATAAATAAAAATAATCATTGTCAGTATGAACAAGATCTAGATGATACAAGCAGTGTCCTTTACCTTCAGAGGTCGCTAATGCAGCAAGACATAGATTTTTCTAATGACAGAAATAGATGAAGGCAGAATGTGAGACGTTTCATCTGTGAATTTTTGTGGCAAGTACTACAGACTTCTATGATATGAGATGGTCATTGAAATAAAATAGCTTTTGCAAGCCTTATTATAAAAATTAAGCTTTAACCTCAAGATAACTTGCATCACCACTTCTTATCCAGCATGAAGTTCTATTACTACAATATATGATTTCTATGTGAGGCAGACACAGCCTCAGTTTTATCCTTTCATCCTGGAGGCAAGTTGTAACCTCCCCAGAGGAAGAAGGAGACTGGGACACTGTTTCCCCATGCCATTTAGATGTTTTATCCAATAGAAAATACATAAGCCAGAATCCAGTGCAATACTAACCTGAAGACTACATTCTCGCTTCCTTGCATCAGGCAATAATATCACAGTGCTCATGTCTCATAAATTCATCATCTATTAGCAGAACTGACCTGTTCTGCTGTTTGAATGAGACTGTTTGAATGAGGTAGGTACAAACACAACCATCTGACTAAGCCTCTTCCATGACTGGAGAAACACAGATGCTTCATCGCACAGTTTTGATGCACTTGGACACACAATTTTTCTCCTCTAGGTGAAGACCAGACTCAGGAGCTATGTTTCTTTCTCTAGAACAGAGATGCTACCAGACTTTTAAAAAGTCTCTAATGCTTTCATATTGCTCCTGAGAAGGCAATAAGAAATATTTGTGTGCCTGAAATCCACCAAAGCTGTATGTTAGACAGAATTTGGACACTGAGTATGCCTCCCAAATAATCACTAAATTCAAGCTGGCCCTGAAATGTCACTATTAACTTAACCTCATCTCTTCTTCTCTCTTTCTCCCTTTATTTTTTTTTTCCTTTGTACTTATTACTTCACTTCATGCTCCATGTTTTTAAATTAATTTATATTTTTAAAAAAATGAGATACAAAAAATAGAAAACTACAATGCTATTCCACTGTATTTGTGCACAGTAGAAGAACAAGCTTTATTAGATGTTTCCATATTTACTGATTTTGGTTAAAAAAAAATCATGACTACTACAAAAGGGCTGTATTTTAGAAAGAGAAGAATAAATTGAACAGGAAATGAAGTTCTTCTGGTACTGGAAGGAGAAACTGAATGAAAAAGCAGTTTTTAAACATTTTGGGTGACTTGCTGAAAAGTTAATAAATTCTGTTATTGTCTTCGGAACTTAGAGTCGCCATCTAAATGTGTAAGTGGTTTTCCAGCTAACAGTTTCGGGCGTGTTTGGAAAAAACAATCCATCTGATTTTTGAATGACTCAAACATGTAAGTTCTAAGCAACAAAGTATTATATACTTTGCCAGTACACTTCACTCTTCACTCTAACAGACACAAACTGAAGATTACATCTTATGTTTTGTTATTAGCCTACTTTGTCCTCTTTACATCCCTAAGCCGTAAATCGGAAATGTTTGTTATACCTGGAAGAGGACTGTGTTCCAAGTTATTTTTGGTCTTTTGATATGTAAGAACATCTTTCATTTAAACTGAGTATTTTATCGTAGAGCTTGGCACATCAGCTAGGATTGGTGTTGGGGTGAGGCTGGTAATTCAGCTTGTTATTAAAGTTGCCCAACACTTCCTATTATAAAGCTTGTTTTCAGCTGCATATCACTTTGCCAAACCTTAAATGTTTGGGCTAAAATTTTCCATACCAGGTGGCTGCCTCAGGTAGAAATATTTCAGGAAGTTTCATCCAAAATGGTACAGCTGTTTTTGAGAATGTTTAAAGACAATCTTTTGTTCAGTAATATTTTAAAAACACTGAAGATGTTTTCCTGAAGAAATGCAAGTGGCTATAAGCATAAAGCAGAGATATGAAGTTTGGGGTGACAGAGATGAGAAGGAGAAAGCTACATTTCTCTTGACGATATATGTCTGGGTAGAAATGTCTGACTTTATACTCTTTAAAAGTCCCCTTTTAAACCTATTCAGTAGGGACCTTTAGGTTCAGGTTTTTGGTCTCAAATCTCTGGTGATGTCCCTTTGCTTGCTGTTGCCTACTCTTTACATAATTCTACAGGGTTAAAATCTCCCAAAAGGAAAGGGGGCTTATGTGGCACTTGGACTGAAACAAGCAGACACTAAACTCAGATGTGAAAGTGCAGTCCTTCCTAAGTACAACCTAGTTCTTCGTTACATGTTTTTAACACCCAACAGTGCATGCACTTTCCTCCAGGAAGCACAGAAGCATTCTAGGAATACAGTGGAAGAGCAAAGTTTTCACGTGACTGTTTCTCCTATCTGTCCTAGTGTGCATACAGGATGTGACACTGGGAAATACGGGTTCTGGTTACTTGGACAGAGGGAGTAGAAGCAGTCTGGGGCTCTCCATGGACACCCAGCCACATGCTGGCCAGGCATAGGGTGGGGAAAGCAAACCTGCCAAGGAACCACATGGAGTCATGGAAAACAAAGTGAAAAGGGATGGGGTTTGACATGAGACTGGAAGCTGGGCAAAAGAAGTTAATGAGGCAAGAAGAGTTAAGGGAGTCAGATTTAAATACTGCGAAGCTGGAGGAAAGGGGTGAAGAAAATAAAACTGAAAAAAGAAATCATAATGGAATGACAGCAGAAATTGAAGCTCAGTGGAAGGACAGAACTAGGAGAGCTGGAAAACTGATTCTGACTGTGGATAATAGTAACAGAGAAATAGGATGAGAGGAGAATAAAATGCTATAGGTGAACTTTAAAAAGAGACTTGAGCAAAATGAAACTTGGACCAGGTACCACCAGTGGTAAACAGAATGGCACAGAGAAATGGTAAAAGGGACCAGACTCAGGAAGGCTGGATAGAAGAGGCTGCACATGCTCAGCAACACTCTCCAAAACCTGCAGTCAAACCTAAGAATACTTTATATGACTAAAATAAAAAAGGCCATGACATGGTCTCAAGCTCTATCACACAGCTAAGTCATTCTATCTCTATTCATTACGTTCCTGATGCAGTTTTGGTCTGTGATAAATACCTGTCTCTCACACCATTCTCAGAAATATTTTAGGGATAGAATAAGACACAGATTGTTCACAGTTGTCCCATAGATGAAGCCAACCTTCACCTAGGTAAAAGACTATTTATTTACGAGTGCAAATTCTCTCATGCCACACACTCAAGTCCAGAGAATGGGTCTTGTTTCACATTATTTACTAGTATAGACATTGCTAAGGGTATAACTGTACTCTTAAAAAAAAAGAATACGGCCAGGGAATGAGTCAAGTACTGAGTTGCTGATTGTTCATACTGATTAGGAGTTAGCTCACCCATAGCCCTGGTTTTGGACCACTAAATCTGGTAGAAATCTACTTTAGAAGGAGTGTTTGGTATTGTTAATATGAGCTGCTTGGTGTCACTTTGTCTAACGGACATGTAAGCAGGCTCTTTTGTTTAGTGGTATAGATGTAGCGTGACAAACAGATCGAAAGCCAGTGCTCTTGGAAATGAATCCACTGAATAATAATAATAATAATAAAAAATCACACTAGTGAAATTTCTAAAATGTACTAAAACAAAAAAGTAAATTGTACGTTTACAGAGTTAACATCACACTTTCATTTTTGATAGTGAAATAATAAGGAAAGGGCTTATGAACGGAGTTACCAAAAATAAAGGCAATTATGAGAGTACAATATAGCTGACAAGAAAACAGGCAGATCAGTTTTGCCAGGAATAGATTAATAGATTAATTGACACATGAACAGGTACTGTGCAGTGGCAAAGTATCCCTTTAGCTGTCCTTGGCATACTGCAACCCTAAAATACATATAGCTAAGAATACCATCACCTGTTTCACTGATCGTGTATTAAATCCAGGTAGAGGCAGTCAGAACTTCAGTGTAGACAGGCCTATGCAGGACCTAAGAAGTGTCCCGTGGAGGCTTATATGGAATACCAAATTAGTATGGAAAACTTTCAGATCACACTCCTCTTTTTGCCCACTGATATGAAATGTATTCGGCAGGTCGAAACTAATATTAGAGGATGAATACTGTTTGTTTCCATAGATCAGATCTCACAGACCTGGCTAAAAAAATATATAATGTGTTTCTTGAAGCACAGACAGAAAAAAAAAAAAAAAATGCCAGGGGGCACAGAGGAAATGATACATGTCAATACAAATAACTATCACTCTGAGTGAAATTCCAACCCACTAACTTCATTAATTTAGTGGTAGCTTGCCAAACTGCAAATCCCACCAACAGAAAATGTAAAGCCAGTAAAACAGAGGGTTCAGTCACACTACACTGAGTTCAACCTTTGCTCAGTTTCCATCATTCCCTTAAACCACAAGTATATATTTTAAGCCTCATCCTAAGTGATTATTGTGAATTCTTTGTTGGAGTGCGTCCAGAGAAGGGACACAAAAAATGATCCACAGAATGGAACACCTCTCCTATGAGGACAGGTTGAGAAAGCAGGGGCTGTTCAGCCCGGAAAAGAGAAGGCGGCGAGGTGACCTGATAGTGGCCTTTCAGTATCTAAAGGGGAGCTACGGGAAAGAAGGGGACAGACTCTTCAGCAGGGTCTGCAGTGATAGAACAAGGGGAAATGGCTTCAAGCTCAAAGAGGGTAGATATAGGTTGGATATAAGGAAAAGATTTTCTAGAGTGAGGGTGGTGAGGCACTGGAACAGGTTACCCAGTACTATGGTTGATGCCCCGTCCCTGGAGACTTTCAACACAAGACTGAATCAGGCCCTGGGTAACTTGATCTAGCTGTGGTATCCCTGTTCATCCCAGGAGAGTCAGACTAGATGTCTTCAGAAGTCCCTACCAACTCTAAGGATTCCATGATTCTATGGTTCTATGACTATTCTATAAAGGTTATAGACCAAATGCATGTTCATCTGCAGATTTCTGATGATTTTTTTTTTTACAAAAAAACAATGCTGAGTTTAGGACAACTGCTAGGAAAAAAAAATAATAATCTCAATCAAATAGTACAGAAAAATATATTTTGTTTACCTCTAAAAAACTAACACTGGAATTCATTGATCTATGTCATTACAAACATAGAATAACCTTTAAAATATAAATGCATTTATTTGAAACATGGTAGGAATTAAGTCTGCCCAATGAGCACTTCCAGGAGGATAGAGACTTCCTCCATGGGAATGTGGAAGCAACACATCAGTGAGTCAACTGACTGTTTTCTTCCATTCCATGGCTTGCACTGGAGAAATAAGCCAGGCAGCAACCATAACACTAAACTAACCAGGTTCTTCACAATAATAATAAAACTATTTGCAAGTTGACCTTGCCATAGTTCTAAAATTCACTATTCATTTCTGTCATAAATCAAATCTGTAACTTATTTACTAAATAAGCCACCAGGTTTTGTGTTCTAAGAGTACCACAAGAAATGAGGGATATCAAGACCAGCAAAGGCTGCAAGAATTCAGAAGTTTTGAAAATCAGGCCAAAAGGAACCTTGTGGCTCAACAAGTTTTTTCATACTGTTGCAGACAGTCATATCATAGGATCTCTCTGGTGAACTTAAAGAAAGCTTTGCTTCTTTCTTTTAACCACTAATTTGATTTCCTTCTTAACTTATTGTTCCTTCCAAATTCATAATCTTAAGCCTTATTTGATAGTTAAACTATATAACTCTACTTCAACCACTGATTCTATCCACCTATTTGACTACCGTTCTTATTCTGCTAGTGCTTGCCCCTTTCTTGATGTGAATATTTATGCCCTGTTTACCGACTCATACTGAAATTAGCTGTTGATTTTCTGCAATTTTACCTCAGCCTTTTGTCATATATTCTCAATATGTTATTATGTATTCAGCCATTTCATTCCAAGCTCCTGGATGGAAAGAATATCTGGAGGCTATCTGGCTCAGCCTTCATGCTCAAGGACACTTAAAACCAATTGCCTGGGACCATGTTCACTTGTCTGTTGAATATCCGCTCCCTTGGCAACCCGTTTCAGTGCTTAGTCATCCTCACAGCAGGGCACTCTGTAGCATACTCCACGGTATCAGTATATTGTCACAGTGCTACTTCAAAGTCATCCTCTTCTTTTATTTTGTCAGGTTCTTTACAAAAATGAGAGTCACCATTTGCCGTACTGTATTTGTTACACAACATACCAATTCACAATCCCAGGAAGATTGCGTTTTTGTTTTTTTTTTTTGAAACATTATTAGGTTTTGTTGAACTAGCGAAAAAGATTCAACTTCATCATCCTTAAATAGTGCTTAATACCTTAATATTCTCATTTCCTTTAGCAGGAAGCTATCTGACATAAATTCACAGTTTCACACTTGCTGGTACATTCTGCTCCATGTCTGGTTTTTTTATCAGGTTAAATAACAGATTTGATGAACAAGAGTAGTCCTTGTAACTACCTAATGGCATTGCAGTGGTCTAAAGCTTCCTGAAACTGCTTTTTTTGTGTCTGTGGCCTGTAGTGGCCTGTATGATTTATTGGTATCATATAAATCCTCCCAGCAAAAATAAGAACCATTTTCTCTGAGAGATGGAATTTGCACAGAAATTTTAATAAAACCAGTAGTAATCTGTGAAGAAATTATCATTAAAAATACTAGTTGGCAAAAGTGCTTGCAGCAACTCAGATTTTTCTCATCTTTATTCTTTTTTATTGCTCTTTTTTTTTTTTTTTCTCTCAGACTGTGCTCTCCTTTGAACAAACAAGCTAGAAGTAGAGCTTAGTAATTATTTTAGTATGAAATCTTCACAGATTACCCAGAGAAAAATGACTTTGTAATGATAATCTTTCTTCTTGTTCATTATAGTGGCGGTATTCCAGTGAGAGAGCAACAAGAATCTGAAAGTTAAAGACATCATTTTCTGAGTTAGAAACAGTACTGGAGATCTTGAAAATCCTGAAAAATCTACAGTATCACCCTATCCTATGTTATTAATTTCAGAATCCATAATGCTTCAGCTATGCTTCCCCTAAGCTACCTAGTATCAAAGAAGCTTCATAAGCATTTATTTATTTATTCTTTAAGAGGTTTGCATATATATGTAAATTTATATATGTATCATATGTGTATATATATAATATATAAAGGCAGGGGAGGTATAAACTTATTAATTAATTGTTTGATTAGTTGAATGTTGTCAATGTCATGTTGCATTCTGTTTGCTTGGATTTCTTCTATGTACTAAACCATCAAGCTATGCTATTCAGGAGAACTATCACGTTCTTTAAGGCTACAGTAACACTCAACCTTACTATATTTTAGTGATAAACATAGCATTAATCACTCTATTTTTCAACCAAGAGGCAGGGGTGTGGGATAAGGAAGGCATCTGAAATGCAACATTATTAATAGAAAATTGACTGTAGAAAATGAAATAAGGCAACACAACATAATAAAGCAGAACAACTTCTAAAGAATACCTTTTATCACTTCCATTTCTACATCCTGCAGCCTGCCTGTGACCAGGCATATTTTCAGATTGGGTAAAAACTCCATTCTTTGAATTCAATCCCACATGTCAAATTTCAATCCAGAATGATTTTTTTACAACCAAGTTATAAATCCCCGAAAACAGGGGGATACAGTGGAAACACTGAGTACAATATCATAAATAAAAGTATTCCTCTGAAGGTTTTCCAAGATTTCCAGTTCATAAAAAGTTTAATGTTTCAATTGAGACTTACAACAAATTTCAAGTAATGACACACTACAAATGACAGTAAGCAGTACACATAAAGTAAATGTACTTGTGACACATTACTGGTAACTGTTCACATCCCAGAAGAAAAAACATCAAGCTGAAAGGAAGCACAATTACCCATATCCTGTAAAACTACACATTTATTTCCAAGGAGGATTTACTACAGCTGGAACTGCACCAATGCCATCCTCTTACAAGTAATAATATTTCTATTGTAAACTACATAATATATTTTTCACAACACTGTTCTTTATGTATTGAGATCATTTTACATTTAATTTTTATTTTTCCCATAAGATAGTGCTGTAACATTCATCCTTGAATGCAAATCATAGAATCATAGGGGATGGACGGGACCTCAAGAGATCATCAAGTCCAATCCCCCTGCCAAAGCAGGTTCCCTACACCAGCTTAAAAAAAAAAAAAAAAAAAAAAAGAAAAAAAGCAAAAAAGCAAAAAATCAAAGCTTTTTTTTTCATTAGCCTTAACCCACTGAATCAGCTGTTCTAGTATCATTTCTCTATGTTTCAAAGGCTAAATAAAGGTACTGTACAGGAGAATTTGCTAACTTGTTTCTGTTTAGGAACTGGAGGTTTCTCTGAGATTAAGGAGACTATATGGTTGAATCACTGGTAACAATCTTCTGAATCTTTTACTTTTCATTCACTATTGCAAGGAAGATTTTAATCACTAATATTCGGATGTAAAAACTATATTCTTTCTGTAAATATGATTCAAGGTTTAAATTAATGGGCTCATATTCTTTTCATCTTAACCCATCACTCTTCTACGGAAAATACTGTGATTTGGTACCACTCATATTGCTCTCTGCTATACTTAACAATATCATAATACATTTGGTTAAAATTGCTAACTAAAGAAAAACGAATACAGAGTATATGCATAATGATTTTCAGCTTTGACTTAGAAACAAAAAATCTGAACTCTTCTGCCTTGGCAAGACAGTATTCAGATCTGTTTGTCTAAATCATATGATGTCAGTAGACCTACAACGGTCACAGTCCAAGTCCCCACACTTCTTTCTCCTTCAAGCACTTACAGGAGACAGATGGGCATTTAATTCTGAAAACCTATATGACCACTGATAAGAGAAGAAATCAAAAGCCACAAGGCTCTAATCATGAGCATTTCAGCTAAAAATCTAAGGAAAGTGGAGTGACTTTGGGCCTGAACACCTCACTGAACTAAAGTGGACAATTAAACAGGCACTAGATCAGCTTCTGAGGAGTGTCCCAAAATTAAGAAGACATTTCAACTTACATTAGATTGGAACATCATTCTGCCCAGCTGGTTTCTCATCACTCTATCTTTCTTTCTGCTTCAAGCCCTCAGAAATATTCACACCTTGTCATATTTGACTGCCAAATCTTTGACTGTGAGAAGAATGACAGTCCTTATGTTGGAAGGTGTTTCTAAACAGCATATTTCAAAACAAAATGAAGTGGTCGGAATAGAAATGCACAATACTTGCAGTCAGCTGGAATCTCCTTTTTCCATACTTTTGTAAATATACTTTATTATTGTTCACTGTCTTTTATAAGTAACTTCAAATAGTTTACAGAAATCAGTCTCTTCTAATGTTCTTGAGCTACGCAGATAAGACTTTCAGACCTCTGGCAGGTGATCTTTTGTGTCTTGCATTTTCTATTTGGCCATCTGTCTTAGGTCATCACCAGTATTAAAGAAGAATAGAACAATATATGTATGTAGACCTCAACCACCACATTTTACTGTCCATTTCTTTTAACAAGAATCTATCTTCTGTACAATTTCATTTAATATTCTGTACTGCAAACCACAGTGACTGACACATGGCTAATATCCTATCCTTCCTTGCCTATTACTGGGAAATTAATCTCTAGAAAAGTGATAAGAAAAGCATCTGGATGCTGTAACACTTCAAACTACCACCATTAAATACACTACTACTTATCTCTCAGAGCCCATACTGAGTTTAATGCTTTTTTTGTTTTGTTTTGTTTTTCTTTATGAACTCTTAAATAAAGAAATTATAGTGCAGGGAATTTAATTGATCTGTCTGAGGTCACACAGTATTTGAGTGACAGAACTGGTGTAAAATAAAAGAGAAAGAATTGCAAGGATGGGAAAACGCAAAGTTAGTAAATAATCACCAGCTTATGTCCCTACTATTTGATAAGCTTTTATTTGTTATGCTGTATCATTTTTATCGACTTAGTTCAACTTCTTAAAATATGCAGAGAGCTAAAATTTGCCTGTGTGTTGACAGAATCACTGGAAATTGTTGAAGTAACAAAACATATACACTGATTTTGTCCAAACACAGAGAAGTTACATGCAGTGTTAAAAAAAAAGGGTAAAAAGTCACAGCTGATTTTGGCTGAAGCTGGAACTCTTAGCTTAAAGCTGAAGCACTGAAGCTTGCCCTTTTACAAAGATTTATCTTCTGCAACAACAGCAAAATTCTTTCTTCTAGCCCTACTCTCCTCTCAAGATATTTATGAGACAAACATAATCTGCTCTATTTCTGCTAAAAATATTTGCATTCAAAATACTTCTTTTCTACATTAAGCCATATGCTGATTATGATTTTAAAAAGTCTTCCTCCATCATTTAAATAGATTAAAGGAAATGTTAATGTATATATAAATGATTATACTGTTGCTTTTTCTCTAGCTGATCTTTTCTTCCCATGTGGATCTGATATTTTGCCTTTGAGAATAGAACTTATTAGCAACCCAAAAGTAAAAAAAAAGACAGGATATTTTTCAGAAAGAGCCTCTTCTTTGCCAAACATCCCAGAATTTGTCTCCAAGGACTTTAAAAGAAAGGAAAGAATGAAGAACGGAAACCATAAAGCACGCATTACTGCTATCATCTAATTGCTGAATGAATAGCACGGTTGTTTAGTCTGATTGCACTAAGCTAGTTATCCACTGCAAGCTTCATTGACAAAAAGGGAATCTACACAAATTATAGGGAAATTCAAGCACTAAAGGAATGTTTTGGTTCAGAGGTTTGCAATGACTATTGGCTTTGGTTCCTGGCACAGTTTGCCTTTGCCATATGAACTCTGCTGGGCTGGGTCAGCTCAGAGCTGCCCAAAAAAGCCTGAGAAGAGGACAGACTTCCTTGTCATCTGTATCCCACAAATAAAGTGATGTTCTCCAGTTAGAGTTTGTTTCTTGGCAGGATAATCTGCAATCAGAGAAAGAAAAGCCTTTCATTTGTGGACTCCAACTAAAGGAAGGAAGTTTTTGCATGCAGATTCATCAGAGGGCAAAATATTAAAAAGTGGAAGAGGAAAAACATATGTTGAAATCCCCTGAAAAATAAGCAGGTCAAAAAAGTGCTTTAGAGCCATGCCCTCAGTTGATGATGTTAAAAAACAAAGAATTCCTTTCCAAGAAACAGGCAAAGTGGTTTCACCACCATCACCTTATTTCAGCAAAAGAACAGGTTTATAACAGGTATATCAAGTAGCTTTTTTTGGTTTTTTTTTTCCTCTCTATGGAAATGGTAAAACCTATATAAGATTAATGTATCAGATTCCAGTAAAGTTATGTTTCTGTCTCGTGTATTTCAGAATTTATGTACAAGTATATAGAATGAAAGTATGGATCTAACTTCCCTGATATTTGCATGACATCATAACCAAGAAGTAACTACAGCAATTGTGAGTAATGACACAAACATACACGGTAGAACCTTCTGAACATCTTATCCGTCATACAAAATATTGTGGTGTAGCAGCTACATTTCTCATCCTGCAGCTGACTGCAAAGCTTCAATTGACTCTCCTTCCATGTTACTACATGTATTTACAATCTTGTCTCTCATGTCCTTGGGCTATTTCTTTCAAATTTTCTCGCAGTCTTCACTGAAATGAACCTTCAGTAGCTATTAATTCCCTAGTTCAATCTTTGTAAAACCAAATTGCACCCACAGAAATAAAGACATCTCAATTTTTTTCCTCACTTAATGAGACTGCAATTTGAGACAATGCATCTCTGAACTGAATTCTGGTAGTCTCTGACCTTTCTGGAAGGCATAAACACCCCAGTCTCAAGTCACAGATCCCTGTTTTGGGAGACCTCCGTGCCTGGCACAGCTGATAAGGAAAACAGTTCTCCACTGGGAGAAGTGGAGATACCTATGTTATAGATGGGAGCAGCATGAGAGGTGAGACAGTGACCTAACTTGAATGAATCATACAAAACAAATCATCAAAATGCTCAATAGTTGAATTATAATACTGAGACAGTGTTTTGCTAGTATGAATTCTACTGTTTGGGAAATGAGTTTATGCTTTGCCAATAGAAGATCTGCTTAGCTGCAGCTCCAGCAACCCTTTATGATTGTGGCCATATCAGCCACAACAGTTAGCCATTTTAAATATAAGCAAACTTTGAGAACTGTATCTCTGACATCTGTATCAACTATAATAATATACCTCTAGGGATGAATATTATTTGAATACTGGATGCATCACATCTGGAAAAGTTTTATCATCTCAAATTTAGAGCCTCTTTAAACTACATTATAAAATGCATTACAGAGAACTGAGAACTGAATCAAATTAAATTCAATTAAGATACTATTAAATTTAAGTTAAAAGAAAATGCACTACTGACTTTACTCAGTTATCAGTGAGACCACAGATATCTTATTTGCTTCCCAAATTCTACATTTTAAAAAAATAGTTATTACTTGTCTTTCTTCCCACAAACCAGAGGCAACAACAAGTGTATAATGATTAGAACTATACTTAGAATTAACTCCATCAACACAATGAATATAAAACTGCAATTTTGCTTTTCCATGTTATTGCCTACTGGCCCTTGCAGATATTTCCATGTCACTTCTTCTCTCTCTTTACTGTTGAGATGACTGTGATATGCATTTCTATCTGTACCGGAATCTCGCTGTGCAAACTGTTTGTCTTTCAAATAACTTTTACTAATTCAAATAAAGTTTCAACAGGATTGCTTTGAAAGCATGGCTGTGAAGTATTAGATATTGAGACTGAAAGCAATCAGTTGTAGGTGCTGTCATTGCTTTGCCTTACAGAGAGTGCATCGAGTACACTCTGTGCACTTAACAAGGAAGAAATAATAATTAATCTGAAGTTTCCGGCAAGACACAACCTAAGCAAGAGCTTAATGCATTTGAACCTCTGTTAGTCATTCTTGGAACAGGAAATTGGATTTCTTTTTCTTCTGAGAGCAGTCTTAAATAAACTCTGGCCGAGGCTGTGGAGTCAATAATGCTTCTCAGGATAATAAAACGCTCCTCGTCAAACTAAAAGTAGTGCTGACGATGCTAATGGTTTCAAGAGAAGGGTCTGATGTAGACATTCATGCCTAGATTATACACTCTGTGAGATACTCGTGCTCATATTCAATACAAAGGTCATGTCCAAACAACTGAAAAAAAACAACTATGCACCAATGACCTAAAGCTTCCACAGATCAGAGTGCCTTGTGCTGCAGTACATCATTTCCTCACTTGTCTGACTGCACTTACCTGATCTTACCCTCTAGCAACATGGCGTTAGTGGCTTCATTAAGATGTCCTGATGCATCATCCCTAAGGTAGAGGGTTGAATGGAAGGAAGTTTTCTGTGGCACTCATCTGGGCTGTGAGTACAATTGTGCACTATATGTGGAGTTTGTTATCACATCTGTCAGATTCAAAATGCTTTCAACTCTTTCAGCCCCACTTGAAGCTCTTTGGCTTCAACTTCTATATGCAAAATTGCATTGCAAGGCTACAGAGAAGGCTAAATTCACCTTCCACTGGAAGAAAGCAAAATGCACACTGCTTCGCACCCACAGCATCCACATCCACAGTGGAACTGCCATTGACTTAATACTGACTACTTTCTTGACAAAAGAAAAGAGACAGAAAAATGTGGGTCTCTAAAGGAAGCAGGAGGTGGGATTGTGGGAAATGTCATCCCCTCCTTTCTTCCACTGAAAGCTCCTCTGAGTCTGCTCTGTCTCTTGAACCTCCTTCCTCCTCAACCTGATGTTTATAGGAATTGGCCATTAAAAAAAATTAAAATTAAAATAATAATTAAAAAAAAAACAACACTAAATCTACACACAGTAGCACTGCCATTTCTGTATCATTGATTCAGCAGTGTTCACCTTCAAGTTTTTCCTCCATATTATCTCATTCTCTTCTTAATGCTGATCACAATGCTTCTCAAAGTAATCACAGTAGCTGAGCAGCTCAGACATGACGACAGAAGAAACAGCACTCCAGTCTTCNTAATTAAAAAAAAACAACACTAAATCTACACACAGTAGCACTGCCATTTCTGTATCATTGATTCAGCAGTGTTCACCTTCAAGTTTTTCCTCCATATTATCTCATTCTCTTCTTAATGCTGATCACAATGCTTCTCAAAGTAATCACAGTAGCTGAGCAGCTCAGACATGACGACAGAAGAAACAGCACTCCAGTCTTCATAAGACAACTCCATGAAAAAAACACTTTTTTCCATTGGCCCAGGGTCACGCGGAAGCTCACTCTGATATTGCAGTAGGAATCACCCCTCACATGTGATTTCACACATAAATATCCTCTTCAGTAAATTAATTTGCTGTTTAAATTCACCCGAAGAACAAAAATGAACAGTTGCAGAGGACAGGCAGCTCAAACTAATATGTATTTTTCTCAAATATTTATTTTTCTCTGTATGTCTGTCTCATATACAGGAAGAAATCCACAACTGACAATTTTGGTAGTTGGGCACATTCCACCCAAACTAATAAATTCTTGGATACACAACTAAAAATCAATAAAATTAACCTGATCACTTCCAAGTCTTCAGAGAGAGTTGCTTCTGCTTGAATTTGAAAATTAAAAAAAAAAAAATTAGTATATATTTTACATAATAGTATTCATCTCTGTTATTAAGATATTTAATTTTTTAATTGAGATTCATGATAAAAAGAAAAAAGAAACTTTCACTAAACAACATCTAAGAACTTGAACTTTGCTGGCTAGAGCCCAAATCTCGCCCCTCTATTCTGCTCTCCACTTCCGAGGAGCATTGTGACTTGGACAAGTAAATTAATCTCTGTTGTCTCCACTTTCCATATGCTTACTGTTATTCACTTCTAAACTCTTTCGAGACTTGCAAACGAGAGAAGATGTGGTACGCATGTTAAATATTATTATTCTCATTTAACTACAGTTACCAAATGAAAAATTCAACTCTACTATCTTTTCTTGTTAGTACTTGCATTCCTACCCCAAAAATATTTATCCAGGGACAAATTTATCCAAGATGCTGCCTCATAGTTTGCAAATGGAAATGACTCCATACTGACTGGAGAGCAGGTACTTTTTGTGCCCCAAATGTGAGGAACTGAACTTATCTAACTGATTCTGCCCTTGGCTAGATCCTGGGTGTAACAACTTTATACACAGTTCAGCAACTAATTGTTTGGAAACAATTCATTGTAAATACTTCTGTATTTATAGCCATTACAAAACAATGAAGATAACATCTGAGAAGGTTCCAAGTGAATTATTGCAGGAAGAAGCTGCAAAGGATGTGCCATTGTCATTATTAATAAAACTTCTGTCTGCCTGCAGTGCAAGGTACAGAGATAAGCATCAGCTGTGTCCCTGGAGGGAAGGGACAATGCTAGGCTGTAGTGGGAACAAGAGTGGCACATCCTCCTCTGATAGTCTGTGTGGAAGACGAAGCATCCATAATGGTTTGCTTAGTCCAATTTGCACGCATGTCACGACGAAAATACCTTTGCTATTCTTTTCCTGAAAGCCTGCACAGCATGTCTGTAATTCCGGATGGACTCCTAACAGGCTGTTAGGCTGAACTGCATTTATCCAGTAATTGAAGAAATGCTCTTGTTTCTTGTGTACTACATACAGACTTGCATTGTGAAGGTAAAATATGGGAGAGAAAACCCATCTTCTTTGGAGAATGCTACATCATAGTGCTATTTTTTCTCTAGATCAATAAACCTCAAACTCTCTAGACAAATAAATGCATCAGGGAAGCAAGGAATGAACACTTAGGGACAACAGTTTCTTAATCCAACTTAGTACAGCCAGAGTTGAATAATTACTGACTTCTCCAAGGTCATTTATTCTTTGTCTACTGAGTTAAACTGAAGAGAAACAAGGACTGATCTCTGGCCTTAGTGGCAATGACTGACTTGTACTTGCACTGTTCAGGGGTCATCTCCTCTATAACATGTACATCCTGGAGACTTATCATAATCCAGTATTCGGCCAAAGAACTACTACAGACAACCAACGGCTAATTTAGGATATGATCGTTGAAGACCAACTGCTTTGAATATGTAATAATATTGATTACTAATGAGTAGGAACTTATTATTTGCACTGTGTCTTGTTTATGACTATCAGTAAAGTCATGTTGCAGAGATTTTAAGTGGTCTGATTATCACTGAGTACTCTAAATACTCCTATCACAGTGGCATCTATTCCCTGAAATATGTATAGTCATAACATATATATCTATTTATTCCTACATATATACATACATGCGCACATATATTGAGCTGCAACAATGGATCCAGTGCTTTAACATTCTCTTTGGCTCTCCTTTATTTAGCTTTACAGACAACCTTTATTCTTGTGAGATTGCATGAAAGAGATAAGATATGATACAAAACTAACAATACTTAAATGACAGAAAGATTTTAAATGACAATTTGAAAAGAAAAAAAAAAGAACATACAGAAATACACAGTAGGTACTTCACTCTACACAATAAGTATACTGCACATATGATTTCAATGTTTCTTTTGCAAGTTTCCTTCTCATTTTACATTCCTCATTTGTTTAATTTAAGCAAAAAATAAATATCAATATAAAAAAACAAATAAATATCAACAGTTGACTGCACTGAAATATCTGAGTTGAGTGAGAGGGTCTCAAGATGTAGGATCCTGTCTTATCCCACTCCCCTGCCCTAGTATGTCTTTCCTCTTCAATTACAAATTCTTATCATCAATTATATTTAAAGCTCCCGTTCCCGAGGTTCCTCCTACCTACTGCACTCCATGACTGTCCTTTAGTTGGAATCCTCTCCCTCCTTCTCTCTTACACTACTCTTCTTCCTCAGCTCACCACTTCCTGAACATTATCCTATCCGAGCCTGGTCTTTAATTAATTCTTTCTCTACTCCCACCCTCAGTCTACCTTCAAAAAGCAACCACTGCTAGTCACCATTTCACCTCCCCTCTTCCTTTGGTAAATCTGGTGTATGCCTATCACTGAAAAGCAAAGGAATAAAGGCATAGGCCTGAACCTTTGTTAAAACTGCCTTGCTCAAAATACGTGTAAATCACTATATGATCCTAGAAGTAGCATTTTGTGGCTGCTTTGCATTCACTCCTCTCAACTCCAAGAGAACCCAAGCTCACGAAATAAGCCAACATACAATGAAATATGTTATGGTTAGCATTTTTTAAGCTTTGAGAATGTTTTTATCTTCTTGTCACAGAAAATGACAATATGTCATTTGTCTCTAATTGAAACATAATGGCCTTAAGAAGATTTAAAGTCTGATGTGAAGTTTATTTATTATTCTTCTTGATGTGAGGTGGTTTTAAGTTAAATAACTTCCGACAAGTTTTCTTTCCTTTTGATTTGTTCTTATTTGGAAGGGGACAGGGGCATTTATGAAGCAGTGGGTTTTGTTTTGACAGCAAAAAGTCTTTCTCAAAATGAGAAAGGAGGTTGTTGAAAATCAAGATGAGTTCTTCATGTACAAATAGACCATAGAGTTATCACGAATTAGTCCTTAAACAAAAATAACAAGTCAATGACCTAATCTGTTAGCTGGCACTTAGTCAAACCTCAAAGCCACCCAAGCTATAAAAAGTATATCCAACTTGCTGATTCTTAGCCAATCTTTTTTTATTTTCAGTAATTCAGAGGAAAGATCTTTCAAAAACATGCCATTTCTCTGCTTCATTTATTCATATTCTTTTTGTATTCATTTGGTTGGATAACAAAGAGCATTATGCTCAGCCATAGCAAACCATTTGTATAGGCAAATTCAGTGGGAGTTTTCATGTTATGCTATCAACACTGCACAATCATAGCCATTTTTCCTTTACACTGATCTTGATGCAGCAAGACTTTCAGAGCAATTAACATCTAGTGATATTAACTGAATTGAAGGCTAAGCATTACAAGATAAACAGCTTGTAAGAAGACTAATTCTGAGACTGCAGTTACCTTCTATGAATGGTTACCCATGCCCTAAAATGTTCAACACAAGAATTTCTATCAATTATTAATCCAACTGTTATGTTTTGAGATCTTCTTATGTATTTTAAATAAATATTTTCAGGGATGTCACATTCTTCCACATATTAGTCACTACTGTTTGATAAAGAAGATGAATTTGGTAAGCTAAAAAAAAAAGAGGTTAAAATTTCTGAAGTGTGAAATTCTGAAGGACATGACTTGTTGTGTAACAACTTCTTGAAGCAGAGAGCATATTTTTCAATATGCCTCAATGAGTTTCTGATACTAAGAAATTCAAAATGAAAGCAGATAATATGCACGAAAAGAAAATTTGTCTGAAGCGTAACTCTTCTCTACATATGGGTAAATTTCTTCCCCTGAGATCTGTAACAAAAGATGAGAGATTTGCCATTGACTTCAACAGAGTTTTAGTGGACTAAGTGTCTGAATATAACTGTACATGTTTGTTACTGAATAGCATTTGCAGCAACAAAACTTTCATAATAATATTTACTGTTTGCTACATACTGGTGTCAAAATGAAACATTTCTTCACAGGTAACTAATTGATTTCCCTTTAATGTTTATATACAAAAATGACAATGAACTATGTATGTAAGATAACATCATAAAAGCTCAGAGGAAAATAAAATGAATAGTAAACTGTTCAGTACAGCAACTGAGTCTTAAGACTATATATGACTGCAGGAGTGGTGAAGTCCTACAGGCATGGGATACAAAACCCAAATAAGTGCAGTTCAGCATCTGTTTAGAATAGATTGAGTAAGCTTATCCTTTCAGTATGGCTGTACCTTCTTTTCTGAAGGAAAATATATCTAATTGCAAACACAGAAATCATAAAATTCTAACAAGACAGTTTTTCTTAAACACAAGGATGACAATTATCTGTATTTTTCACTGTATGTGGCACTGCCACAAATGAAAACGTTAATAGGAAATGGTTGTGGATGAGTACTGTTACTGTTAACATTTTTCCTTTCTCTAATGAACTATAGGAACCATTTCATCCATTACCTTGCCCCACTTATCAAGACATCAATGTTTGTTTTCCATAAATATATATATAGCTTTCTTATGCCAATGTATGGCCTTAATTCCTTTAACTGTAAGTTCATTGACTTGAGGCCTTCCAAGACTTCACGAAGCACAATCTAGATGCATCAGAACACATTTTTAAACTTTCTTAAAGAAAAAGTCATCAGTGTTTGAAATGTATGTCTTCCTTCTAAATCACATTGTGATTGTTTTACCTGCTACATCTACTGTTATGTTAGAGTTAAATATCTTGTGTTTTTAATAGAAAATATTTTCATGTATGGGATTGGTAGATAAAATACTGATTTTTTTTTCTTCTACTCTTACCTGAACTGGTTATGCCAAGCTAGGAAAGAAAAAGAAAAAAAGGTTCTAACAGCATGTAGATATGAAAAGGAGATGTGAGAAGGAATTTTAACTCCTTATGTTTGTGTTGGATTCAGGTCTAATTTTCCAAATAATACTAATAATCAATAACTAGGTGACTATTTTTTAAAAAATAAAGTTAATTTGAAAACAGTGAATCACAGACATTTGGAGCTCTGTGCTGCCTAGTAGAAATAAACTGTGGGCCATATGGGGTTTTGTCCAGACTGTGCCTTGAGGCTGAGATTTCAAGATGGAGAAACAGAATCACCATGAAAGGTTTTGTAGATGTTACTAGAAAAGCTTCGTAAGACTGTAAGCCAACACAAACCCAATAGCTATGTCTATGGTGGTAAATAAAAAAATATCCAGAGACCAAAACAAATTGTGACATTGTCTTTGGAGGTGGCCCATGGAACAAATTATCCCCCAAACTGCCAAGTTTTCACTCGGAAGCAGTTGTTTGGAGAGATCCTCCCAGCGTCTGGAACTGAGCCAGCCATTATGTAGTGCTTTCAGTGATGGATCCAAAATTGTACTTCTCTTCCTTGCCTTCTTTTATTCAGCACACAATGAAAATTTGTGCCTTTGACCAGATTGTTAGTGATGGGAAATCATTAAAACATCGCATCTTCGCCAGGATAGACATAGTAAGTCAAAAGAAGTATTTCTTTGAGGTTGCAGAGCCTAGAAGTCAAGGCTACGTTACAGACAGCTTTAGTTGTCATTTATTTTGGCCACTGTGACACAGCAAATGATATGGTGTGGTTCCACTCTTAAAGACAAGCTCTCCTGGAGCATTCTAGACAAGACTGATGAGAGTAAATAGCCCACTTTAACTGGACTAGAAAGTTCCACATTTGCCATTTCAGTTTTGAAAAAAGTTCCCCAACCACATTAGCAAAGTATATGAGGACATTTATAGAAGCATAATTAGACAGACATCCTATTTCTTCCCCATTTCCTGTCTCTCTTATTGCCCATCCCAACAAAACAAAGAAAGTATTTTTACAGTGATTCTGGACTTGCAACAGACAGAACCAAAGATACTTCCCTTGTATTCTCCAATTGTTACAATATGTTTCCAAGAACATATTTAAGTCCTAAATCAAGGCACGCTTATTCTTGCTGATTTCAAGAACATTTCATATCTAGATCTTAGTCTTGCATCACTGGTATAAGCCAGAACCCCATGTAGGATATACAGTTTTTTTAGGTGGAACAACTTTCTGAAAATGAATATTTAAACTGGAGGCTTTGCCATTTTGCTGAGAGCTCCATCTTGTGCAACATTAAGCCACTAGTTTTGAAACAATGCCATAAGAATAGCATCTTGTGCCAGATGCTACGTTTATTCAGGGTTACTTGAGCAGAAGTAACAAGAAGTATTAAAGCAATGTTTACATAGTGAAATGTAATATCAATCATGCTACGTACGTTAATGATAAGAGCAGGGATTGAGTTGTTTTGGATAAAACTGAGCGTTCTCCCTGGGAATGGAAAATTACTAGTAGACTGCAAATTTATCTTCCTAACTTAATGTTATTTTTCATCTAGTATTAAGAAGTTCTATTGTTTTTCTTTTTGACAAATTGATTTATCTTCCAAAATGTTTGCAAAAGTGTTTATAAATGTTGTTCAGCCATCTCATCTCAATGGCCAGTATAATTTCTATGTTTTTTTTAACACAATGAGGGAAAAAAAAAAAAAAAAAGAGGGAATAGACGATGCAAGTTATACACAGAGAAGTCAGTTACTCTAGGGTAACAAATTGAACAGTGACCTTAGAAAACTGTACTCTAACTTGGTATACAAAGAATCAGGTTAAACACCTCTGCCTCCTTAGGGAATTTGCTGTCTAAAAAAAGTGGCCTTAATTCACATCACATTTCTAATGAGGAATCCCTGTCTGAAGGGAGTAATAACCAACAAACTGCTCTCATCTCTCACATCAAACAAGGTGGAAGACAAAAAACAAGGTTCAGAGTCTGTGAGACCTACATGTACTTTCTATGGATGTCCCCACATCCCATCTATGTAAAGTACAACATGGGTCCCACACATTTTTCCAATAAAATCTGCTACCAGTTATGACTAAGAGAGGGTCCTCATTTCCACCACCTTCTACTGAATTCGACCACAGCTTGGCTGTATTCCGAGTGAAAGTCAGCTAATTTACATACGTGTATAACAAGGAAGGTGACTAAGGACTGGCACTTTCCCAGTGGGAGGCAACAACAAGGTCTCCCTCTCCCCACCTCCCACAGGACAAATAAAAAAATAAACACAGAAACAAAAATTTGGCAGTGATGGGAATCACTAGCTACAGAAGAAAAGTGATGCAGTAACTCCTAAGAAGAGATGGAAAAAGCTATGACACTGCTAAACAGCTTGAAGAAATAGGAAGGAACAGCTGCTCAAAAAAATGCTCATGATCTTCCCATGACAAATCCAGTGGGGAGTAAATGAATTCCACGAATTACAAGGGAACAGCCAAATGAAGTGCAAAGTGGGGAGGCAGATTGACTTAGGAGCTGGACAAAGACCAAGAGGAGAACTTAGCAAGAATGGATGAGGCATCTGAGACCTTCCATAAAGAAGAGAAGAAAAGCAAATCTTTGTGAAGGGGCAGGGGAAAGAAAAAAAAAAAAAAACAGATGGGAAATTTGTATGGAAACGCTGTTAACACCTGTCACAGGTGTGCTATTCTTTTGATATGAAGACAGTCATTACAACAAACTATGACCAAAAGCAAAGCACTGAAAGAGACCTGTCAGAAAGGCAGAAGAGACAAGCCATCCCAATCAATACTTTGCATACAAGGAAAGTAGTTCAAAATATTACACAAGGAAAACGTAACAGAGAGCCAGGATGAAAGGGCTGTCATAACAAAACTGTTGCTAGATTTATTGAGTAGTGCTGTGGAATTTCTAATAATCACATTCCCTATAGGAACAAATGACACCAGAGAACTACATTTACATCATATTTAAGCAACTATTTCTTCAGACAGTAAAAAAATAATAAAAAATTAAATTAATTGAAACTGTGCAGATAAGTAGCTTTCAGAAGTTTTCCCCATGCCAAACACGGGTGAATAACGTAAAGTGCTGATACTGGAAACCAACCAAGGGAAGATCAGATAGGGTAGATTGAAGGGTTTTGAATTCACAGATCACTGGAATGCTTTCTGCAGCCGGAGCCAACTGTTTGGAGTGCATTGTCTCCACTTATGCAGACAGGTTGCCAACCTCTTAGGCTCAGAACTGGCAGGGCCTGTTAGGCAGGCTGTAAACCTTCAGGAGAAAGAGGGAAAGGAGAGCTTTTGCATAATTTGAATAATCTGACTTGTACTTCCAACATACAAATTAAGCGAGAAACTAAAATTGTTCTGAAGCAAAAGATGAAGGATAACAAGAATATAATGCCTGACGCAAATGTGTGGGGAAACAAGCAACAACTGGAAGATGCTGTACTAAATAAAGGAGATTACGATCAAGAAAGACTAACTGAAATTTAGTGGGATAAATCCTGTATGTTGAAATGACAGGATGCAGTATCCATGGGAAAGGAGGAGTGGAGAAAATCAGTAAGTGCAAAAATGTTATATAATGCTTTCAAAGTCAACGTGCTATCACTTTTATAGTGACAGTAGTAAAATGGTGAAAATCTTGAGGAGGCATATAAGAAATAACATAAAAAAATAAAAAATGTAGTAATAATAGCATGCATTTCCTTTATGATACTATTTGGGAACAGAGCCAGGAGGAAAGGCACAATTCATTCTTCTGAGTGGATTTTGAACAGTTCTCTTGCTAGCACATGCAGATGTAAAGTTATCAGAACTTATCAGTCTCATATGGAGAATTCCAGTGAATAAAGATGATGATTTGGGTCAGAATTTCCCTTATAAGAATTTCCCTTAGGATAAAGGATGTTAAAAGTATGGAAAGCAGATAATTTGCACACTCTACTGCAAAAAAATAATAATTCATAGGGCAAAATGGTGGAAGAGGATCAACTCCACATTCAGAAAAATTTCAGAGAACATAATTAATTGAATATGATATAGAAATAAATGTTTTAAATGTGCCCTTATGAAAATAAATAAACTTGGATACTTTGGGGGGAAAAGTTTAAGGTTAAAAATTCATTGGTGGTATGGGAGAAGATAAAAAGGAAAAGCAATGGTCAAAGTATCTTCTCCAGGGCTGTTGAGAGTTCAAAATACATGGTCAGGAAGGAGTGGCAGGAAAAGGATCCAAGGAGTTTAACAGAACTTTTATAGCTACGGAAGTGGGAAAAGAAGTAGAAGATAAAAAGAGACATTAGCAAGAAAAGAAAAGGGAAAGAGGATGAAATTTAGGGCAAAACTATAAAATGAAAGGCCAACCTGAACTGAATATCTCATTTAAGATTAAAAAATTAAGAATTATATACAATTAGAACCAGTGCCCAAAAAATTGTCTTCAACTGTTAGGAACAGATCCAGGAAATTACCACACTGAGACATCTGAAGTACTCAGGAATCAAGAACAATCAAGGGATCTGTCCTTGGCACAAGATGTAGGAAATTTAGGGTGTGGTTTATGTGCTCTATCTTAGGCAATGAAGGTTCCAATATCTTCAAGCCTATTCCTCTACATTTTTCATGATCAACAAAGAAAAACAGGAAATTAATCTCTGTGTAATAATGCTGGCTTCTGGAATAAAGTTAGACAAATCATCACCAGAGATATCTACCTTTCTCCTGAGAGTATAAAAAGCAGCTCAATTTAGATTTAGACATTCTCTTTGGAGATCTTCACAAACCAATTGGATTTTGTCCTTGTCAATCTCCTCCAGGTGATCCTGCTTGAACATCAAATTTAGACCAGATGACCTCCAACGGTCCTTTTCAATCTCAGCCATTCTGTGATTCTATGATCTATCTTGCTTACACTTCAAGTCAGGCAATAAATCCCACTGGAGTTCTCCTAGGAAATCTAGGAGGCTGAAGTAATGTGTGCAAGTTTTTCAAAGTTGATTCCAAAATAAAAATTCCAAAAAAAAAAATGAGAAAGTTCAGATGGTTATTCTTTTAAGGTTTTATTCATGCTGGTCGTTTGTTTGTTTGTTTGTTTGAATGCGTTTTTGTTTGTTATTTATTTATTTTGGTTTGTTTTTTGGAATGCTAGCAATAGTTCAACATCTTCACGTAAATATTTGTATCAAATGAACAGGGCACAGTTTTGGTTTGTTATTCCAACTTGTGCTAGATTTTATTCTAATCCAACACTCACAAAAATTCATGGTAAACACTGAATATAAGGTTTCCTCTACCAGAAAAATGCAAGTACACTTCAATAATTACAAGTGTGAAATCCTACCCTCTTTGAAGTTCATGCCAAAATTCCCATGAACTTCACTAAGATTTCATCAGAAAAGGGTGAACTAAAATAATGTTATTTAAAAGAGCAAATTTAAGGGACAGGACAATACTAACAAAGATGAACATCAGGCTCACCATTAGGAAAACATTTGGTAGTAGGTTTTAATAACCTCTGAAATAATATCTTAATAGAAACGTTTAATGTTGACTCATTAAGCCAACAGAAAGAAAAATGAGTTGAAAAGTTGACATTGGCAAGGAGAGGAAGCAAAAGGCCTAGGAGGTATTGTCAATGTCTAATCTCCTCAATCAAAAAGGATGAAATTGAAAATGTAATCCTAATTGCTTTCAGAAGTTTTAGATTGTATATGTTATGGAGATGTGAGCTAGCAAAAGAGTGTATTTGGAAAAGAATTTTATAGCAGAAAGAAAGGAAATGATTTAGAGATCTTTAACACCTTTAATGGCACCATGCTGAGAACAGGAGGAAGCCATCAGCATGAATGAAAAGGTAGTGCATATTCATTGCAAGACATAACTGATATAGACAGACCTTCACTCCAGTGGGCCTTCTCCTCTCTAAAGTGACCACAGGTAATGTCTATTGGCCAGAAGCTGTGTGAAGAAAAGTGCAGGAGACCTGTGTTTCAGGTCTACTGAGACTATATTGTATGTGTATGAATCATACTTCTTCTGATGTCAACTAAAACTGCTTTATCTTCCCAACAATCACTCTTTTCTAATGAAAAGGACGGGGCAATCAGAAACTACCAGCAGATACAACAAGAAAATGCTGGATCCACTGAATTGCTTGGAAACACAGCCTAAAACTGCCAATATTTATGTAATGTATTTTGCTTAATTTGCACAGTCTTATTAAAATACTCCGCATTACTCAGTAGACTAAGAAAAAACAAAACATTTTGTTAGATAATGTACAATATAAACCATATAGTGACCACTTTGCAAGGGAGGTAACAGTTGAGGGATAAATACTGTTCACTAGTAATCAATAACCTAAAATCAGACACATCACTGTGGATGCTGAAAAATGATGAAAGTCTACTTCTGCTTATCTTTATGGATTAAAACACAACTGTGACAACTGTATATTTCATTAGCAAGCTAAAGTCATGGGAAACACCTAGAAAAATTAAGATTAACTACAGTTATGAAAATAAGATTAGAACATTTCCTTCTTCCTTAACACACAGAAAATATCCTTTCATTCTTTCACCTCTTTACTTTTGCGGTGGCAGCAACCATGAAAGGAACTCATTTTCTCAGTACTATCACTGTATCAGTGAGAAGAAATACCACTAAAAATATTCAAAATGAAAAATAGGAGAGGTCCTCTCCAACCATACAAATGTTACTTTACGGTTGTGTAAGGCTTTAACCTCTACAGCTATGACATCTACAACTGCCGCTGAAGTCAACAAGGGAGAGAAAAAAAAAATCAAGATAAGGATGTCTGAACTATACCACATTTGTCAACGATTCACAATCAGCAATACCAAATAACCCCAAGAAAAGTCAAGTAAGCAGAAAATTAGTTAACACGATCTGCGCTGTGCACTAAATGAGGCAGAAGCCCAAAGGAAAATATAGTACGTGATATGATTAAAAATTATAGAACAAAAGGAATGTTGTAGAGACAATAAAGCTTCTTAACTTTTGCTCAGTTAATTTTTGTTACTTGCAGTGTTCAGACTTTTGGACCAGTGTAACTGCTCCAGTTCTTGGAGGTCCGAAGCGTATGATTTCACTGACAGTGACCCTGAAGAACAATGCAGCAAAGTTATTCTTGGAGACAAGGCGACAGGATGTTCTCATGTAGGCAGTATGCAATTATATATTGTTATCTAGTGACAGCTGATCCACCAGCCAGCGTGTGCTGCAACACAAGTCAATACAGTTTATCATACAGAAAGGATAAACCTTTCTACAGAGCAGAGGCTAAATCTAGCAAGGGTATCCAAGGGAATAATCAGTTTCTCTACTTGCAGGTGTAGAGGAGAGGTTTATGACCGCAGCTGTATTGTTATTCCCTTTAATATTATCCTAGATTATATTAATTGCTCCAGCATGTATCTCTGGTATGGAACTTAGATAAATACCTCTTGTCTTTTCTGTCGTATACATACAGGATATTACTCTCACAGCAGTCCTATATGAAAAGTCTATATGAAAGACCATTTTAACACTAATGCTTCTCAACCTAAGACTAGGAAGGAATCTAGAGACAGGAGTTGAACCACAATGCTTTTTGCCTACCTAAAGACATCCACAATGAAACGGACATAATGCTCAAGGACATCTACCTACTAATTATCCATCTTGGTTTTCTGGAGGGCAACGGGCATTTCCAGGCTGTATTTCATCTTAACCTGTAACAGACATCTGAAATAGGCTAGTGAATCGTGCTCTGAAAGCACCTATTTCTCCACATTAACAATACTGCAAGTTTCTGAAGATTTCCTACGTAACTACAAATAAGGTTAAATGTCTGGGAGACAATGTATCGTACTGAAATCTGGGAGAGAAGAAAGGTCGTTTGCAGTTAAGCAGAATTTTAAATATACATTTAATCTTTTATCCTCCCTCTTATTCCTTCATCATCACTTAGCTTAGTGTTTGCTCCTTAATCCTAAAATGAGAATGGGCTTGGTCAGCAGTCACAGTCAATTCACCTTAGCTCAGCCCTTAGTTTTTTCTTACCAGTACATTTAAGATTCATTTGTGGGCATAATACCGTATGTCTCCATTATTCTGGTAAACGTTTGCACGAGGGCTCTCTCAGCTGTAGGTAGGGGGCAGTTTTCATCCTTAATCCATTTTTTCCATGATAACTCAGTTCTTTTCCACGCTGTCTACGTGCTATGTGTATTATGTGAGCTGCTCAGATTCCCAAAGCTGATTTAACTTAGGGCTACACAACTTCTTGACAACTGCGAACTGGATTATATTACAGATGTTTGCTCAGGGCGGATAATTCTTATCTGATATTGCTGCTGTTCTGAGGACTAGAAACTGTCCTATAGGCCACAATATCCCGCAGGCTACCAGTTGGATAGCTTTGCTCTAAATTAACCACGGAGTGGGTGGTACTAATAAGCATATAAGAATAATACTAAATTGAGTAACATAACAAAATAATGTATTGTCCGTATAATCCATTTTTCATGACCCTCTGGGCTAGATGAATACAAAACATTTCATTTGAGGTTATGATTCAGCAGCTACTGCAAAATAGAGCATCACTCCAAAATTCAGCTACCAGTAGAGCAAGATTTGCCTTCTGAGCGTGCGCGCATAAAGAGAAAAACCTTTTTTGGTTTACTTTTTTGAGATGAAATTCTGTCTGGCTTTGCAACTGTATACGTTCATGTTTCCTTCCAAAAGCTAGCACAAACATTTGATACAGACTGATATTTGATCCAATACAACAGTATCTGTAGCAGTTGCACAATTGCTGAGGCTCATAATAAAAGTACCAGAAATAATAGTTTTGGGATTACATTTGTGATTTTGTAAATTAAATGGAACTTCAGAACCATCACCTACAATTAAGAGAATTTTCTGAATGACTTTGAGAAACATAGTATGCAGTAAGACCGATGGAAAAATANTTATTTTATTTTATTTTATTTTATTTTATTTTATTTTATTTTCTTGCTTTTGCTAAGAGATAGTGCAAAACCTTTGGTTGAATGGCTGAGCCATCATTTATAATCTAGGTACTCCAGAAGAAGAGTCGCCCTCCGAGGAATGGAACAGAAGGGTCAGAGGTGGCAATGCATGGGGTGCAGACCTTGGTTATGTGCTGACTATTCCACAATGTATTTGCTGGAGGAAGAGATGAGGAGAGGCCAGATAGCCACTGCTGTGTGGTTTCCTTTAAGCTTGTTACCCAAGAACTGCAGTTCATTGTTCCTGTCTTCTGCACTTTCTTTCTTCTGTTACCCACTTTCTATCCTTGCTGTCTGTAAAGGAGTACATGCCTGGAAGGAGTCGGATTGCTAAAGGTCAGATTTTTAGCTGCTTTTCTTCAGGATGAAAGAGTGCAGTAGGGACTACTTCATTCTCATACAGAGGCTTCAGTGTTACGCAGGTGGGAAAAACACATCTTATGCAGACAGATCTAGCTGAAGTCAATCTTAAGTTTGACCAAGTTCAAAATGTCAGTGTATGCATGCAATACTGATCACATAACTCTCGAGCAAATCAGGTGACACTTCCCCCTTCTGACAACGTAACTGGCTATAGTCCCAGAAAACCATGAGTAATTCTGAAGGTTTGACTTTTTCCTAGGCCATGCATTCTTTTCCTTCCAAAATCAATGACAGAGGTCGATGCCAGAACCGAACTGACTTCTTAAAACAGAATCTTTATTTGGCACAGAGGCACTTCAAAGAAAACAGATTTGAAACCAATTAAAGAAATGTATGCATTTCTAGCTTCTCCCTGAGGCTTATCTCTTCCTAGATCTGGGAGGGCCTAATAATCTTCAGCTCTCTCCACGCACCTCTCTCTCTCTTTCTCTATGCATGTTTTCCCTAGACAACTTCTGACAAGTAACTGCAGCAGGACAGGAAATGCTTTTCCTGTTCCACGATGGGACAAGACTTTTAAAATGAAACACACAATGCACACAAAAATAACTCCTCTCTCCAAGGACAACTGCTGAATAAATAAAACCAAATGAACAGGCATCTGATCAAATGTAATTTCATGCTTAAAAGAATAAGAAGTTATTTATACCAAGTGGAGTATGTTCTGTAGGCAACCATACACTGCTGGAATTCTTTAAAAACCTGCTCCACTAACTGTTGCTGAGTGCCCTAGCCCAGCCTTGGCAGCTTCCCTGTTTCCTTCTCTCAGGAGATAAGTTAGGATCTAGAAAGACTGAAGCAAAGAAGTGCTCGTCAGTTAAGCAGAGGAAGCAGAGAGAAAAGGATGTGGGTGAAGGATTTAAAGTTGTTAGACAAAGGACAGTAAAATGAAGAAAAGTATAGTCACAGCTTAACTAGTAGTTGATAGTTGTGGTACCTAAAGCAAAGCCTCATAGCATGAGCTTCCATTTAATTTGTAGTAGGCAGGCTGATGGGGAATCCTGACGTGGGTGGAATGAATGGGTGTCTGAATTTAACCTATGTAAAGAACAAAATAAGCAATTTCCTCTAATAAACACAATTCTAAAATACTATTCTAATTGGAAGGCTGTTGGCCTCTCTGGGGATGGTGCAGATGATGATTATTTCTCTTAATTAAATGGAAGTAGTTTTTGCTTAGACCTGAGAGAATTCCTCAACAATAATCTGATCAGAAATGGTACAGTCACGCAAAAAAATTCTGATAGGAAAAAGTGCACCTTGCCATTCCTGTCTAGCTATAACAGTGTAACTTTATCAACCAACAAATGGTTTTCAATTTGTATTCCTTTTTTTTCCCTCAGGCTCCTTGATTTTAAATAAACCTTACAGCAACTCATCAAAGACTGAATCATTAAAACACGTTGCTTGTTCCCTTATTTTCAAGCATGAACAGAGATGCTTCCTCTGCTATGATATTTTTCCATCGGTCTTACTGCATACTATGTTTCTCAAAGTCATTCAGAAAATTCTCTTAATTGTAGGTGATGGTTCTGAAGTTCCATTTAATTTACAAAATCACAAATGTAATCCCAAAACTATTATTTCTGGTACTTTTATTATGAGCCTCAGCAATTGTGCAACTGCTACAGATACTGTTGTATTGGATCAAATATCAGTCTGTATCAAATGTTTGTGCTAGCTTTTGGAAGGAAACATGAACGTATACAGTTGCAAAGCCAGACAGAATTTCATCTCAAAAAAGTAAACCAAAAA
>VXAB01012772.1:0-92714 GCA_013399175.1 Odontophorus gujanensis
GGAAGGAAGGAAGGAAAAATAACAGAAATGCACAGTGTTCTACTGCTTTACTGCTTCTCCTCATAACTTAGAGCAATTTTTCCTGGGTGAGGAGTATAATACACAAAGTTGTCCATTAAGAGTAATAACTTAATCACATTGTTCCCTGCAGACTGGAGATTATCAGAGAAACAATAATTAGAACTTTGTAATACACAGAACAGAAAACCCAACTCTCTCAGCCTGTCCTCATAGGGGAGGTGCTCCAGGCCTCTGATCATCTCATGGCCCTCCTCTGGACCTGCTCCAGCAGCTCAATATCCTTCTTGTGTTGGGGCCCCCAGAAGTGAACACAGTACTCCAAGTGGGGTCACACAACAGTAGGGAGGCAGAATCACCTCCCTCAACCTGCTGATCACGCTTCTCTTGTTGCAGCTCCGGATGCTGTTGACCATCTGGACTGCAAGCACACATTGCTGACTCATGTTGAGTCAACTGACACCTCCAAGTACTTCTCCTCTGGGCTTCTGTCAAGCCATTCCCTGCCCAACCTGTGTCTGTACTTGGGATTGTCCTGATTGAGGTGCAGGACCTTGCACTTGGTTTTGTTGAACGTTGTGAGGTTGGCATGGGTCCACCACTTAAGCCTGTCCAAGTCCCTTTGGATGGCATCCCTTCCCTCTCGCATGTTAACTGTACCACTCAGCTTGGTGTCATCTGCACACTTGCTGAGGGTGCACTTGATCTCACTGTCCATATTGCCTACAAAGATGTTAGATAGCGCCAGTTCCAACACTGATCTCCGAGGAATGATCCTTGAGGAAATAAGTGAAAACACTGTTAGCTAATATATAAGGACAGTCTGGTAAATTAAGTCCAGTACCAATGTACCCTATTTAGGTCCAGGTTGCCAGTGGGGAGAAATAGACAATAAGCTGTCTCTAGTGATTCATTAAAATTCCATAAAGTGTCCCAAGGGCAAAGAACAGCATATTCTCTCTCATGTGAAGAAGTGTAAGTCCCTGGTAGGAGACCAAAGACACCACGCAGAATGTTGGAGACTATGTGGTCTGTGAAGTAAAGGAAGAAAAGTACAGAAATGAAGAACTTATTAAACTACCTAAAGGAGATTTTATTAAACTACCCCATAACTACTCCCTGGCACTTTAATGTCAAGAGTGCTGAGCAACTCCGGCCAGAACAATGGTGGCTGCAGAGTACAGAAGTGGGAGTGGGAAAGCTCCCAAGAGATTCTGGGACTTCTTACATCTAGCTGACATTGAATGATATACAACTGCTGATGTGAAGGGCCTTAGAAGCCCTGTGATGGCACATAAGTTGGAGCAGGAACAACCATTGTTCTTGTGAGTAGTGAAGATGATGTATATAGAGAATGACTTCTGTGCAGTGATGAGCTGTTCTACAAAACTCTATCTGAAATGATCATAGTTGGGGTAGGAAGAAGGCAGAATGACTAACTTCACTGATTTTTCTTTAATTCTTCTTAGTCAATCATTCTACTCCTTATGTGGACATACTTCCTACATTCAGTGATGTGCTGGGGTAGAAAAATTGTTTTTCTTCTTTTGTAGGACATTCATTTTCAAAGACAAAACATTGAAATGTCTACATTGTTGAGGCCTTCAATAAGAATGTTATTCTACTGTTTTACAGAAACATAATAATTCTTTTTAAACAACAGTAGGAATACTTTAAAGGAGAAAAGAAAATCATTAAAAACATTGAAAAAAAAATACCCAATGAAGAATACAATTCTTCATTGAAAATAAAATAGACATTTTATTTTTGTATATCTCATCTATATTTCTCTTTTTCATTTTAGCTTCATGTCTATCAGAGATAGCATTTTTTCATATTTAGTAAGTGTTCTTATCTTAGGTTGGATTTTGGTTGATATGGCTAGTAATACATTTAAATTAAGTACAAAGGTCTTTGGTGAATCAGGTCTTTGGAATGGAACACCTATGTCCATTTAGATTCTTTAAAAGTAATCTGTTTGGCTATAAAATTGGTCATGTAGAAAATCTCACACTGAAACAGAATCCCCTGTGGAGATAGGTCCTGCAAGGATGGTGTTCAGTAGGGACAGAAGTCAGAGAACAGCACAACAGTATTCTAGAATAAAATTGAAATGTGTGTTCTGATGGGTGTTTTTAAAGACTGGTGAACATTTTTCAAATATTTATGGGATTGTCAGCCTTATTTTTCTAAGTCAATTTCCCTTACAGCGTTTATGCTTCTGAGCCTGCTCTTTCTGCTCACTCTTGGCTTTCCTCGAATGAGGCAATTTTCAACTGGATGCAAATACAGTATCACCAAATTGCTGGTATAATATTATATTTCAGAATGGAAAACCATTGCAAAGGAAGAAGTCTAGTCAGTCATTTTCACAATATCATAACTCTCCACTACTAAAGAAGGTCAAAGACTACTTCTGTGTGAACACAGCATGGTGTAACCAGATGATTTCCATCTGAGTAGCACAAAGAGGGGAATTTAGGTCATGGGGGCAGGGAGTTGAAAGCCTTCTACAATGGCTATCTGTCATGTGTGATAAATGACTACAAATGATTATCCCTTACCTTTTCCTCTTCCACCAGATAGGAATTAAGCCTACCAATATATACTAAGTAAAACCCGCCCTGATAAAGTGAATGCCATTCTCCCTCAAAACAAGTAGGATGGAGTATCAGGAGGTTTTCATTACTGACTGAGTGACAGATAAATGGGTGCTCCCTAAGCCAGACTCAGCCTTCTTCTTTTTCTCCTGTGCATTCCTTCACTTGAAGATTGGAACCTTTTGATTCAATCAACCAGATTTGTTCTGAGTTATGCAGGGGGATGAACATGGGATTAAAATCCTGACCTACTCCTCTCAAGCTTTAGAAACATCTACAATGCCTTTGTTAATTTTTTTCTATCTCTGGCAGTGCACAAAGGCTCAATCAGTCATACTACTTTGTGTTGACCATTCTTGAACTGTGGTGGATAACTTTCTACGAAAGTGGAGTAGTAGCATCAATGATTAAAAACAAAACATGTTAAAAGAGGTAAAGGAGTAAGGCTGCACAATGAAATGCTCATGGCAGGAAACAGGGCTGAATTAATGTACTTATCTTACACATACATTATAGTTTGGTTTTTGATTGCATAATTACGTATCAGCTTTTTAAGAGGATCTGTGCTTGATGCAATGAGTTTCGAAAGCTGCACTCACATAACATACCAAGCAATATTCAGTTGTGTTCTCCTTGTTCAGCATGTGTCTTATAAGGTACCTTATTTTCTGCATTTGCTCTTGAAATTGGAATTATTAATTTCCTCACAGGCTTTGATATGTTTCTTATGGTAATATTTGAAACTAGTTAATACATATCTTTGTTGGACTGCTGTGAAATAAACTGAATTTATTTCTATTTAGAGACAAGGAATCAGAGCCTGGACAGAATTATCTCTAATCTTATGTTCTGTATTTGCAGTATCTAACACTCAGTTTTTGAGTATTTTGAATTACTTGGCATGACATATTCAAGCAAAGCTCCTCTTATCATTGGTTACAGCTGAAAGAGCTCAGCACTTTTCTAAATCACATTACATTCTTTAAAATAAGATGAAAACATTTCTATCTCAAGTGGTGAGTGATTTGGTTAGCTTTTGAAAAATTACATAGGAGAAACTTATTGTAAGAGCCCAATTCCCCAGGCCAATGTATATCTTGAAGAAGAAACTACTTGTGCAGTACCTTCTGTCGTATGCTACTCATTTTCAGACTCAGTGGTGACTGACAGTGGTAGGGATTGTGTAACTGATCTTTTCTTTATCGTGCAATATTGATGCACATCCTCAGGGCACTAGAACCATCTTGAAAGAGAAGAACAGACATAATGTAAAATTAGACAATGTAACATAACACATACACATCAAGTTCAAAGTACCTGAGAATTTCTGCTGTGAGTATCTTTGGATATCAGAGGCACACGTTCAAGGTTTTATAACAAGAGCTGCAGGCTCCTTCACAAAGATAATCGATTTCCAAGGAAAAATTCCAAAACCCATTTAAAATACACTAGAGAAAATATTCTTGAGTGCATATTTCTCTTTTCTTGGTACTTCAGTGCAAGGTTCTTTCTGATTTAGTTTTTGAGGTCTTCATATCAGGACAGAACACTGCTGATATGACATCCACACACAGAGCTAATCAGTGTATAGTTTTATTCATCACTGTGATTGCATTCAGGAATACTTTTGTTCTGCTTGTCAAGGGTTTCCAATGTATGATAGTTGAAATCTTGAGGAAAAACAGCAAAACTATTAATATGTGCCAAATACCGACTTAGTGTAAAACAAGTAACAGTACTTTCATCAATATCTTCCCCATTTTGTTGTAATCAAATTTGTTTATCTAAAAAGTTTTCATACCATTTATATACACATAAAAGCTAAATTCAGCAGGTATAAAGTAGAATGTGTTTGCATCCACATGGTAATTCTACCATGTGTTAGAGGTGGGCAGTTTGTACTTTAACATATGAAGGAGCTGCATAAAAAGAGGGCAGTCATATCTCGGCAGCTGTTATATGTTGTAGGAACATTTGGGAGCAATGCCCCTTGGACACAGAGGACAAAGATTAAAGCCTGTGGACTACCACAGGAAGGGCTGCACACGACAACTGAGTCAGCACAATACTTACCAGTGTAAACTGGATTGGGCAATTTTTTTGAGCCTGTGAATTGATTTCAGATCAGTGTTTTGGATCACATGAACCCAAAAACTGGATTTTCAGTTTCATGGAGACATGTCTGAAGATCTCATGTCGAGATTGTTGCCACAGATGGCCTAACATATATCCCTGGCTTAGATCTTAATAGGAATTGCACAGTAATTCATGGTGCACCTGTCCTAGCAGGCCACATACCCCACAGTCGTATCTCAGCAGTATGTTATGACCTTCCTCAGTGGGAAACCTGACACCACATCCCAAACTATTTTCCAGTCTTCTATAATCTAGGAAATAAATGTTTTATTAAAATCTCACAAGGAAGTCTTACAGCTTATTACAGGAATCATTATGTTTGGGTATGATTTGCAAATTCTAGAACTGAACTGAACCTGGCTTGCCAGCTGTCTTTCTCTAGGAGCAAGGCAGAGCACTGCTTTGGCCTGCAATTATGACATGAGATGAAAGACATCACTTGGGCTAGCCTGTCCTGAGCCATGTAAGACTTATTTAACAGTTACTGACAACTTCACATTCTGCTTGAAGGCAAAAAGCCAGTTTGGACAAGGCCTTTGCCCATGACAGGGAAGTTTGAGCTACATGATCTTTAAGGTCTCTTCCAACCCAAACTGTGTGTCAACGGTTTATGGGTTGGTTCGGCCCAATTTCATGATGATTGGGGTGGGGGGCCCATGGACCCACACCCCAGGGAAGGGGAAGGGGGAAAGAGAAAAGGGAAAAGGGAGATGGGCCTTGAAACAAAACAGCGGCAGTGATCTGAGGATGAAAGCTAATTTACTACATAAGAAATCAGAATGCAAAATAACACTATATAATACAATATAATTGGAATTGAAGCTAATAAATCAAATAAAATGAGAGAGGGAGCGTCTGATAGACCTAAGGCCTTATGCTAATGCTGAAGGTGAGACAGCTGCTGAGCACCCGCTGCTGGATCGATCCCAAAGGAAAAAGAGACACACAGTTTTTATCTTTCCCTCTGAGTAGAAAGTGTAGAAATACAAAGCAACAAGAAGTCCCCTGGGGTATGTAGTTCTTCTTCTCTTCTGAGACAGGTATACCCGTAACAAACAATGATCCATGAAGCTGGAGCGTTAACTCTCTAACTCTGAATACACTACATGATGTTATGATGTGGAATACCTATAACAAAAATGATATGATGTGATACAATATGAAAAATTTGCAGAGTTCAAGTCTAGGGATAGATACTACCAGCAGGATCCAGTCTCATTTTGAAAACTGCTGTATTTTCACAGAATCATAGAATTACAGAATAGCTGAAGTTGGAAGGAACCTCTGGAAGTCTTCTCATCTCACTTTGCTCAAGCAAAGACACCTAGGGCTAATGGCTCAGGACCATGTCCAGAGGTCTTTTGATGATCTCCAAGGTGGAATTCTCCAAGAGATATCTGGGCACTTCTGCCAGTTCTTGGTCACCCTCACACTGATAAAATGCTTTCTGATGTTCAGGCAGTATTAGAAGTGAGGCCTCACCAGTGCCAAAGAGATGGGAAGAATCACCTCCCTCATCCTGCTGGCAACACTTTGTCTAGGCAGTCCAGGATACTTTGCAGTTCTCCTGGCTGAACTTCATAGTGTTCCTGTCATCCCATTTCTCCAGCCTGTTGAGGTGCCACTAAATAGGAGCATAAACTGATGTATTAACCACATCTCCTAGCCTTGTGTCAACAACCTTCTGGAGACTCAAACCACTAATGCATATTTTAAACATGATTGGACCCAGTTTCGACCCTTTGAGTACCCTTGTTTCTGTCCTTCAACTAGAGTTTATGCCACTGATTACCATGCTCTGGACTCAAGCAATAAATTCACCTCACTGTCTGCTCATCCAGTTTATACTTCAACTGCTTTTCTATGAGGATCTGGTAGGAAACAATGTTGAAAGTCATACTGAAGCCTAAATCAGCGATAGTCACCACACTTCCCTTTTCTACCAGTTTATTCATTTCACTGTAGAAGGATATCAGGTTGGTGAAATATGACTTTTCCTTTCTGAATTCATACTGACTATTTTTGATCACCAGCTTGTCCTTCATATGTCTAGAAATGGCTTCCAGAATTAGATGACAATCTATACTAAGTACTATGGTTCAAAAAATATAGTGGGTAAGAGTATGTATTACAGAAAACAGCGAGGATGTTATTGCAGAGCTGATGTGACTTTGGACTTTAAATGCCATTGATTTGGATGTACTTGACAACTGTGCAATTGTGATGACTCTAATGCTGAAAGTAAGAATAAACTCTGGCATTTGTTATTTAAATTTGAACAAATTTTGTATTTGCTTTTGAGTCTGAACAAATCTTGGTTGTTTAAATAAACTAAGTTGTTTGTGAAAGGATTGTTGGAAATGACTGTTTTTCAGACCATGGTAATTCTGTGTTTATTATCAATATTTGATGAAACTAAAGAAATTCCTTCTGAGTTGTAAACAGAAAGCTACTCACTGTCCAAATATTCACAGCTGTTAGGGAAAAGCTCTAGTTTATTCTAATCTCTTATGTTTGCCATGGTACTGTAGTTCTATATCTGTAATGATCAATGAACATATTTTGTTAATGCTAGTGATAGATGATATTTGAAAATTTGAGAGTAGTTTTATATCATGATTCTTTATGTTAATCTTGTTTCACATTGTAAATCTGGGCTATCTCATGAGATTTCTGTCACATGTATTGTTTATTACAGTGATAAGGACAAGACCTCTTCTCAGTATTTGGGACATTGTCATTCTCACTTCGTACTAAAAATAAGAAAAAAAAGTTTTAGCTATTTTCATCAAAATCTTCGTGAAGATTCAGGTCAGGTATACATAGCTATCCAAAGGAGCTGTGAAACATGGATCTTATAGCAGAATCACACATGGTGAATGATTCCATTCAAATTCAGCCATTGCTTCCATTCCTTCAGTGTCTGATAGTATGATATCCTTTGGATATAATTTCGAATTTTCTAGAAACTAGACAAAATACTAACAGAAAGGGACGTGTTCTTTATGGGAAAACAAAAACAAAAACAAAAACAAAAACAAACAAACAACAACAACAAAACTAAGAGGTAAGAGTGTATAGTTTAAAGACAGGAAAACATTTTCCTATTTACAACAAGCCGTTTAGCTGTGAAAAATTATTAACACTGTGCAATAGTTCCATAGCATGTACAATGGAGGTAAATATATACATGAATATATGGAGAGGTTTCCATGAGAGAAGTATGTTTTGCGTTCAATTCATAGATGCCTTCACTAGTGTGAATTTGCTTTTATGCTTTCAAAATACTGTCCTCTGCACCACCTAGAGAACAAATGCAATACAATTATTTTTGCACAAAAACTCTTGAATTCTTTTAGTGGGGCTTCATTTGACTTATTCGGAGACTTTTTTTTTCTTATCTATTCAGGAAGGCCCCAATAAAACTTTTGCCACTGTTACAAAGAGTAATACAAAAAACTTGTCCCTTACGGTTTGTTAAAAAATTTGTTTAAAATGTAGCATCCAGCCAGCAAAGATAAACTCTACAAGTGATTTAGCAGACTAATCTCACAAAGTAAATAATGAATTCATAAAAAAATAATAAATCCATAAGGACATAAAACCATCAAAATTACAAATATGTTATCAAAAATGTTTCACAATTACTTAAAGAGCAGACAGATAGTGTGCACTACTAATAATTTTTCTTTTCTATGTATAAGTTCATCATGTTTACTGATGAACTTAAAAGGAAATAGGACAAACACTGAGAGTGAGTAGTTTTACATCAAAAATAAGTTATTAAATGGAACTGCACAGACAGAACAGCTTTCTCAGTAGCAGTTGTGGTACCAGAATCTGGCCATTCGTGTATTAGGGTCAGATCAAGCCTTCCATTGACCTCAGTGGGAGTTTTACCGGTGATTTCTATGGAAGTAGGACCAGGATATCTATGCTTTAAAGTGGTTCAATAGAAAGTGTCATTGAGATGCAAATATCTGTGTTCTCTTAATCTGAACTTCCCATCTCTCTCTTCAGTGATGTTTGAAGAAAAGCTGCTACACTGGAACCTGTGTTAAACAAAGATTTTTGTATAGTCATCAGAGATGTATCCTGAAGTGCAGGTGAATACAACTACAAATTTTGCATTAATAATTCTAAGTAAATCTAGTGAGTCTGGTTTGAAGAGCTACCAGCTGTCACCAAGCCCAAATGAAAATGAAGTTATCTAAGCCACTGATCTTGGCACATGCACTTAATACTTAGTGTGACTCAATTCCATAAAATAATATCTTTCAAGTATTTGATTTCCTTGATTTCCATTAATACCTGTGATGTTTTCAAGTAAAACTTAAAATCACTACAGCTGAAAAAGACTTGCATAAGGAAAACAGAAGTTGAGTTCGTGTATTTAAAGTAACTTGCTTCTAGTTCTGTTTCATTCCATGTGAACTGAATATCACCAATACAAATGAGTGGATAAACCAGTAAAGACTCCATTCTGTTAACATTAAACCACAACTCTTCTTCTCCTGCCATAGCCTCACCTACCATTAGTTCCTTTCTCATTGCAAATAACTGGCTTTCTTGTCCTCCTCCGCAGCAACAGTAATTACTAATGCCAAACCAGTTGCACTGGGAAGTAGGTACATCCTGCTTAACTAGTGTGAGATCTTGAAAAGCAGTCTAGAGCTCTTAGATACAGCCAGCAGGCCAGCATCAATATGTCTTCAAGGCTCAGCCAGAAGCATACGCACAATCACTCTGTTGATAGCTTACCCAGCCAGGAATTACCTGTCTTGCGACTGGTGGCTTCAAGACAATATACTGCCTCTCAGCCTCCAACAGGGACAGATGTCAGCATCGCTCCCACTGGGAATAGACTAATTATTTTTGAGATACGTGCTATACAGGTGCAAGTCAGCTGTTTTTCACAGCTCTGAATACACCCACCAAGTCACAAGAAGTAAGGATCAAAAAATGAAACTAGAGTATGTAATTGCAACCACTTGGTGATGTGGTGATTGTAAACAAGTGATAAAAAGATTAGATTAAACTCTACTTTTGCTGCTGACTGGATGTCAGGTCACTGGCATCACTTGGATTTAAAAGTAAGAGAGTCTGCTGATCCAGTTGGTCTGTTGCTATTGCATATAACAATGATTACAAATTTAGATTTAGTGGCTGTTACTTATTAAGCTAATTAAAAATACAATTGTCTTATTCATTGTGATTAAAACACTAATAATATGATCTCTTATTTCCCTGTCAGTAATATTCTAATTGCAAAGGACACACAGAAGGTCACAATGCTACCTGCTCATTTTGCAAGAACCTTAGATTGCATCCTTACTGTAGTATATAGAACACTTGATTATTCTCCCCTATCATCATTTCTTAGTTTATAACCTACATTTTGCCATGGTTTTGGCTCTTGCCTCAGAATATGCAAGACAAAATTTAGGAAGCAGCGTGGTCATTCCTCTGATACTGACTGCTGCCAATAAGCTCTGTGCTGGAAGCAATCACATTCTAGGATGGCAGGAAGCCAGAGAAAGACAAATAAAAAGCACAAAAATCATAAGCTCACATTTATTCTTGAGGACAGAGAATGATCCCTAAATGTTTTCACTTACTAAGCCAGATTTAGGTAGGGTATGTGTTTCATGAGACATTTAATTCTCATTAGAACTCTTTTTGGTTTTACAACACCAGAGGAGACACAAAGCTGGGAAGAGCTTTGACAGGGCTAGTTAAGAGAACACGTTCATACTATTTAAAGTGTCATTTTGTACTTTTTGCCAAAAGTCAGCTGGATTTTGTGCAGCTGAATAGGACTGTAAGTGCATGAAAGCAGAGGAATTACTCTAGAGGATGCAAAATGTCCCACATTGCTCTGTCACAGTAAGGTTTAGAAAGGAGATGATGTTTCATGTATATCAGTTCAATATATATTATTAAACTGAAAGAGTTTTCACAGTATCTTTGGGTGCCATTGATCTATGTGAAAGAGGTTAGAATTAAGTGTGCTTCACAGAATCGCAAGATGAGTGCTATGAACAAAAACGTGATTTTTCTCCCAAGTTCTCATCTTTCTAGTTGACCTATACATACTCCTATGCTTGCACCTTAAGTTACAAAGTACCATTTTTCATCACTGTTTTTTGATCATAATAGCAGTCTTCATCCTTAGTGCAATTCTTCCTAAGTTCCAGTATAGGCTTGTGAGTCTGCTTGCAAGACTGTAAGCCTCTGCACTCGACTTGGAGAGCTCCCCATTGAGTAACTTTGCAAAGCAGGCTTAGCTCTGCTTAATTTTTGAAATGTGTCATGAATGCAGTTAAGGTGATTTGGCACCTAACCAAGAGAGCAAAGCAACATCTTGTATATATGAAGGTGTTCATTTTATTAAAAAAATATTTTAACTAATCAAGGAGACATTGGGGAGAGGCTTCTTTTCAATGTGTTTTCCTCTTTATAATTAACTACATTTTGTTCACAATTTTGAGGGGATTTATTTTTAAATTCATTCGAAACTCTTTTGTAAAAAAGTCTGTGCCATCTGAGTTCCAGCCTTTGTTACGAATGGATTAAGTTGTAGAGACTCTGACCTTGTGACACTACCATGTTTCTCCTAACAAATTCCAGTATGCCACAAAGATGCAACAAGTAATTATGAAATGGCATGGTTAGTACGCATACTTTTAATTCTCATTATCTAGTGTTTATTTTGAGTTAATTCTATTTGGAGAGTGGAAAAACAAACAGTAAATAAAAAGGGGGTCTACAATATGTACATTATGCTAAACAGTTCTCAAAGGATCAATGGCAGGCTCTTAAACAATTGCCTAGGAGATAGGAAAATTATTTCGAAAAATAAAGAAGGTAAGAATTTTCTTGAACATCATGACAAGTCAGAAAAACAATGAGATTCACTAATTTGTGCAAAGTATGAATAAGCTACTATTGCAGCTCAGAGTCTGTGTTGTTTCTCTCCTACGTAAGGCTTATTAGGTCACTGTCTCCGTGTCATTCCAAACCACGCAGTTCCACTCTCACCTCACATCCCTTCTTCTGGACAGTGGGAGAATTTCTGTTGCAGCTTCCAGGAGATGTTGAGTTAGTAGGCACTGCATTTCAGCTTGACTACTGTTCTGTATTGCCCCACCCCTGATACAGGATAGAAAGAGAGGAAGAGGGAAGAGAACTAGGCTGACTTGCCACGCAAATGCAAAATTTACCTTTGACGGATCAGACTGAAGATTAAATGAATCCAAGGGCCTTAAAGAGCATAATAATAATAAAAGAATCATGTTCCAAGGGATTCTAAAACCATTTTAAGAAGAAACTGTCCATGGGGATGCTGGTTCAGTTCTAAATTCGGAAAATATCATCTGTGCTATCTACTTGTGTTTTAATAGCTCTATAAATCTTCACAGCCAAATTCTACCCTTCTAGTCCTTCTAGGACTCCATTTACTCCACTGCAATTCGCAGGAGCATATCAGAGAGTAAAATCTGGCCTTATATTCTAGATAGTAATAGGAAAAAGGGGAGGTGTTTCACATCTAAAAACATTTACTGTATCCTAGCAATGTGCCGCAATGGTATGCAAGTCTGACAACAGACAAATGGCTTTGAAAGATACTAAACCTTACAGAAATACTGTAGAAAGACAATGTGAGATTCTTGGGTGAGTCTGTAGGTAGTGCAGGTTTCAAACATTGTCTAGAATCTGAGCACAAAATGACTAAGGAGGAAATTTCTTATACACTTCTGTTGAGATTGATGTGGAGCTCAAGAAAATCTTACTCTCTAGAAATAAAGACAAACAGGGAGATTAGGAGAAGTAAACATTTTGTTCCCAAGTATTTCAAACTCATTTTAAAATGTAAAATCTAACTTAAATCTGTCTTTCTTCTTTTTTTTTTTTCCTGTAGTTTTCACTCTCTCTTTCTTGGGGAGGAGGAGGAAGTAGAGTAGTGCTTTTCTAAAATCTTAGCTTGGGATCATTTTTTCATCTCAGAGCTTAAGTTATTTTAAAGTTCTTCAAAGTAACAACCAGACTTTGTACATACGCAAATAAAATATGAATCAGCTGTTGTAATTCTCTGGATAAAAAATTAAGACAAAGGGAATCAATGTACTGCATCACTAACATTATGATCTTATTATACAAAGTATAGCTAGGAAAAAATAAAAAGAAGTTCTGAATTTAAACTTTGCAGGAATGAGACATCATTGTTATTTACAGAGGCACAGCAAGGCTGTATACACAGCCAAAATGACTCTTAAACAAGTTGCATTATTTCTAGAGGAAGAAGGATAGGTGGGATTCTGAAGATGACAAACAGTTTAGAAACTGACAGAAGACTGCTGATTTCTGTAAGTTCAATTTCTATGATCTATATATATGGATAGAGAATAGAGTATAAGGAAAATAGTACAGCTGAAGTTACATCTTGTAACTTGCCATACGATATGTTCCTAATCTGTAAGACAAGATTCTGTTCTTCACCAACGTACCTTCTTCCAGAGATTTGAATTGTGCCATTTAGCCAGTATACCTTATTACAAATTTGTGATGTATCAAAGTGAAGGATTTTCCAAAAGAATGTGCCAAGAGGTATGAAAAAATTTGGGAAATATCAGAGAGGGGAAAACTGACATTCAGATCACAATAAATTAAACATCTTGTTATATTCTGTTAGTTTGTGAATTTGTTGCTCAAAAGCATCACATTATGAAGTTCAAATAAAAAGATGAAGGAAAGGAAAATAATTTTCAGAGAGAACTGCAATCCCTGCAGCTGTGGTGGCTGGACAACCAGATCAATCTTTTCATCAGAGTCTATGTGATTCTTGAAACAATTACATCTCATGTTCCTTTTGGACAGTACAGCATTATAAATGATTTTTTGTGGTTGAGAGAGAACCAGAGAGAGTTATTTTATAGATGAGAAGTGGACTCTGAGCAACTTTATGGCAAAACTCTGATACAAGTATTTATAATATATATATATAATGATCAAATAATTTCAAATGTACACTCAAAAATAAATAGAGATACAGCATTCAAAGCTTATTTCTTCTAAGATCACTTAAGAAAGAAAAAATGAGATATTCCATGGAAACTTGAGGCTATTGTTCCTCTATGTGTGAGGTATTCAGCTTCATCAAAGTTCTGCTACTTATTTTATGTAAATGTGTTCTGTCTCTATCTACCACCTGTGAAATGGAATTAATGAAATCTGACTCACACACTCCTGCTGGGCAGGGCTTAGTTCCCTGGGTATATCTCTACTGGTGCTATATTTCAGATCAAGACATGCTTCTGAAGTGGACTTCATCCTCTCCAGTTACAGTCCTTTGGTTCACATCATGGAGTAATGTCACCACATGCTAACTGGGTCTTTCTTACGCTCAGCTGTAAGACACACTATAGTTGCGTATTTGAAGTGGTCCAGTCGACAGCAATAGCTTCTCCACAGTAAAAACTTCAAAACATATCAAAATGGTGGCATTGGGTTCATGGTACTAAGTTTTGCTCTGGAGGTACATTCCTACACTGCGACAATATATTCTAATGTCAACGTAGACACTGTTATATGATTACATATTATGGTTGTTGCCATGTGATCCTTGGAAGAACAAATCAGCATAAGTATGAATTTTTGAGTACAGTTCAGAGAATAAATACAGTCTTTGTGTTTTAACCCCAAATTTTGGCCTTCTTTCATGGTATTATTTTAGTGGGAGATTCCATAGTTTATATAAGAAAGTTTACCTTAGAAGATCTAATAGCAAATGGAACCTGCTTCTGCACTTATGTAAATAAAATCTATTCGCACTGAGCTAGTTCTGGTCCAGGGACATTAACCAGCAATGTTTATTTTTTTATAGCTGGCAAATTTCCCCGAAATTTTCATTTTGAATGCACGTAGAAGGTTAACACCAGTAGTTTATTTTGATACTCATTCTATACACATCCTCGGATACTAGGCCACACTTTGGGGTTACAGTAGAATTGGTTTTATAGACTTTGTACACTAAAGCAATACTCCCCTTGCTCCACCATATGTCTGAAATGGAAATATAAATGCCACAAAAGAACTCTCATATACATTGCATCACTTCTCTGTTTTACAGCCTGCCATTTTTACTGATGTTATCTTGTTCTTGATTTCTATTCCACCATCGTGTCTTTTACTCTGATGTAATTCTGATTATCTCCGTAGCATTACTCATTATATAGATAGATAAACAAGAATCAAGCCTAGGGAATTAATGATTTTTCTTCCTTGCTCAAGTCTTCAGGTTCTCCTTTGCCTTGTACAGACCTATTCTTTCTGCTTACTGTGGCTACTGACAACTTTACAGTAATCCCTGGGTTTTACATCAGTGACAATGTATAGTTCAGTTCTGTGTGTGCAGGATTTTATGGCCAGCTATGCTTAGCTAGTCCTCATACGAATGAAAGTCTCCTTGGATCTCTTAGCCAGCAGGAGGTGCTGAGAGATGATGCAACAAATACCTTTTCACTGAGATAGTCAGGTTCCCTTCATGCTTTACAAAGATTTTCACTAACTTGTGGATTGGATCTGAGCAATGAAACATCGAAGTAAGATTTTAGTTCTATTTTTAGGATGGCATTTTATGTTTGGCCAGAGAAGAAACACTTCTTTTGTTCATGTTTTAATTAAATAACCTTTAAGACAAGTGAGCAGGACCGCTCATTCCATAGCAATGCTTTTTGTTACTCCAAATGGGAGCAGTGCTAATTCGCAGTGCTAATTCGCAGTACTTATTGAAGACTTCATTCTTCTCAATCTATTCTGAGACAGATGGCAACAAGAATAAGAGACGGGATAAACCATAAAGAAAAGAAACTACTGCTAATCTTTAAACTAACTAGCAAGATAAACAGTAATCACAGCTTTAGATGTAACATTACGCTAAACAGTGATCAAAGAAAATACAAGGGAAGGAAAGGAAAACATATTAAGATGTTGTTGTCATCAGACATATTTAACTGCTGGTTATCATACACACCCCTAAAAATTCACCCTCATATCTGTTAGAATTGATCTTAACATAACCAAAGAGTCTACTGAACCCTTAAATCAGGAATTTCCTTACCAATCCATTGTTGCACGTCAAAGTTTCCTTATACTGATGGAGTGAATGTTGCCTGTTCTCTTCTAGGGGGACCATTAGTAAGGACTGGAAAATACAGATTGTTTCTCATGTGACTGTATTCCTTCAAGCCTTTTGTGGTTCCAGTGTGTCTAACTTTCTTCTAGTAAGATGCATCAAACCATAAAGACATTGTACACAAACACTGTGTTAACAGCGCAAGCAGGAACATGCATATTGCAACATTTAATGAACTAACCAAAAGCAACCACTGACCCATTAATATGTATTTTACAGAAAATATGGATTACTAGGGAAGATACCAGAGTGAGACACCAGGAGACTGTCTGGGGTAACAACTAGCTGTTAAAATGTGGACCTAGTAACATATCGATGCCTATAAAGATAATCCTGGTATCACACAAATTCTAAAATACTTTAGTATATAATCAGTTTGTAAGCATTTTGAATATTTAAACTAATGCATAGATTTGTCAACAATAAACTCATTTCATTTTTCTTTGACAGAGTAATTGGCCTGGGGGATAAGAATGAAGCACTTAAGTTTCTAGGTCTTAATACAGTCCTTTTCTCAAAAGTAAACAGGACATATATAGTGTAGATGAGTTCACCAGAACATATGGAATAGATGTCTCTTCTTGGTCTAGTTCTACTCAATATTTTCATGAGTGACCTGGGAGGTAAAGTAGTACATCTTCAAGTTATGAAAGCACATTAAAAATAGTAAGAGCCAATGCTTTTGAGGGCTGTAGTAGAGCATGAAGGGATGGTCTGTAACAAATACTATGAATTCAGACAAACAGAGAAGTGCAATTTGCAACAGTGAGGAGAGAGAACTGCCTGAGTATAGAATGGGAATTACTTGGGATTCAGGATAGGACAGAAATCTGAAGACTATGCAGCCCAGAAACTGAACAGCACAATATGGCCATGGTCACTGTGGAATATATTAGCAAGAGACTATTATATAAAATGTGGATGGCTCTTCTGTTTTAATCTGCTTGGCATTGTTACATCTCAGTTTGAGCACTTCGTCCTGTTTTGGGCACCACACTTTAAAAATGATAGGGAAAAACTGGAGAGAGCCCAGACGAGAAGAGCAAGAATGATAAGTGGTACGGAAAACATGCCACATGAGGATAGGCCTTGTTATGTTTAGTCTAGAATGAGAGGATAAGAGCGACGTGGCAGCAGCCTTCCAGCATACAGAGCTAGTTGTTTTTTGTGCCCATAGGAGCTGACATGAAGGCTCTGGCTTAGTTTGCAACAAATGGCTTTGCTGCACTACTGAGCAAAAAGCTGCGAGCTGAGAAACAGTGATGTGGCAGAATATGTCCCCAACAGATTGTATGGAATCCAGTGCCCAAGACAGTCTTGAAAAGGGGAAGGACATTCCTCGGATGGTCTGAGGAATTGAGGCTGACTCAGAGCAGAGGGAGAGAACATTTGTTTTACAGTGTGTCTGCTTTCTGTCATTCAGCTTTCTCGTGAGAAAAGAAATTCCCACTGGATTTTAACTGAGGACATACAGTTTTTGTACCCTTCCAGTAATCTGAATTTTGGAGGATTTATTTATACAATTTCCATGATATCTCCTTGCATAGACTGCCTCAAAACTCATAGCAACACTTGTATTTGAAGGCTGCACAGGACTGTCTTGAATGCCAGGTTGATAGTATGATATTGCCATCATTTTCTTAATTTGGGTTTATTACTCATATTCCCATTTTATGTAATATGAAAAACATTCTCATCTTTAGAAGTATGTAATATACTGATAACAGTTTAGAAGGAAAATATTGAATTAGTCTGGTTGTGATAATGCAAGCAAGTAAATATTTAACTGATTATTTAGCAGAAGGGTAGTCATGAATTGCTGTACAAACCAAACCAGATGTATTACCGAAAGATTCAGTTCCCTTCTGTTCTTTCCTGGCTCCAGATCTAGGCACCAGCACAGGAGCAGTCTTAGTTGTTTTCCACATGTCTGGACATGCTAGTGTCTCAGTTCATCTTACTTCAAGTGCCACTTTAACATACATCTGTGCTGTAATGCATAAAAGGAACTTGCTTTGCAATAACATCATATGTAAATTGTGAGCTGTGGTTGTTGCTACACTACAGCTACAGTAAGCATTTTAATGACATCTCACCCCTCCACACTGGTTGGGCACTGCTTGTCTTAAACACCTGCCTTGTGTTTAAGATTACAAACTTTTCAGGTCAGAGTTTACCTGCTGTCATACACCTCCCTCCTGACTGTAATTCCCATCTGTAATCTAAGCATTATTCACCGTCTCCTTTAGTTCTACAAATCCAGGCTGTGTCTAAACTCTTCTTCATAACATCTTTAAAAGAACATTTCCTGCAGTTAATTAATCCTATGCAGTTTATTAATGCTATGTACCCCTCCCTCTCTGCTCTTCCACTGGCTCCTCCTTCCCTGCCACATCAAATGAACTAAATGAACTTCTCCTTGCTCTTCTCAGGATGCCTCAGGCTTGGTGCCATCCTATCTAGCATCCAGTTTTCTTCTTTCTGTTGGCCAGCCTTCATCATCCACTTCTCAGATTTTCAGACATGTACTTGCACATTCCCAGCTCAGGGCTTCTCAGCAGAGCAGGCAAAATCAAATTTTGCTATCCCAGCAAGAAGACCAAGTAGTCTGCCCGTGTGCTGGCACTGCTGATAATATTATAACATTTTAAATAATGCATGCTACTGTCTTTGTACTGACTGTATATATGCATATCAAACTTCTCTCCCTGTTTCTCTCTCATCCTTTGCTCTCTCTAGTTTTTTGCTTCTTTTTCTCTTAGATTATATATTAACTGAGGTGGGAACTATCTGTCTCCCCATCCAATAGAGTAAGATCTTGGTCAAAGGCTGGAACTCATATACTAATCCTGTAGGCATCACTGGCATCCAGAGTCTTCAGCTTTCCATTGCAGCATACATATTTTATAACAAGAAAAACAAGCAAAGTTACTCCCAATCCTGGATTCTGGTCATTAGACATTTTTCCCCTTCAGTTTCTTTTAACACTCCAGATCTCATTTTTTATGAGTTTAGTCATTCTAAATCTATGCCTTTTAAGCACTGCCTAACACTTTCTATTTTACTTATTATGTTGTTTGGCGGTTACTTTATCTTCTTCAACAGATCATAGGTCATTCTGCTTAGTCATTTCTCCAAGTCTATGTTATATTGTCAACAATTTTCAGCCCAGTAAATCTTAACATCAGTCATTAATTAGTATTTCACACTGGCCCTGAAGAACGTTGTGTATCAGGATGATTTGTCCACCTGTTTCACAGAGAAGCTTACTGGAGACTGTGGTGACCTCCAATGGCTTTAAAGATCCTGAGCTGGGAACAAGAACACAGGCATTTCTTGTTTCCCTAGTTTTCTGTTCACCCACAGAGAATATACTACAGACTGTTAGTACTGTTCTTTTTTACTGTAACTGATGGCCACATAATGAAAATGAAACCAGTGCACCTTTTACTATTTACTATTTACTATCTCGTTCTACTATTACTTGAACGCTCTGGAGGAAGTCATGAATCATTTAAAAAGTCAGTGGTACGCAGATACCTTCACCCATGCATATTCCTCACTCCCCATGCTGACAATCCAGTGACCGGGATGCCTTCCTGAAAATAAAGCACATTCACAGAGATCAGCTGGCTAAAACTCACAGTGAGCAGAATAAAAGCCATACTTTCAGGAAACTGAAAATATTTGACAGAGCTAGCCACAGCATTTCCCACTTGGAGAAGCTCTGTCAGATAGCCATTTGTAGTTATCATCTTTACAGATCTCCAGAAACACACTGGTTTTATTGATGACTGCTGGAAGTGCTACAGGTACATGTCTGACAATTTGGTCATGGTGATTTCCCTGTTGCTGGGACTTCCAGTAACTTTGAGCATATTTACTACAGCTGTGGTGTACATGAGAAGTTTCATCCACCTTGGAAAGAGTCACTACAACATTTGTGCCTGTAGCAAGACTGAAGATCTCACCACTGTGCTTGTTTTGCTAGATGGATGGTGTATGACAAGGTGCTTTGAAGTCTCAGGTCTCCAGCTGGAATGAAGTATCTCCAGCTGAGATGTATCTGCTCTCTGCAACACAGCGTGTAAGCTGCTAATAAGGGCTCTTAGTAAGAAGCCTTTTCATTTATTAAAATATAACTACACGCACAGTCAGTGGCAAAGGAAAAGGAGGGCCAGACAGTAACCACAGCTGGCACTTTAAAACTATGGCACACAGCTGAAAAAAAAAACCAAAAAACAAAACAACAACAAAAACAACAACAACAATGACAACAATATCAACAACAACAACAACAAAAAAACCCACCAGAAGTCAGAGAGGAGCATACGTGGTGAATTACACTCATAGCTTTTGGCAAGGACAGAAAATGAGAATAATCATCACTGTATACAAGTTTGGTCTTCATGAGACAGTAAGGATACTTTGGAATTAGAAACTCCCTAACTTTTTTTTTCTTTTTCTTTTTCTTTTTTTCTGTAATCTCCATATCCCTTGACTAAATTTCACTATCTGCAGGATAGTTTGACTGATGAAGGAATCTAAACCCAAATGAGTGTTATTAGGATTTAACCTCTTCTTGAACATCTTGCAATTCTGAATAAATTATTGTAGCATACAAAACATTTGCTGGGAAAATAATTTTTTTTTCTATCTTTGCCTCTGGAAGGGGCTTCAAACAGCAATTTGAACTGCACAGGAAATCCACAGATGTGAGTGTGAGCTAAAAATGGTGCTATTTGGAATAGTACAGAAGCACTGGAAAGACACTTAAGTTTTCATACCAAGGATAAAGGCACTGAAGAAGTGGCAGAAGAGTCAGGAAACTGTAACATTCGGAGAATAACAATAAATAAATAAATAAATAAATAATGCTTTATGTCTTATTTAATACAGAAACAGAAGAAAATGGTAAAGGATTTAAGGATAATGATTTCATCAAAGGCAGATCATACCTGACCAATTTGGTTGCCTTCTATGATAGAGTGACAGTATCAGTGGACAAAGGAAGAGCAACTGGTGTCATCTACCTGGACTTTCACAGGGCCTTTGACATGGTTCCACACCACATTCTTATGTCTAAACTGAAGAAATAGGGATTTAAAGCCTGGACTATTTGATGTATAAAGAGTTGCTTGGGTAGTCACAGCTAAAGGGTTGCAGTCAATGGCTCCATGTCCACATGGAGGTTGGTGGTAAGTGGTTTCCCCCATGGATCAGTCTTGAGACCAGTGCTCTTCAACATTTTTATCAAGGACGTAGGCAGTGGGATCAAGTGCACCCTCAGCAATTCTGCAGATGCCACCAAGCTGAGTGGTGCAGTTGATAAAATAGAAGGAAGGGATGTCTTCCAAAGTGACAGGGCTGGGTTTGAAAAGTGGCTTATGAGAACATAATGAGGTTCAACAAAGCCAAGTGCAAGGCGTTTCAGTTGGTTCGGGGCAATCCCAGGTATACATAGAGACTAGGAGAGGAACTCATTGAGAGCAGCCCTGTGTTAGACGATAGGTAGAAATTCTTTATTCAGAGGGTGGTGAGGCACTGGTGCAGGCAGCCCAGAGAAGCTGTGGCTGCCCCATCCCTGGAAGCATTCAAGGCCAGGTTGGATGGGGCCCTAGACAGCCTGATCTAGTGGGTAGCAGCCCTACCAGTATCAGGAGGTTGGAACCAAGTGATCTTTAAGGTCCCTTGCAACCTAAGTTATTCTGTATTTCTATGATTTTATGATTCTCTGATAACAAGGATTATTTTACTGGGGAAACCAATTTAAATCCATAACTAGGCATTTCAAAGCAGGTTCTTTCATCAAAAACAAGTAGAGGTAATATTTGAGTTGCAAAATGAGTAGGTAAACTTCTATTCACTAACTGATCCCATACTTTCAAAACAATATTCCCATATCATTCATCTATCAGAATCAGGCCTGCAAGAAAAGCATCAACCCTACTGCTAGTCAGGAAGTAAGTCAGGAAGAATTTCTAGAAAATAAAAAGGCCAAGGATAAGAAATGTAGCAAACAAACAACAACATATGTAATGTGGCATCAGTGTTTATTTTTTTATGCATACATAGAAATTCCTAATATGCCCAGTTTTGCTAAACTATGAATTGGTTACAAACATTACCCAAACTGTAGAGTTCAAAGAATGATTCGTGCTGGGGCAAAAGGCTTATATAGAAATGTTTCTAATCTCACTGATTGAGGAGCCAGCTTCAGAAAGTGATTAGAGACAGGAGTGACAGCACTTTTTTATCAGGAAAATATCTGATGTTTGAAGGTTGAAAAATGTCAAGGAAAATGTGGACTGCTAGAAGCTAAGTTTAACTTTGGGAAAAAAGAAATGGAGTAACAGAAATATTTTTGACTGATACAAAGATCAAGGAAAATAGGAGTTTCTCATTAAACATGTGGCAGTAATTATTAAGCTCAAGGCAGATAAAGTAGGATTGGTTCCTGAGGTAAATAAATAATTTACCTCGTAATTTGGTGAGAAGAATGATGCTTATCATGAAGTCTGGTGTGAAGAAGTAATTGTAAGTGGAAGCCTTCCAAAAGTTGCAAGAAAAAGATGGGGAGAATTGAGGTTGAGGTTGTTGAAAGCCTTCCACAAAGGACAAAGAAATGTTACAGATGAAATACATCTCCATTCTCGTTACAGATACGGAATTTTAAAGTACTGTCAGTATCTAAGAAACTCTGTACCAATGACTTCAGCCATGTCAGGCATTGCTGAAGCTATTATCTGCCATCTGGCATTGCCTGTTGGGAGACGCTTAGTGTTCACATTCTCAGAGCTCAAAAAGTACATATTTTCCCAAAGCATCTTTTCTGCTGATTCCCTCCACTGAGAGGCCAGTACCTGAGTAAGCCTGAAACTCAGAATTGCTTCTGATAGATAGGTGAAACATTAAAAGAGAACATATACCTGCCTCATGTTATTCTTTTTTCTTTAAATGAGCAGAATAGAAGATGGCTGTGGGCTGTAAAGGTATTAACTAATTAGAATTGTGCACTTTAGAAGTTTCCTTTTGTAAGAGAAAGCCTTCAGAGTTCTTTTAGTAGAAAGTCTCTTTGTTTCAAATGCATTAAAGCAACTATGCAAGAAAATACTTGAGAAATATTTTAAAAAGTAACAAGAACAGTGGAATAATTTTAAAAATTAATAGAAACAATTAAGCTGAAATAAATAGAAATAAAGCTGAAATGAATTACAATATAGCACACACATGAACACTATGATCAATGTAAAGAAGGGTTGCATATTCCATTATAAATATTTAGTGCTTTTTTTTTAACACTGTGGTTTATAATATGGATATAATGACCTTTCAGAAATGGCAGATAAATGACAATTTCATCCTAAGAATTTTTCAGCTACTTACGGAAAGCTTGAATGCCAAATTTTCTTACAATTTTTATTGCAATATATTTACATTAGAAGATACGTATATATAAACTACAGCAGAGAACCCTTTACGTAGAAATACCATTTGTTTGGAATTCCTATGGCTCTGTTCTCTTACAAAAATATGCATATATTTAAATGATCACAATAAGTCTAAAGAGTAAAGATTCAATGCTAACAGCTCAATGAACATAATATTTCACAGAGCAGATAATTTTGAAAGTTAATTTTAAAAATCAATTCTTAGGAAAATGTCATGAAACCATTCGAGAAAGCCTATCAGAAACAAACAAACAAAGAAACAAAAAAAATCCTATGAAAGTAATTATTCATAGTTACCAAGTTATAATTCTATTTTTCATAGGTGTTTATCTTCTGACAATTTTTTCTTGAATTTTTACATTATTACTGGCAAATTCATCTCATCTTCTTTCAAGACTAGGTCAAACAATGAAGTGTTGATCTGATGAGATACAAAACACACTATGTATTGTAAAAAGATGGTCATGACTTTATAAAAAATTTTTGCTGAAAAGCATTTTGATAGAGCATGTTACCACATTTTTAATCAAAGACCAGTTTGGGCTCTGTCTCTGGTTCCTTGCTTAGAACCACTGGAGTGTAAAATTGGCACCATTTGTGATTACAGATATTGTGAAGACCCAGGTTGAACTCAGTAGCCCCATTGTATCAGTCAGCTTCACTGAGGTCTCTATCTGATCCGGATTAATGTTAACGCTGAAATGGGTTTTGCTGTGATAATATGGACCAGCTTATATGCTCTATTATAGCTCTGCTGCGGAGTGAGAGCATGAATTCAAGACCAAGAGGTATTGGACTGAACAACCTAATGAAAGCCTCCTTCCCTCCCTCCTTTCCTTCTCTCCATGTGTTGCCTGCAGTTTAAGATACTTTCCTAAATATCCTGTTTCTTCTAGCACTTGATCTGGACTTAGCTCCAGATTATACGATGGAACTCTCCTGGTGTGAATGACATAATTCTCCACCATTCTGTGAGTTCAAAGTGAAAAACAGAAGACTGCTCTACTTTTGATCAGTTTGCTGTGCTGTTGTGTGACACATTGCAAAAAGCCTCTTGGGCAAATGATTAAGCCAGTCAAAGCATTGGGGTAAGGCTAGTTTGACGTAAGGTACTTCAAGATGGACACTCACTAGATTTGTGATGATGTAATTTGCACAGCTCAGTAGCTGTTGACCTGCTTTGTTCTGCGTTATGTGCAACACCACATCTCTTGGACTGGTAGATTAATTTGGAGGAGAATCAGGTCTTGTATTTTCAATGTTTCAAAACCTTTTTTTGTGTTTGGAAACAGTGACTCTCAACTTAGAGGGAGAATCTAACAAAGCAGAAAATAAATCATAATGACAAGAAGATAAATTTACCTACTATTCATCTACTTTTCTGTTTCTAAGTGTTGATAAACTGCTGGCCAGAATGGCTGTCCTTCATAGAGGCTGATGTTCCTTAACTGTTTCTATAGTGATGTCCTTCAGACTACTTTTAATGAGCATCTGTTCTGCAAATTCTGACAGTGGCATGATAACTACATTCCTATGATACTGCACTTTCAGAAGGTGAGTCTTATGTCATATACATGAGAGTGATATTGCAAATTTTCAGCAAGAGTATACTGTTGCTAACGTGTACTAAATGCAGTGGTTGCATTTTACCTCTTCACTGGCATCAGTCTTGACAAGGGAAAATTAACCAAGGACTCTGACACTTCTGCTGTGAATGTTGTGTTCCATGTTCAGGATGGGCTATTTTAAAAATAAATAATAGTTATGCAGAAGCACATATTTCAGTAGAGCACATAACTGTAATTTAAAGGCTTCTCAGAAAATTCGTACAGGATAAAAATGGATAGTTCTGAGTTCAGCTCAGTTCAGAGACATCCATGAATGGCTGCTGACTTCAGTGGAAATCATTGTGCCATGGATGTTTTTCCAGCCTGCCTGTTTTGGAACATGATAAGAAGAAGTAAGCACAAGTGTTTTGCTGAATAAGAATAATGTTTAAATGACTGTGTTGAGTGGGTACCTCCAAAATAAAATTTGTTTCCCATGACCTTGTCCAGATTATCAAATTCTCACTTTCTTAACAACATAATGCTTTGAAGAATGGAGCAAACAAATCAAAGTCCTTGAAAACAGATCTACAGAGTGGTTATATGAGTTAGGGTTTGGTTTTGTTTTCTTGTTCTCTTTTTCCTTTTATGCAATTTTCTTTGCAATGTCATGTGATGGAAAATATTAGCAGAACTGCCCTCACATGGTATTCTGCATGCACCACAAATTCAGTTTGAATAAAGGCTGGAGAATAATCATAATAGTGCTTAATGCTCAAAATGAGCACTAAGTAGCTTCAGCAATTTTTATCCCTCATTAATGTGTTACCTGTTTCAGAGAGTTCAAGTAAGTCCTTAGAGTCAATAGAAAGAGTGGTAAAGATATTGGGGCAGACTAAAGGCTGAAAGCTGTGTACCATCAATATAGGAATAGCTTGGGTCAACAGGTTGTCTTGACTGTTGACAATCCGGTATGTTATTAGCAATAGCCTCCCCAGACTTGACACCCTTCACCTTACCTTGCATTCATACATGCCAAACAGTGTACTATACTCAGAAGAGGCTCTAAAGAAAAAGGTCTATAAGGAAAATATTATGAAACCAGATTATTATTATTTAAATCTGAAGAACAGATGATTGAGAAGTAATAGCATGAATTCAGTTTATTTAAATGGAGTTATGATGGAAATGGACATATTGAAAAACCTGAGGTGCTACTTCTGATGGAGATTCAGAATTAGGCAGGCCTATGTTGGCATAGAGAAATACAGATGTTTTTAAATTGTTGTAGTTTCTGAAAATTGTTCATGACCTGAGAAAATATTTAATCATTCCTCTTTAAAGGTAGAGGTGCCCTTCTAGGTTTAGTGGAGAATGAGCTCAGGCACAAGTCAATTGCACTTTTGTAAAGAATCATTAGGATGACCCCTAGTAAAATCAGACACTAAAATGTCTGGTGCCACCTGGGTCTTCTTGGACTGTAGGAACTATGATTGTTAGATAATAATGAGGAATAAAAATGCTGGTACTGCAGCAGCACCTTAGAATGCTCAAAAGGAATGTTATCTTCAGATACATACTTGGAAACAGAGAGTCATTGAGAAATATCTGTGCCATTCCCAGACAGAAACAGCACACCTGGATTAAGTAGATATAGCTCCCCTTGAAGCCAGTAGGAACTGCTGTGATAGCCGAAGCTGAGTGTGGCTTGATGTTACAAATATCTGACAACAGATCACAAATCAAAGCTACCAGACACATGCTTTAACCACAGGAACCTCCTCTTTACCAGGAAAATGTATTCACTTTTGTATAACCTGACACATTTGTCTTATTCCAACGAAAATGTTTTTTTTGGGGAAAAAAAAGAATGTGGAGAAATTCAATCTGCATTACCTAATTATACTCCCTTCATCTGGGTGTTTTCAACTCATTGATATTGCACAGGCTGTGTTAGAACAAACAAATCAGTCACACCATGGCACTGTTACTGGCTCAGCCTCCCTTCAGCCAAGGATAAGTTACTTAATTTTTTTTTTTTAATGCATTATATTTCAGTGGGAGAAGCATCCAGTCTTACTAATGTCAGTGTAGGTGGAGACACTTTGTAGTGCCTTCCTCCCCTCTCCATATACCCCCATAATCCCATAGACAAACAGTGCTAGGATCCTTTCTACAAGACCATCAATCAATCAATCAGTATAATAATAGGAGTAGAGTATGAAGATTGCGTGTAGCAGGAGAAATACAGTAAACTGGAAGATTTATTTTTAAGTCAGGAAATCAAAATCTTCTCACAGTCATGTTCTACAGCAGGACCTCAGATTTTGTCTATAATACTAAGTGGCTATTGCATAACAGTGTTTTTGCTTCTAACTTAGTGGAAGATTATATTATTTATTTATCTATTTATTTATTCATTCATTTTTGTTTTGTACCTGGCTGCCACTATTGCTCTGGGGTGATTAATCTGTGTAAGCACTGTGCAGTTCTTTCCTCATCTCCTTGAGTCAGAAGAACTGGTTGCATGATTCAACTAATTCAGACTAGTCTATTTTTGTCTTTTTATTTTAACGTGAAAATACGTTTTAGAAAATAATGGGTCTTAGCAACTTGTGTGCTATTTTCATGAATAAAAGTTCATGAATGTTGCATCAACAAAATACTGTAATTCCAATAATTTATTATATATGAATATATATATTTGCAAGTGTGACAGATATTTAATTATATCTCTTTTTTTTTTTCTTCAATAAACATAAACCCTGTTCTTAAAACTTAAACAGTTCAGTAATAACTACTCCAATAAAACAGAAAACCTGCAGTACCCTGACACTCCCCTCTGCGTCTCAACTGTACAGTGGCCCTCTACTAAGTTGTCTGAAAAACAAGGCACGTTCAACTTCAGAACAGTGCATGTAATCATATGGTCACTACCTGCAGGACGTGAACTGCATGCATCTTGTAGCTCTGTAGAAACAAGTTACAAAATAGAAAGTGGGAGTTCAGCTATGTGATGCAATATTTTGCTGCTGTATGTGATGAGTTAAAGTCTGGTCATCAAGTACTTCAGCTAATGCTTCTTTTGCTTTACCCTGTTACAGACTAGCCTGTTTTTCTTCAGTCTTTCCCTGTACTTTGCTATAATAGGAGCAAACCCCTGCACGTTCCAAAGTTTTTGCAAACTAATTGTGCTCCTGCTGTACAGCTCACTTCCAGCCTAGAGACTGGGTTCTATCTCAAGCAATGCTACCAGTTACCTTTGATTTCCAATCCTACATCCATTTCAGCTGCCCTCCTTACATTTCCGTCCTGCAAATCTTAAACTGATGTGGCTGGTTCTCAGATTCTGTTTTCTTCAGTTTTTCCATTAGTATTTCTTATAACAATTACTCTTCAGTGATCATTTTCTTGATGCTATGGAATTTACAAAAGCTGAGGATCAGCATCTGATTAATAGCGCTTCCCCCAGCTGACTTTGAAAGAATTCCTATTTGGAGTATGTTATAATTCAGTATTAGCTAACAAACAAAATGCAACATAAACAAGGAGACTAAAATGGAAAAAGGACCCGAGGTTATGTATTCCGCTTAAGAGTCTGTTCTCACACATTTGTTGCCATATCTTATTTTCCACAGAAAAGGTATTCACCATAACAAGCAAAAACAGTTATAATCTGTGGTTGACCTTTGATGGAGATAATGATATGTTTTCTTCCAAAATCTGTGTGAGGCAGTGTTATAAATAACTTCATGAAAATGGACTGTTTAAAGACAGTGTATTGTTTTAAATGAAAAGAAAAAGATTTCAGATTTGATTATAGTTTAGAAATGGCAAAATCCTACCCTACACACAATAGGGGGACTATGTTTATGTGGGAATTTGAGTTCCTGTAGAAGGAGAAACTGAAGAGGTTGAGATCATTTTTAAGAGTTACATTTCCCTCTGCTCTGTATGACAGCTTTTTCTGTGGAAAAACTAGATATTCAAAATAACAAAAGGCAAGTTCATAATTCACAAGCTTTTAACTGTGAGGCTTAGAAGTGGAGTCATCAGTAAACTGTGGAGCGAAGCATAATAAGGCTCTACATTCTCTGTACTATTTGGCCCTAAATCATCTAACAGAAGATTGGTATATCCAAAATTCTAATTGAATTTTATGTAGCATATTCTTATAGTATTGTTATATATCATGTAAGACACAAACATCTGCCTTTCAAATTTTTAGCAATATTATAAATATCAGTAATTCTGAAGGGCTTAGCTTTGGTCATTCTATCCCCATTGAGCCAGTCAATTTTAAAACTAATACAGAATGAATTTGAAGATGCCAGCCCAAAACTCTTCCTGAGTCAATCCTGTTCAGCTTTGACATTCTTTTTATTGCACACAAAATATTCGTGCTAGAGAGGATGGGAATCTCATGAAAGATGAATTTTATGGACAAAGCTGGTTCTAATATTTGTTTTCTTCTGTTGTTCTGGGCCCATACATTCTAATTTTCTTGATGACCTACAGTATCTACTACAGTTAATTATTATAATTATTATTATTTTTCCAGATGGGATAAGAAAGCATGTCAAAAAATAAGAGAAAGGGCAATTCATGGTTGCAATATTATATAGCATTTACATGCCTCTGACATTCAACAATGGATTTAAATGGTTAAACATTTGTTAAGTACTCAATGTAAATACTAGAAGAGGTATATGGAGAATGGAGAGTTGACCATATTCAAGTTTTCATCCCAAACACAAAACTAAAATAAATCCTAAGGAGAAAGTTCTATTCTTCAAATAGCTTAGGAGTTTCTGCGTTATTAATGCTTCATATTTACTTGTGCTATACCCCAAATATTACTGCAAATACATTAAGCTCCTAACTGATAACAGACTGAGGATGGAGGAATGGGGACCAGGCAGATGCAATTTTGGGAAACCGGCCAGTTTAGGAAATGGATTTTGGATTCTAGGTTAAACACAGTAGCCAAAAGTGAGTGCTAAAATAATGAGCACTATCAGCTGAGACAACTACACAGAGCAATTTAAATGTCAGCATTACAGGGCAGGCTGTTCAGACTTCTGGGTTGCTGGGTCTTATCTTTTATTATGTTATGATTTATAGGTGTTCTAAAGTAGTGTAAACTAGATGCAAGATTTTACCAAAGCACTTTTCTTGAAAATATGGCCCCTTGCTTGAAAATTATATAATTTATTTAGGTTTATAGAAACACATGCTGAAGTACTTTCTGAACAGGGATAGAGTTGTGAATCACTGTATTGAGCAGCGACTAATTAGGTCTCTATTACAATGTGTGCAGTAAAATATAGACTTTCAGGTATGCAAACTAATGCTAGAAACTGATTTATTTCAATGTACACAACTCTGTTTCCAAGGGATTCAAACATCCAAAAATGTTTTCCATCATTGCAGGCTTTCTGTAATTTCGTTTAGACATCAGGTTAAAAATAAAAAGCTATCAAATACTGATGAAATATCCTGTGCAAGTTTATACAGACATGCCACTGTGATGGTCCTGGAATCTGTTTCTTACTGCTATCCAAGACAGACCTGAAAACTTTTTGTTAAATATGGGTTTTTTCTTCATTTTGCCAGAGTGCAGCTCACAGGCAAGTATGGCATTTTTAAAAGATTTTTTCCAGACTTCAGTGCATGCTCAGAAGGAGAAAAGGACAACCCAGAGCAGATGGGAAACAATCCACCAAAATAATCATTACATGGTGTCTTTTCATGCAAGAGAAAATGAAGGGTTTAGATTTCTGGGGCAAAGAAAGAAAACATATATTTGTGCAGTTTCTCAGCTGCTTTAAATAGATTCAGCTTCACTCAGTAGCACAAGCAGGGTCTGCATTTCATTTCATTATTCATGTTATAATAGTGCTGTGCAGACAGAAAACAGAGGTAGAAGATGTGCAGTTATGGGGGAACCTTGTCTCACAGCTTCTCACTGACCACGAAGACAATGACAGAGCAGAGAGTCAGCGAGAGGCACTTGGTGCCTACATTGTAAAGCAGTGAACACATCATTGAGATCTGGTGAGCTCTCAGAGGTCACTGTGGAGGGGAAGGGTAGAAGCAGAAATCAATCAACAGAAGCACGAAAGCACTAGGCTGCAATTCTCTAAGTAGCAAAACTGTTGGTGAACTTTCTTTTGACACCACTTTTTAGGGTTAAGATCTCCTGAGCCCCTGAGGGTGTACCTCTGTATGTGCAGAGAACAGGCCTCCTCCGTGCATGTCCAGAGCTGCCTCCCTCCTGACAGGAGCAAGCAGCTTCAAGCCAATGACTCCTGAGTTTTTCCTGTACTGCGGCTTAGTTTCAGTGGGGTGGTGAAGTGGGTGGAAAGTTTCATTGCTATCCCTCAGGCTGATATGATGGCTGATCTTCTGAGAGTAGAGGGCTCTAGCCCCTCAGGCTACAAAATTAAATTAATTCCAATCTCTTAACCATTTGGATAGCGCACTTTTAAAAATAAAAATCAAACTAAACACGGTGTGGTTGTAATTTCTTCAGGGTAGCTAAAAGAGCTGACCGGTGCTCTGAAGGAGTTTTGTTTCTCACCTCCCTTCGGGCTGTTTGCAAACTAGGCAGCAGCAGCTAGCTGAGGTGACTACCTGCAGCTTTGTGCCAGCCAAGGATTTCAGGTCAACCCTTGCCCTTAGCACTCCCAGATAAGGAGTTTTCGGTAGCTGCCTGCTGAGTGTGCTGGTTTTAGGCAAGTCCAAGCATAGCATGTTGGCTGTTTTGGATCTAGTTCAGGAAGACTTGGTTGTACTTTGAAGATAAAGGGGGGTTATATGGCGATGCAGATATCACTCCTGGACCTAAAGAACAGGGGCCAAGAGCTTTCCAGGAGCTAGCCTTTATGTGCCCTCTGGGAAAGGAGTGGGGATCAGAGCTGACGCTTAAGCAGGTCTTCCTCCTTTTTTAAATATCTGTGAATTCTTGCAGGATTAAACAGGGACAGTCTGTGAATTCATTCTTCTGATGTTCCTCTTCCTTATGAAAATGGTCAAAAAATGCTTCACTTGCATACTTGCATGTGTGACATGGATGGAAGGTCTAAGTCTGCACCTGAAATCGTCAAAAATCAGTACTACCAGGAGAGGTTGTTTTACAAAATTCCTATCATGTACTAAAACTGCTTTGTGTTTTCTTTGCATCTGAAGATCCCTTTGCTTCCAATAGTAGTTAGCATAGAATCATTAATTCATAAAAAAAGCATTATTTTATAATTTTTCATTTAGAAACAGCACTTTTATACAACCAGTATAAACCAAGTGGTTTTGGCAGAGGCTTGATGATTTAGGGTTACCTAAGGGCTTGTGCTTAAAGTGTCTACTGTCACAGAAAAGTTATGTATATTATAAAGTGTGCAGAAGGACAAGCAGTGCTATGTAAAGATCCAAATATAGTCCTGTGTGAAGGAAATCAAAAATTTAAGTATTTTGGAAATTATAATCATGCTTCCTTAGCTGAAATTCTGAAGTTTGAGATGCCATTGCAATAGGTCCTTTCTCATGCAAATAGTTTCCTAGAATTAAAAAAAGATATCTCATTTCACTATTATCTAACATTATTCATGCAGTCCCTCTAGTTAGCTCCTCACAAAGCTTCCAGAAGACATTTTGATCTATTTGTCACTATTTCATTTATTTATAGCTTTGTGTTGACCTTTATCAAATTTCATCTCCCTACGTATGATACTGTAAAGGACATTCCTGAAATCCATTTGTCTGTAATCCTGCTGGAAGAAAGCAGGCAGTGATTTTAATTAGTCGCTACCAAAGCTAGTATGTGAGTTGGTCTTGTGAGAGCTGCTAAGGATCAGATGAACAGAATAACAACAAACGCTTTTTTTAAAGCCTTACAAGGTCCTACTTTGCTGTCAGTGCAGCAAGCTCATTTTCTTCGAAACAGTATTCCCCTAGATGTAAAGTACTTGAAAACAATAGGATCTTCTGACCTTTGTTCGCTAATATCTGACTAGAGAGATTGTTTTTCTATTGAAAAAAAGTCATTTAGCATTATTATTATCTGTAAGTACTAGCAAAGCCCTCTAGCTTGAGAAGTGAAGGTGTTCAGTCCTTGAAAATAGCAAAAGCACAGCTGAGAAGTACAGAAAGGAGTGCTGTTGGGACAGCTTTATGATCCATGCCAGCCACAGAACTGAGGAGGTCTGGGTTTTGTCATGCCATCCTCTCAACCTGATGAGGTTCAGCAAGGACAGTGTTTCATAAGGCTGACCATCCAGAAATTAGACACAAAGTGAAACAGGCTTGTTATTGTCCTTGGCATTGAGTGGCTTCTTAAGAATATTGGTCACTAGGAGTAGAACAAAGAGGAACCGTAGGCTACCGGAGTTGCTGAAAGCCCTGAAAATCCCTACAAGTATGAGGGACTGCCAAAGGAAGGGTGAACCATAATTCACTGCACGTGCCAACACAACCAGACAACCCAGGAGAAGATGCACAAAATATAGTCCTATTTCAACAACCATTGAATCATTAGGTATGGTATCGAAAAGTTTTGGGTTCAGTCATGTAGAGGAGGCTAGCATAAAGCTGTGGAAATGAAATGTTAAACATCTGCATCTGCAGAGCAGAGCTGAGATCCCCCAGCTACTTTTAAACAGGCTTTGATATTGGCAGCAATCTGGCTGTAGCAGCCCAGAGCTCAACATAGGCTGATTTATCCTTGTCAGGGGGGGTATTTGGAAGTGATTATAGTGTAATCAGCTTCTACAAGACACTTAAAAAAATAAATACTGCAAATCATAGGAAAAACAAAACAGATATGACTGTGATACTCTAGCTGAGAGTACCAAAGTTGGAAATCTTGCAACTTCTTTGTAGATAAAAGGGTTAAAGTTAGATGAGTATGTCCCCTATTAAAATCCAGATCAAGATGAATTACACAAGCAGTCTTACATAGTTATTTACTGGGTGAGTATGGATACCTGGCATTAGTAATGCAACCCTAACCACTCTTGGAGTAACTATAAACGATTGCCTCCAGCCAGGTCCAGCCCTTGTCCTCACCTGGTAAGCTGCCTAAGATGTGGTCATAAACCAGTTTGTACAATGCCTGTCCTCCCAAACATGAACCTCAGTTCTGCCACTACCCTACAATAATTAGTTCTCTGAACAGACAGTCATGAAGGCTTCTTTCCTACCTGTTTCTGCCTTTCAGTTCACTGGTTTTAATGAAAGCTTGTGTTATCGTTATATATATCTAACCTGCTTCTAAAAAGCATTTTGGCATCACAAATACACATATTTCATTCAGAAATCAGCTGGCAATACCAGCTGGAGAGAACTTGTGAATGCTCAAGCCTCATCTCTCCTGTCAAACCAGTATCCTGATGTCAGGTTCATCTGACATCAGCCAAAGGAGGCAAAGTACTCTATGGATGACATAGATAGGCAGACAGACTGATGTTGCAAGCTTTATTTCCACTGGAAATATGCCTAAGAAAATCAAAGAAACACAGTGCAGATCTAGAATTAATATTTGAACAATGCACTTTGAATCTGTGAGTCAAAAGACTGAAGCTTATGAAGTGGAGCAGAGGTTTGACTTGTGGGCCAAGGAATCTAAGCTCGCACACAAAAAAGGCCCAGACTGACAGGCTCTTGAGCGTCACATGTGATTGCACTGCTAGAAACTGGAGAGTCTCTGGAGACGTTCAACAATCAAGACAAAGAAAAAGGCTTGCTATGAACTGAGGTGCAAGAGCATGCTGACATGGCACAAAAATTATCTTGGTAAACAATAGTTTCTAGCAAAAGCTAGATCCATATAGATACACATGAGGCAAATATGCAACTCAGCCTTCAAACCTCCTTAAAGAAGAAAGAGGATTGAGTTCACCATGTTCCTTAAGTAATTTATAGAATGGAAAATAGCTTCAGCAAGTTGCAAGGGTAGAGCTCCTGGACTATGTGAAATGAGGACAAACAGCACTGGAGCCAACTGTCAGTCAGCTGTCATGGAGCCACAGGTGCCTACTGGCATTTGGCAGAAGGGTTGCAGCTACCTGTGTGAACATGGGACAGTTTAGAGGTAAAGTGTGATGGGTGTTGTATGCACTGAAAATGCAGCGGTTTTCAGTTGTTCAGCATTGCTGATTTGCTACTTTGGGAAGAGGATTTGTTGAGAAATTCAGCCTTCAGGAGGCCCTTGGAAGAGCCAGCCACCCAAAAGAGGCTGAAGCAGCCTCCAGAGGCTCCAGTGCATCAGCTGGGGAGGTGTGACTCTGATGCCAGGTGAAATATTCTGCTGCCAGCGTCCTTGGCATCCTCATGAGGAGCACTGGGAATGCCCGTTCCCATACATGTTCTGAGAAGATCGTGTATGTGCTTGACCTAGGACATAATACCCTGAAACTCCTTAGGGGAGGGAAACAGCATCGAAACCTCCTTTGCCTGCTCCCATGAGGGCCGTAACCCTTTAGAAATTCATGCTCACTCATGTTCCCTGTGGCTGCTGCAAACCTGTGTTTTGTTCCTGTTGGGTGGAAGAGCTTCAAAGGACAGGGTGGGGAGCACTTTCACCCAGAGCAACCCCAGCCTTGTGGCCAGGGCGTTGGTTTCGATCTCCTCAGGCACAGGAGAGCCTATAACCCACCTTTCCCACATCTAGGGTAAAAGCTATGACCAAGAAGCTGACGAGTTGCTTCTGCACTTCTCAGAGAGAGGTGTTTTGGGAATCTTCACCACCTCTATCCCTTGGGCAAGATAGGTGCAGGTGCAGGAAAGCTGCCTTCCTTGGATCTGATGGTGCTTGGGCATGAGCTAACTTGGTGCCATTGTGAGAGGCGTTTCTGGACATGCTGATTACAGAAATTCAGGAGTCTGGGGAATTCTAATGTGAAAAGCTGGCGCCTGTAGATTTTAGGCTTCTCCAGGGTGTGGCAATAAATGAGCAGGAATTTTGAAGACTGCAGTTTTAGACTTAGGTTTCCCACTGGAAATACATGCTTTCCTTCTGTCATTCTGAACCCAGTTTCCTAAACTTCCCCATATCAGTTCAGTAACTTCTCCTTCCTGAGGGGAGCTGACTTTTTTTCCCCAGTTCAAGGAGTACTATTACTGGAAAAAAAAGGAGATGTGGCATCAGAGATGATGCCACAATGTTCTGACTCTGTATGATTTATGCAGCCATGGGAAGCCAATCTGGATGAATCATAAATAATTACATGTAATATACTAATTTAGTTGCAGAAGGGGAGTGAGTTTAGTTTTATCCATTAATTCAAAGGACTGTCCCTGGGAGGGTTTGGGAAGAGTAATTTAGTAAATTCAAGTATGAATCAAGGAAACTAAAAATAGAAGAATAAAAACGCCTCCTAAATCAGTAAAAATGAAATTAAGAGAACGGATGAAATAAAACTTGGTCTCAGAATCTAACAGCCCTTTTTACTCAAAGAAAGCATGCAAAGCACAAGCATAAATTTTAACATATTTTGAAAAGCAGTTATTTCCAGCTTTATAAAGATACTATGTTTTATTTTAATACTGAGATTGAATTATATATTTAACCTTATATGCAACATGTTTTTTGGTAAATGTGGGTACAGTGCTAAAATCAGCCACCTTTACTATGAACTTCACTTCTCCTAGACTCCCGGCATTGCAAGGACACGCTTTGACCTAATGCCTGAGCTACACACAGTCAAGTGGGAAAAAAAATCCAGTCTCTCAGATATGAGGGTTTCAAAGGTTTGATGTTTTGTGCCAGTGTCTGATTTTATCACAGTGACCTTGACTTACGCTGGTATCCTTCTGTGTCATCAAAGAAGTTGTTTTGGTTGTCAATAGTAACAATATCAGCCCCTTACTAGAAAAGTTCCTGGAGATGAGAAAAGCCTCCAGCTTTTTCAAGACAAATCTCTAAATTTATTCAAGCAGACAGAGAACTCCCTGCATGATGGAGATGAATAGGAGGCTTGGAGTTGTACTGGAAACCACTCAATCTGGTTTGCTAGAACTGGCGCTTAAATTCTCCTCCTAAGCTCTTATCCTCACATCTGCAGCAGCTCTTCCTACCTATGTCTACTCAGATCTAGATGAAGAGATCACCACCTCAAGAGTTTGCCATCACTGATGTGGCAGTCATGCTGCAACAGGGTGGTCACTGTTTCACTGAACAGATTTTAAGAAAAAGCTCCTATTCCAAATTACTCTAATTTATATAGGCAAGACACATCAGGGATAGAAAAAGGAAAAGAACTAGAAAGTAAAGCCTAACTCAGGTCAGTGATAGAGCCAAGACTAGAATATAAACCTCTTATTTTCAACTCATAGCCTGATTTTTTGGATCACTCTGCCCATCACTCTTTTTATTCTTCCAGAAGGATGCATTCATCACAAGCTTTGCCCAGCAAACAGTTATATTTCCACCCTTTCAATTTTCCCCTTTCCAGAAACAAACTTATAATTAGAACTGGCTAGGAATTTTGGATGATATCTTTTTCTTTTTCCACAAAAAAACAAACAAACAAACAAAAAAAAAACCCACCAACAACCAAACAATACAAACAAACAAACAAAACAAAGCCATAGAAATTATATATATAGTTTTTCAGGACCGTAGTTTTGGGATTTATTGTAAAAATGAAAATGAATCCACATTATAAGTATCTACCCTGAAACTAATACACCTGGGAACAGGCCTTGAGCCCATTCTCTAGGAGGTTCACTGGCAGCATGTTCTATTGAATGTCTTTCTCTCTTTAAAAAAAGAAAAAAAAAAAATAAACTCACATCCAAGTTTAGGTGACTGTGCAGCATGATTTATTTTCTAACCTATGCTTTTCCTGTTTAAAAGCTACAAATGGGAACTTTCTCAAACATGTGTACTTTGGTATCTCTTCTGTTATTGTTCTGAATAATTCTTGGCCAGCAGATTAGTTGCAATTAGTATGTTGTGACTGTCAAGTACTCAGACAGAAGTTTGAGCTGTTTTGATTACGTGAAGTGGGAGAAATAGAATGTACAGAATGCTTCCAACCTGACTGGTTGGGATCTATGCTCAGATCCAGGTATTGTTTCGGAACTTGCATTCTGCATGCAGTTAATGACTACCAGCCTGTAATTCAGATTTTCTGTTTGAAAATTTCTTACAGTAAAATTGCTTGCTTGAACAGGAGAGGATGTAAACAGACTTTTTTTTTTTTCTTTTTTTTTCTAAACATTTGCCTGATTACTTTTGCAAATTCTGTTTGCAATGATTTCTCAGACTGTTTAACATCCAACTCCTTGAACTTCTAGATGGGAACTCAGTATTAGGAAATATTAAGGGAACGAATGCAGATGTAGAAATAGATGTGAAGCCATGCAAATTAGTTAGAAGCCAGCTTATCCAGGTTCCCTGCCCACCCAGTGGTTATCATGCAGAATTCGATATTCTGGTTTTCCACCACTCTCACCCAAGTCCACGTCCTGCTGTGACTGTCTCATGTATGTTACAGGGTTGAGACAATGTAAAGATAACCTGGGGATACTCAAGTCTCTCTTTGGGACAATGTAGATTCCTCTACTGGTGTTTCTGTCTCTGAGAAAGGACAGACATAATCAGACTCCACTGGCATTTATTCCAGACCTAGTGTATGAAGCCTGCTTCAGAACCACTGCGATGTTTAGAGCACAAACCACCTGCACGCTTCAAGAGTAGAGATGTGTTTACAGCATAGCCTGTTGAACTGGCTGTCAGCTCCAGTGTTATTCCACTTTGGATTGTATAGTCCCATATTCTCTGTAGTTTATCCAAAAGTCTGACGCTCAGTCATACATGATAAATCTGTATAGAAGCTATGTAAGGCAACTCTAGTTCTCAGGTAATACATTTTCTTGCATAGCAAGGCTTATTAGCTTAAGATCAGCAATGTGCTTACTTCCATTCATGCAAGTTGTGTGCCCATGATTGTCTCTGTCTAATATCTTTGCTGTAACAAGATTTACTTTGCAACAGTTTGTAAAATATGTGACTATACGGTAATTTTAAAAGCTAATGTCCCATAGATTTAACTGGCACTTTCATCCCTAATTTTGAGAGAAGGTGCCAAGAGTTCCTTCTGAGACTGATTTTCACAAGGGTTAAATATCTGAGGAAAAGATTCAAACACAAGTAAATCTAATTACAGAAGCTTTTCTTCAGCACTATTTTTATCTATATAGAGCATTTTATGGAGTTTAAATAGTATCCAATTTAAGAACCATATTTTTTCCATGAAGAACATTACTGGCTAAATGGAAAATGATAGGTTTAGGATTTGATTAGCAATTTTTCCATGTACATGCCTGCAGGTGAGCAGAAGCATTCTCTAAAATCTTGGGTCAGCAGCAAAACTATATTTAAATATTTCTTAGTTCTGCCCTACAGAATGCATGTCCGTCTGGTCAGTCATATTAATCAAACATAGATTTTGATGATTCAGCAAACTATTGAGACTGGCTAAACATTATTCTTAATTCTATAATAAAATAATCAAAGTTATTTGATAAGAAACAGAAGAGTTAGTCAATGTATATAATACAAGAAAGTAGTCACATTTCCGATATTTATGCTGCCAGTACACAACAGTTTCCCTAATGTTTGCTATAAAACATGCGTTATTAAATACAAAACATATCACAGTGCAAAGACATGTCTTAGATATTTATATGTGGTGACAGTACACTCAGTGCTTCATTTAAACCTGAAGAAGTCTTGCATATCCCTTCACAAGGGCATAGCACAGGCTGTTTCATTTATTTGATTCATTTACCAATTTACTTGATTTGCTGAACATTAACAATTGAAAAGTCTTCTGTACTGAAATTATATCTGTGTCTTGCTTCAAGCAATCCACATTTGTTGGGACATCAACTAGTCATTACATTCATATGACATTTTCATTGAATGATCTTTAAAATATACATAACATAGCAAACTGAGGTGCAGTAAAAAAGAGTAGCCAGCCGGTCAAGGGAGGTGATCCTCCCCCTCTACTCTGCCCTGGTCAGGCCTCACCTGGAATATTATGTCCAGTTCTGGGCCCCCTGATACAAAAAAAGACAGGGATCTCCTGGAAAGAGTCCAGCAGAGGGTTACAAAGATGATAAAGGACCTGGAGCACCTTTCTTATATGGAAAGGTTGAGAGACCTGTGTCTGTTCTGCCCTGAGAAAAGAAGACTCTGGGGGGGATCTGATCCACATCTATAAATAACTAAGGAGCTGGAGGCAAAGGGACGAGGCTGGACTCTTCTCAGCAGGGTGTGGTGATAGGACAAGGGGAAATGGTCACAAATTGAAGCACAGAATGTTCTGCACAAATGTGCATAAGACTTTTTTCACAGTGAGGGTGACGGAGCACTGGCACAGGCTGCACAGAGAGGTGGTGGAGTCTCCTTCCCTGGAGACGTTCCTGACCCGCCTGGACGCCTACCTGTGCAACCTGGGCTAGGGAGCTGCTGTGGCAGGAGGTTGGACTCCATGATCTCTGGAGGTCCCTTCCAACCCCTACAATTCTGTGATTCTGTGAAACCATACATGAATTGAGTGCACTGGAGCTGAACACTACACATTTATAGCAAACCGGTGCTAGAGAAGGCAGTGTGAAACTCTATTTCACATAGATGACAAGTATCAGAATGCAAAAATGCTCAAGGATGATCAAATTGTCTTCTAAATGTCTACGGTTGCAAAATTACTTGCTTCAAGAATATTTCTTGCCTTGGAAATACTAGTGGAAAGCTGCACATTCTGACAATTGGATTCTCAGGAGCAAAAACAATTCCTGGGCTGGCTTAACAGTGAAATAACTCTATAAATAATGGCAGATTTCTTAGTTTATTTTTCACCTGTATCATCATTAGGATTAATAAGCTTTATGGTATCTCCCAGTTTCTGGTCTGCATTGACTATTGCTGCCCTTTCCTAGCAGATGAAAGTACCAGGAAGATAAGTACAGTAAAGAGAAAGATTTCGGTTGTAGAAATTGTCATATTGCCCATGTTCTAAGCATTTACCTTACCAAAAGGTAAATGGCCCATGTTTTCACTAATTGGAAGACTGAAATTTACTGCAAAAGGAGAAAAGGATAGAGGGCATGTATTTATTGGAATGTCAAACTGTAGAGAACAGCCTTAATCAAGGCACCAAGAAACATAAATAAAAGAAATGCTTTTAATTTTCTGTCTATATTATGATCCAGTGAAACAAACAAGAGAAATGAAAACTGTTCATTTTATGAGCTTAATTTGACTTGGTTTGTACTAGCAAAATTTGGAGAGATGTTCACAATTTATGTGTTAATACCATAGCTACAGAACCTAAGCAGAAAGAAGCTGGCTGAACAATTGGAGAAAATGAATGACATTCCATCAAAATGATGTTATTTGTTTCTGTCTCATCACTAACTCACAAATTAAATTATTTTGAGACTTTATTGACAAAATGCAATGAAACAAACTAGGGAGTAGGATGGTCATCTTCTTAAGCCTGTATCAAAACTATGCTTGGGGGAAAAGTGATCCTGGTGTATTGTCAGCATAGAGACATCCTTAAATTTCATAAAGTTTTAGAGGAAAATTTCCCATCAGAAAAATTACCAAAATTTAATATCTGAAATTCTCTGCTAGGCCTTTACTCAGTGTGTGCAAGGTACTGATATCATGACTATTAGTGTTGAGCTACTATGTATTATTGTATAATATTAGGCATTGCAAATTTTTTCTTTCACATTGTGACTAAGAGTTAATAATTCTAATAGAAAAGTCTAACAATTCATTGAGTTTTAGTTATGATTCATGTGTTTATACTCTCAATTTCTTGCCCAATATACTACTCGCCAGACAGAACTCACTCTGGCAGTTTCCTTTACCAACATGAGTAGTTCCACATGAGTCCATTATACCAAGGCACTTTCAGAGTCACTAAGAGCTGGACAAGGGACATTGGTTACAGAATTTCTGCCTCTGGTTTCAGCATTGGAGTGACTAGTATGTTAATATGTTGCAAAAGGCAGCCACAGGTTGTCTAATTCATACTTACAGCACTGCATGCTCCTATTACTTTGTGTAATAATATATAATTTATTTTACAAAGGCTTTTCTCATTCTATTTTATCAGTGATTCATAGCCAAATTTAGAAACAAGTTGAATATGAGGACATGTCTTTTTTAAATCTCTGCTTAGAATCTTTTCCCTGTCCATTTTAATAATAAATTGTATCCACCACACTGATGGATGTTTATTTGCTTCTTCTGTTGATTTGCTTTGCCTATCTGTAATACTGCAGTGGTAATGGCATGCACAATGGCAACAAAATGACCCATGTGCTATAATCACACAGATGGATGGTTGGCACACAGGTTCAAAAGACATTAAAAAAAATAAAAAAGCCAAAATGTTTACAATACAAACAAGTTTTGTTTAGTTTCTGCCTTTTGATTTTTCATTGCTGAAAGTAATTTAAAGATCCAAACTACTAGCAGGAATATCTTTGCTTCCATTTCTCAAAAACAAACAAAAAAGTAATATGAGAGTCCATAACTTTTTTTTGCTCTTATCCAAGATATGAACAGAGTTTTTATTTCCCACTAAGAAGGAGAATTAGACATCAGCATCCTGAAACCTTCCTTCAGCTTAGTCTAATTGGAGTTTTTAAATATCAATTTTTTTATTCATCCTTCTGTGTTTGTCATTAATACATGCTCTTTCGATAATGTTCATAATAATTAAAAAAAAAAACAACAACAGTGCAATTGTTAGCAAAGATTAATGCAGTTTATATGAAGGAACAAATAGATAAGTCTGCAAAAGGTAAAGGCGAGCTGATCTTATAGGTAAAACAAATTCTAAGACATTGGTCCTGGCAAAATATTGTAATGATACCCCAGAAAAATACCTTGAATTTAATGAAAGTATTTTGGGCTTCAGTGGGACAAGAAGGTATTTGGCATTCAGACTCTTTTCAGCCAAGTCAACTTTTTAGAGAAATGCTCGAAGTATAATTTGTGTGCAAGAGAGACAGTCAAACAAGCCAGCCCTAATCTATGTCAGTGTGAAACTAGGTTGTGGAATGCCTTATCGCAGAGATCTTCAGATGCTAAATGTTTGCACGATTTCATGAAGCAATTAGTCAAATTCATGGAATAAAACTGAGAATTACTGTAGGTAAGACATCCAGTTCAAGAAGTTAATAAAGCACAAATGGTTGAATGCTGGGTGAATATTCCTGAATAGCATCATTTAGGCCCCTCCCTAGACATTCTCTTTTGGACTTTTTCTCAGAATAGGACAGCTGTATGGACCCAGTCAGCCCAATATCAAATTCTTACGCATAAAAATTTCTGAGATAACATCTGTGCATACCTTGTCTAATGAACTGCACCCAGAACATCTGGCTCTCTGGAACTGTATATGTCCAGAAGTATGTTTGGTTGTCACGTTCCACTAAGCTCCATTTGGGAATTATTCACACAGTATTCTTAATTCCCCATTTACTCGGAGAGCATGTCAACATTTCCTCATGGTTTTCAGATCACTGGTTGTAGGCACTCTCCCTGAAGAAATCGGTTGATACCCAATTTTTGTACAACAGCCTAAAGATTAAAGTATACTCAGGGGCTGGGACATCTGTATTTTTATCTGAGCTCCACCAGATTGGACAACATCACTTCTACTCCCTCAAAAGAACAAAAGAGTTTAGATCAAAAGATCCCTGCTGTGCAGGATATTCAGAGACTAAAGCATTTTTTGCCTTTGAGCTGAAAGCTGTGATCCTAGGAGCATAGACTCAGGCAGGCGTGAGAGGCAGCAGGAGGGAGGCTGTCCAGTAAAGTAGTGGGAGCACTCAGGCAGTGTTTGAGGGTGTTGATTTTACCCCATCTTTTTTTGTTAATGAGAGTTCTTTGTTAACAAGAAGGAGAGAGAACGTAACCAGAAGTCTCACATCTCCCAGGCCTTGTAAAATCTCATAATTAACTTCTGTATGCCTCCTTACATTTAACTCAAGGAAAAACACAAATAGAAGCCAAACCCTTACTTGCTGAATACTTTTTATATGAAAATAATAATTTCCTCTTTAGAGTATTTGTTTTGGAAGACTTCTCTAGTTGCTGCTACAAGGAAGTTAAGGATGGTCTTGGTTTCCCCAAGACTAGTACCATCCAAATGGAAGCAACTTGAGGCAAGAGTGAAGAGGCAGAGGAAGGAGTTTATAACGGCATGGCAATCTATGTTTCCCTGGGGAAGGTAAATAAAGGTTAACCACAACAAGTAGAAATTTAAATTCTGAACAGTGTTTTCTTAGACCCAGAGTAATTTCTTGCTACAACGGCTTGATTTCTAAGCAAACAGTCTGTTGCCAAATTGGAAGTTTGTATCAAACAGCCATAATGTGACAACTGTTTAGTTCCTTCTAAAGCTATATAACACATTTATGTTTGTAATAGGTGCTAAGCTTATTTTTTTATGGCTAATCAAAACTGCTTTGAAATATAAGCGATAACTTCTGTATATTTTATTTCTGCCAAAATCATCTATTTCAACCACAGCTTTCACAAAGCTTTCCTACATTCACTAATGACGGAGATGCTTGGGCAAAATGCTACAAACCCAGACAGGCCTAAGCCTTCATTTGCCTGAGTTTTAAATAGCTAAACAAACTTCTTAAACAAAAGGCTTAACTCGCCATCATTCCATTCCTGTTAGTTTTCACCAAGAAGAGATTCAAACATTATATTGTTTTGAATAGATTATTACTAATTGTTTACACAATTTTGTTCTTCTCTTCAAGTCTCAACATCCATTTATCTGTATGATCATGCACAAATGCATGGATGAGACAAATACAGATACGTGGAATTCTGCTTATATAAATTTTACCTATTTTTCATACACATTAAAAAATGTTTCTTTATTTACTCCTCCATTTTCCAGGGCACGCACTCTTCTGACTTTTTTGTTTCTTTCATAAGTACTTTTATATATTTGTGCATGTACGCATGTGTATAGATAAAATCCTTGTTACCATTCTATTTCTTGCCTATATATTACTGACAATTTATGTACAATAACAAAATGAAATAATCTGATGTTGTCATGCTGTGATGTGATCTCAATTTTCTACCAGAATTAGCTAAAGATACTCACAAGTGGGTGACTGGTTACAGACAATGAGTTGCAAGTGAAGAAGATGTAACATCCCAGAGTGGTACCAAGAGGCTAAACAAATCCTTCTTGAAAGATCGCTCAGAGAACTTCCAAGCAATTACAAAGGTAGTTTTTTCATCTTTCCAATAGACAAGTAAGAAGCAATTTTCATGGGTATTTTTGCACCTCCACTGTTCAACTGAATTGAAATATAGTTGACTTTTTTTCTTATTTCTAACAGAATATTTAACTCATTATTTGCTTGTGGTGTATATAATTCAGATTAATTTAAGAGTGAAAAGAATGTTCCAAGAATTCTTTTTATTTCATCAAATGTTTCCCTTAGCTTCAGGTCTGCACTTGAACCCCATTTAATTTTTTATTGAGATTAATATTGCATTAGAGTATACAGGCTAGCCAAAACACAGTCTCACTCACATCTGGCAAATAACTGAGCCAAATTATGAACTTGCAAGCAGTCATTGTTAGAATTTCCCTTTTAAGTATGGGAAATGTGATGGATTTATTTGATGCAAAACAAAGAAACAAACAAAAAACAAGCAAAACAGCAAACTTATGCTTGCATACAGAGAAAATTACAAGACAAATGAATTTTTATTAAGGAATTTCCTTTAGATGGTGAGCTGTCCTCATAATTACTTGCTGGATGAAAATGGTTTCTTCCTGAACAAGCATTTTGAGGACCAGTTTCAGGGTTGCCATTGTGGGGCCTAAACATTCATATTTTCTGATCTTTTCAATTTCCAGTCTTTTGTTCTTCAGTGTTTTCTCAATATATATATAAATATATTTTGCTGAAACATCCAGTGTAGACCTTCTTTCTACAGAGTAGGTTAAAACAGTGAAGCCTACAAACTCTTTGTAAATAGGCTACATACTTATAAAACTGTGGCCATTATGTTAAATGTGAAGTGGATTTACATGAAAAAAGAATGCTGTTGTTGTTTTCTTACCCTAAGCAGCCCTGCAGAAACAAGCCTTTGAGAATTCCTTTTCTCTATTGTTTTTAGTCCTTATTTTTCAATTCTCACCTGTTATTGAGATAGCTGCCACTTCTACTGCATATTTAATTTCGTTACTGTGTTTCACTCCCTATTTTGGCCATATATCTTTGAACCCATCATTAGTTTAACCGATAAAAATTTGCACAACAGTTTTAAGGTATCAGTTTTTGACTTCTAGCCCTCTTACTGATGCATAAAATGGGGCCAGCAATTGCATGTATATCATACTGATTTGTGACTGAGGATAAGCAAGGGTGACTTTGTTTAAAATATATTTTCCCTTCATAGAATAACTTCTACAATAAAGCTGGGTGGGCAGAGATAACAGAAGAGAGGGAACTGGGAACAGGAAAATTTAGTGACGTGAGGTTGTCTCACTTATAAAGCAATGGCTGCCTGAGGAGTGCCTTTAGGCAGTGTTGATCCTAGTAACACTTTTCAGTAACACGGAATTATTCTCAGAAAATGTTCAATATTTGGCAATGTAATTCTGTCTACAGGTGTAATATTAATACATCTATACTTTTTGTATACCTTCCATGTTCCTTTTCAGCAGCCTGGTTTCAAGTTTTCCAAACTTCCATGGATTCGTTCTGAGTTATACATTTGGATATTACTTCCCTATTTTTGTAGCTTGTGATGGAGAAACATAATTCATGGTAAATCCAAGAAATTGGGATCAGCACAAAAATCTTAGAAATGGAAAGGTATTTTCACTAGTTTGGTGCTAGTTCTGACCATATTATGTTCATAAATCATTAACGAACCTCTGTGTTTTCTTAATATTGTTCTACAGAAAATGTGCCAGTAAATTGCTTCATTCCTTAGACTTTGGGCCAATGTGAATAACAAACCACATACCGTGAAAGTTCAGATCACCTCATAATGGAAAGTTTTGTTAACTACTAAAATATTATTAAATACACTCAAAGAGATCATCATCAGGGCCAATCCAGGACATTTTGCCAACCAGTGGGAAGAACATTATGGTTGTTTTTTTTTTTCCCCTGAACGTTTGGGTAAATCTTTACATATAGACCTGCCTCTGGTCATGCATGGGGAGTAGCATAGCTTACAGAACCAGTTTAGATTTGTGGTGAAGAATATATTCACTACCAAAGATAACAGAGATATGTAAGAGTTCTCTAAGCAGATGTAGAGGCAAAAAGAAGGCAAAATACCTGTAAGAGAATGGTTTTTGTCTCAAGCTGGTCTCTAAGACCTGAAGGGTGGTACCCTTTGGAGTTGTTCACAGGACGGCTAAAATCTACAAAAATCTTTGAAACAAAGTTTGCCCTGCCCTGATCACAAGAGCTGTGCTGTTGAGAATTCAGTAGGTATGAAAGACAATTCCAAAATTTCTAGGAAGGCGACATTCTACTGTTGTGGATTTCATAAGTCCTATAAAAGCTGACACACAGATTTAGGAAGCCTTAATGTTTGCATAAATGCCTTTCAGCAATGACATAATTGCCCCCTCAAGCACCCCCCAAAAAACCCAAAGGAAACAGAACTCACCACCTATGAAAGGTTAAAACAAATTTCTGGTTTCTCAGCCAAGGCATTTTGCAGTTACCATAAGCCAAAAGAAACGTTAGGAAAATTTTCAAGAGGTGAAACCGCTTCCTTTTCTGAGCCCTCATGTGTCTCAAGCATCTTATTGAATTTACCCCACACTTTTCATTAAAATTCTACTTTGGCAGAATAACACACTTAAGAAATTTTGGGCATATTGGTTTGGTCTGGTAAAATATGTAAAAGGCCTGATCTGAAATGGAAATATAACTTCCAGCTTACCTATAGTCAGAATATAAAACGAGAAGTCTACCTAAGTGAATTAAGTATGCTATACTTAGTTTGGAATGGTACTATCTAATGCCATTTAGACTTTTGTCAGAACACAAATCCAAAGCTTCTCTTAGATCACTTCTCAGTGTTTTGTAGCATCAGGTGAACCAAGTGTTTCAAGAAAAAAATATTCCGTCATTCAGTTTCTTTACAACTGATGGCAGAAGATCACTATTTATGTTATATTTGTATAGTTTCATGGAAAATTATTATTTTTAAAATTTGTTGATATGTTTTACTCCCTAATTACTCCCTAATTCAAGTAGCACCCCCTGCTGGCTGGATCCTTAGAGTTCTATCACCACCACCAATGGAAAGACCTCTCCTTAAGTAAAATGCCTTCGTGATCTATACTGGAAAACTGCAGATGTAGAGATTATAGAAGAAATGCTGTGGTGGGCATAAGAGGCACAAAATGCAGATAAGCTTTGAGGAAAAGAACATGCTGTGATATGGCGTTTGATTTTCAGTGGAGTTCTGCTTTTTGACACCAAGACAGTTTAATCACAACTTGTGGTTAGTTTCATGTTTAGATTCCAACAGAAGCTGAATGAATGAGAAGGAAACCAAGTGCTCCTTTCTTTGGCATGGATATATGGTCTCCAGGCCAATGAAGGTGTACAACTTTTTGGAAATCTTTGGAGAAAAATGGCTAATACTCTCCTCTAAGGCAATCAAAGAGATGATACACACGGCAGCACTGCATACTGAAACACTGTGGTGTTGAAGGCGCATTCAGAGACTGTGTTCGGGACACATATATGTCAAGCATGCATACTAGACAGATTGCCCTTCCTTTCACTCCACTTCAGAGCCCTTAGTGGGTTCTCTCAAGGTTGAAGAAATTTGCCTTTTACTGCTTTAACCTTTGCAATTGCCTGATGTCATTTACTCACACATCCTGGCAATAAATTTTGTCTGATCTCTCCCGGTTGATCTCTTTCTCTCCCTCTCTCTCCCCACCCTTGCCTCCCCACAGTGAAGTTTCTTCTAAGAGTCTATTTTCTTCATAGTTTTCTGCTTTTCCATTCCTTCCTAGGATTGCTACAACAGGAACAACCAGAATCGTTGCACAAAAGACTGAAGTCTGATGCAGAAGGAGTGTTTGGCGCTGCAGCACAGAAATGACCTGGTGACGTGGCACTTGGCTGACAAGCCACTTTTCTGTGAATCCAATCAAAATAGCACTGAATTCAGTGAGAGTCTTCCTATCAGTCTAAGCTGGCTTGGATCAGGCCTGTGGTAAACATCTGGATGCAGTCTGTTCATATGTGCCTGTGCTATCCCACCTTTTATCCAGTATCACTTTTTGAAGCAGTTAAGGAAACTATAAATCTTACACTTAATGCTCTGTTCTTTGATTATTCTTTGACAATAATGAGATTAATATTTGACTTTCTCATCTGTGTAATTTATTCTTACAGTATTTAGATTCATATAGTAGATTTAGATTCAGATTTTTTTTCTATGTTGTCAGTATACTAACCTCAAAAAATGCACAATATTGAATGTACAAGTTATCTTTGTTTCAAGTAGAACTGTGTGGGCTGATATACTAGCTCACAATATGTTTTACCACTATTGTCCTAGTAGAAATATTGCCATTAAAGAATAATGTCTTGGTGAACTTCTCTCCATAACTGATACATAGAATTCTATTAGAAAAATCTAATTCGAAATGTTTCTAAATATTATAGGAGAAGTTAGTCTTTGGTAAATTTCAGTATTTCATTTCTTCATTGTATCACATAGAAAATCAATTATTAAAAAAACAAAAAAAAACAATACCACCTATATTCAGTTGTCTGTGAGAAATTTTGTTCTCACTAGTACACAATTATAGGTTACAAGAGGAGTAGAAGTAACGTGCTTTAAATGATTTGAAATTCCTTAGATTTAAAAGCTGGAACAACTTAGAATTGGTTAGTCAAATATTTCATGGAAGAGACAATAACTTCTTTTTTCTTAAAAATGTGTCCATTAATAACAGCATAACACTTCTACTTTACTGAAATGTAACCTTCTTCTGTAATGTTAGCTTTACTTAGGAAAAAATTTACTGAAGAATTCACACAGTCCTATTTTCAGCTATTAGACAAATAGATTGGAGTACATCTTAAGATACAACTTCATCTTTACCTAGAAGATTTTAATAACACTCACAGTGGTATGAAGTTATATTTTTGTATTTAAAATGCAATATTGTCATGTTTTTCAAGGCAGACATTGCATATAATTATGTATTATTCTTTGATAATTGTACATACTAATAAGGAATTTTCAATAGTATATAGACCTGGCATGATAGAGAAACAACATTTAGAACACGACTGCTTTGATCTGGAAGCATTTAAAATCTTGAGGTTTTTCTATATTTGCAACAAAAAAATTAGAAGCAACTCTTCACAAAAGGATTGGATTGGGCAGTAGACATGTTCTTACCTGTAAGAAAACTGGATTGTTCTTGCAATATGCTAGTCATCAATCAAGAATTGTGAAACAGAATTGTCCTAAGTGTTCCCACATTATTTTTCCCTGCACTTTTGAAAGTAATTCAGCTATTTATAGTAAATTGCAATATATTTTATTTAAAGCTATGTAGAGAAAAGACTTTTGTAATTGAAAAAGCTCGTATTTGCTGTAAATCAAGGCAGCCCACTTTGGTACATTGTAACCTTCTAATACATCTCACACAAATGTGACATTTTCAATATTAAATATTTTTTTTGCACTGTAATAATATAAGCAAGTGCAATAGTAGTTTATTTGCAGCATGAGATTTGATTTTGTATCTCTTGCTTACAAATATATTACAGCAGAGGAAGTTGTTCATGTTATTATTACTTCTTTACTAAGAGTGGTCAAGGGAGGACATGTGGATGGAGGACCATGAAGTCACAAACTGCTTCAGTTTCATGTGATTAAGGGTATTCAGTCCCCTGGCACTCAACTTGAGACTCTCGTACAACTTTCCACTCACCCGTCCCTAAAGTTACTGCCTCAGAAGCTAGTAGTCCAAAAAGTGGAGAACTGGGAGGTCCATACCTCAAAATGCAGGGCAAGAGCAAGATGCCTGTGAAATAATTAAAATAATGGTTGGAGAAGGGGTCTTCTTGGGGACGAATTTCTGTATGGGAATGATCACATGCTTCACATACAACCAAAGACAAAAACAAAGATCTCAGTACTTTCAATGGGGAGTTGGGCATTGTCTTATGGGCAGAGGTATGCCCTGCAGGGGAACAATTCAAGAATTGTTTGCAGAAAGTACAACAAATGACGTAGGTGAGATTTTTGTACACCATTTTTTATGCTGAATGAGTCAGCTATTCTGGACAAGTACTTTTAAAGAGAGTTAGAGGCACTGAGTCACATTTGTGCAGCTGAATTTGTTGCAGAACAAGTTGCTTTAGGTACTCTATGCATTGTCAGCCTTTTTGCTTCATATCAAAGAGCAGATGGATCAGTATTTGCAGAGGTTGAAGTTAATGTGTTAAACACAGTAAGGACCTGTATTTTGTTCATAAAGTAATGAAGGATCATAAAAAGCAACAAAAGTACTTTTGTTCAGCAAGGCAGCAACTTCAGCAGCTCAATGCTAATATTATGAATGTTATCAAGAAACTCGTAATGAATACTTAACAACTGTTGCTTCAGATATTTTACCAGCTAAGATCTAGATCTAAAATAATTTCTGATACTTCTAGAGATCTTAATTAAAAATGCTATGCAGGTCTGATACGTAAGAGAAAGTTACATAACTTCATTTGGTCGATATGGAAAAATTTAGCAGTTGTCAATCTTGGTACAGGGGGATACAGCTATAAAAGCAAGATAAAACGAAGATAATATTCAGCCTTCAAAATCCAGAGCTGAGTTTTCTAAATTGCAACTTACACCTGCAGATCATACCCACACTTGTAAGAACAGGCCACTACTTTCATGTGCCAGTATGTTTATGGATATAATTTTCAAGTAATGGATCTAATTAATCCACAAATATTCCCTCAGACAATGCAGACAGAGATAATACTTAATGCCATGGTGATTGCTCACAAAAGAAATAAAAAAAAATCCAAACCATTTAACATTCATTAGGAAATACAGTAAGGAGAATGGCAAAATGGGACTTAAATGCACAGCAAAAATTCAGGATCGGGACGGTTCATCATTTGTCTGCCACCTGTTGGGAAACAGCTGCATCCACAAAACTTCTTGTTCCTACAACTAGGAAGGAATTGTCCCTCAGAGGTCTTGGGCAGATGTAGAAAAACAAGGAAGAAAATACAGGGGAAGGCAGCTACTCACCATTTAACAGCTGAGGTGAGAAACCCATGACATAAGCAGAAAATGAGGGCTCTTCCTGGGAGAAGACATTCTATTGTCCAGCCAGGATACTCTTGCCTGTCTGCCAGCATATTTATGTCTGTTATTCAAGGAAGAAAACAGTGCAAAAGGAAGCCCCCAGACAGACAAATCTTAGTTGAAATGGATTACTAGCTGCTCATCATATGGAGTGCCCCAGCAGAGGCACAGAGCCCTACACTGCTCAGTATATGCTACCCTGACAACAAAAGTCATTATGGGAGCATAGCTGAAAGCCTGCTAAGACCATTTTGGTGCCTGTGTTGAGATGCGAGTAATAGTAAAAACTTAGCAAAAATAACCTCTTCAGAAAATAGTTTCCTGTAACATAATACCTTCTACCAGTCACAGTAAAAGCCTATTTTTTCGTGAGTCTGCATAGAAACGTCTTCAATAAAAAATGTTTCAGCTTGTTTTTACAAACTTGGTATTATTTGGGTATCTGTCAGCCTTTCAAAATATTTACAATATGGCAAGAGGTCTTCTGGTGAGATACCTGTGAGAATATAAATGGGAGAGCCCAGCTGGGAATGGAAATGAAGATGCAAGAGGCTGTAGCTCTGGATAGTTTAGAGGTAAGCACACTATTATGTGGGTCTGACAGAATGGCTCCCAGTAACTCAGCAAGGTAGTGCTGGGCCAACCCAACCGTAAAGGTAACTCAGATCTGTTTTCATGTGTTGCAATCACAGTCTGCAATGTAGACATGACTTCGTAGTGACTGCTTCCTATTCCTTACACTAAAAGCATAAGAGTGGCGTCTACAAGTCTGTCTGTGGGAAGAAGAGAGAGAGAGAGGGAGGGACTCATTAAGTGTTATTATCTTGTGAATAGACTTGGTTAGACAAAACAATAGGATAGCTGAAGCTTAGGGGAAAGCTCCTCTGTGACGCATTGGGGTCTACATCATTAACATTTCTTCAGAGACAGAGCTAAAGAAAAGAGGCTGGCAGATCCCTTTGAAAACAGTAAGGCTGTTTTCAAGAGGTGAATGCAAGGACACATGGGCCCAGAAAATACGGGTGTGAGGTAGGAAAAGGAATTGATTTCACTTTTCCTCTAGGGAGATGCTCCTATCAAATTCTTTATGATTGAAGAACCAGGCAAAGAATCAGGTGTTTGGACTGCCATAGTAAGGATAGACAATGGAGCAATGTGGAAAGTGAAGGATGTCTCCTGGCAACTCAAAAGTTTAAGAACGCCAAAACAGAGAAATAAGTATAATATCATTTGGAGCGGTATATTTCCCACGTTAATTAAAATAAAGAAATCCTTAGGAAATCCCTCTATTTACATATTTTCTAATATTTCACTGACTTGCAGAGTGATGGAAAATGTAGCATGCCAAAAACACTGGAATTGTGAGTTGAAAGTCAGTGGAAAGTCAAAGGTGTGTCAGCCTATGAGTGTTGATGTGCTGAGGTTAACCTCTTTGCTTTAATTTGCAAGATGAATAAGAAAGAGGGAAAACTTTCTGTTAAGGAGTTCAAAGATGATATTCGTTGCTTATACCAAGGGTTTCTGAAAATCATCACACTGATACTACTGGATTTCTTTGGGATACAAAAGACATTGTGTTGTCAGAGTCCAGTTGTAGGAGACCTCTGAAAGCACTACGAAGCCTGAGTAATAACATTATTAGAACTTTCTTGTAAACATAAAAAATGGAACAAAAAAACATTGATTACAGTAAATTGCAGAAAGAAAACACCACCAAAAAACCATCAATATAAAACTATTCACAATAAAATTCAAAATAAGAAACTAGAATAACAAAACATAGGAAACATAGGTACTTTAGTTACATATTGTTACCATTTAATCTATATTTGTTGGTTTTGATATCCTAGCAGTTCTTGAAGGATAAAATACGTAAGATGCTAAAATGAAAGTGCCCTGTCAGTGTATTAATTAAACACTGAGGCTGTCCTCTTTTATTTCCTGTTTATGACACTGTCTTGTGAACTTACAGCTGAGAAACTGAGGCTATCTGGATAAAATCTTCAGCGCGCTCATCCTTGCCTTCCATCTCCCACCATATTTACTCCTAAGTATTGCTGAAGGATATTGCACTAGATCAGGCAAAAATAGAGTTTGCAAGAAAATGGCAGAAAACTGTGAAAATCTGATGCCTTTTAGTATACCACAGAGGAAGAAGGAATGAAGAAGAAACATGCTAATAAAAAATACTGTTGAGAGACATGGTTCTTCAGCCCCAAGTGTGATAGAGGGCAGAGATTTCTCATCACTCTCAATGAGCAATGTCAGTGCAGCCTTTGGAAGATGGGAGTCTACCTTCCAGTCAGATGAAGTGGACAGAGGAGCCCTATCTCTATCCCAAAGCTGCTGAGGGTGATGTGTACCATGTGTTACAGCAGAGCAAGGGGAATGGGCACTTATCAAATTCCATTTCATTATCAGCAAGACCTGTAGTCCAACAGGTGGTTTTACTACAGGAAAAAGTGGAATAGCTTTGGCTGCTCTACTTTCACAGTAGAGCAAGGACTCCTAAAATAGCAGTAGTTCCAGGCACTTTATTCAAACATGCCATTTGTCAGACTTCTGTTTGTTTCACAGAGATGATTGATGAATGTGGTATTTTTGTGCTAAATGTGACAAATTTCTGGAACATTCCTTGTTGGTGACGTTAAACTTTACTCCTTGCAAGGCCAACTGAGGCTGTACAAAAGTGAAGATCATGTTTATAGATTGTCCTTTACATCTTCTTCTAGATTCACCTGTGCTTCTGGATAAAAACTGCTTTTCCAAATGGACAAAAAGGCCATCAAAGTGCTTAGAGTAATTTGAAATCTGATTATTTGAAAGCCAACTATTGTTTCAGATAACTCTAGTTTGCATGCAAGAAATCCTTACCTGTGCCTCCAATACTTGCTTATACATTTTAAAGAATAGAAAAATCTCCTGAATACTTGTTTCCACACCACAGATCCTTTACCAGTTCCCTGAAATAATAGCTGAAATTGAAATTGGAAAGCAAAGTGTGCATAAATCCAGAATGACTTCTTTTAGATTTATTTGTTAGAAAGGAATTGTGTCCTTCAGAAAATAGCCTATCTGTCATGTCACAATTGCCACTGGTGTAACACACCACCCAATGCCTCACTGTGCTCACATCCACTATTTGGTCTCCACAAGCGTTCAGCAAGCACTGATGATTGTCAGTGTGTGCCATTTTTTTCTGCATGGAGGAATTCAATGACACACCTTTGCTTCATCTACAATTCTATGTGAGGTGCCATTGTGTCAGATTTCCCTTCTGCTGCCATCTGTCACATGGCAACAAAATGGAATGGAATATTGGCGGGAAGGTTGGGCCTCTACTGCCCTACAACCAACATCCATCTCTGATGTCATGGACTAACATAATAAAATAGGAGGCATTACTTCTGGAGCAGCCCTTGTATGTTGTAGTGCTGAATTACTAGTGAAGCACTGCAGATGGGTTTTGCCAACAGAAGAAGCAGGAAAAGGCATGTGAAGGAGAATGGATGCACTCATTTTGCTGGTTCTAGTTCCTGCTTGCTTAAAATATTTTCATGCAAATAATTTATTATCTGTCATTTCCTCATAAACTTTCAGGGGTTAGAAACCTTTGAATGAGCTGAAGAATTACATACTCCACTTGAACGAAATACATGGTTTACAATGCCTTGTGCATTTGTTTTTTGACGTAACTGAAGTGACTTATGTCTTTAATGTGGGTTGCAATGTAGTTAGAATGGTGCAGTGACTTCTATGTCAATGAGATGAGTCTTCTTGGGAATATCATTATTGGTAATCTCAAAATCTTTTCTTGGCACAAAAATTATCTAAAAATGAGAAAAAAAAATATTTTCAGAATGGAGGGAAAATCTACATACTTCATGAGGTTAACTTCTGTAGTTGTCCTTAATGTTAAGTACTGTGGCAATCTATGTTTTCATGTTATTCATAATGATCAATTTCTGTAAAAGTGTTACATCTAATCTACTATATAAAACACTGAAAAACAATCCATATATCAGTTTAAACCTCTGATTCTGCTTGTTTCTAATGAACAAAAAAAAGCAAAATGGCATCACAAGAAATAGTGCTCTTGTTAATCCAATTTTCATTCTGGCCTAAAAATCTCTTCTGACAATGAACAAAGCTCTTCTCACCATGTTATTTTTCTCTGCTATCCTCAAATGCATACAGTTTTCTTATTCCTTCTAATGAAGCATTTGCTTAAATCTATATTTGTGTGTAGTCAGTTTTCTGGGCAAGTATTTCCTAAAACTAAGGATGTAAGCAAAAAAGACAGCTCTTCTCAAAACGTTCCTTTAAATCCAAACAGAACAAAAACAGAAAATATGATTTCACCAGAAGTAGGAAAAAATAGTCATTGCTAAGTTTTTAACCTAAAGAAAGTAATATTACAAACATAGAATTGGACACTAATGTGAGAGAAAATTAACTGTTCTAGCAAATGAGTGATTGGCCAGGTACCATCTGCCTGTTGTACAACCCTTCAACATTATATTACACCTGGGCCATTAGAAAATGACCACACCAACATGAGAGATTTAGCAGCAACTACTCTGGCTGTGTTCCCACATTTCTTTATGGCCTCTCTGGATCATATTTTTCTTCCCAGAATGGAAATGATGGAGAAGAAAATGTTGCAGTGACTTAGTTCATGGTTCATGTAGAGCCTGGACTTAATCCCATGCACCACAGCTAAAGTGATCAGAGAACCTTTCTACCCATTGTTGGCCAACAGAAGTTGTTAGCAATTTGCTCAAAGTAAGCTTTGTGCTCTTATTTGGCTGTGTCTAGACAGTTGAATCCTTTTCTGCTATCCAAGGAATGTGCAGCTACTGTCAGTGATGTATTCAGAAGAAATTCTCACTGATGAAAAGAACAGTTAATTTTCTCTATGAGAACCACAGGAGGGATTTAGTAAAGGTGAATTTTAGACATACACATAAGAAGCTTATGCAAACTCCCAACATTACAAGTAGAAGGAGCAGAGCTATTTTCTGTCCTCCACTAACAAATGGAATTGTATTCAGATGAAGATTTACAAGCTGTCTTGAGTAATGATTAGCAGTTGGTTGGTGCATAGAATAAGCAAAAATGGCAAAGTCAGAAGGTCAATATGAGAAAAAAAAATAGCATTAGCATATTTGAGAAAGGAAAATAGCCAGATAATAGTTTAGTTGCTGTGAATCTCAATAGAGTTATGGACACTTATAGAAATGACCCATCATTTAATGACACATCTTTGATGGCATCTGAGGGAGAAAAGTATGTTGTTAGTATAGCATGTAAGACCAGACAACTTTCTTAAAAAGAGTTGAACAGACGCAAAATAATTTGAGCCAGATAATGAACGTTACCCCTATTTACCACTAATGCAAGCAGAAACACAGAAAGGATAATCGAGTTTCCCACAATCACACAAGGAGTCTTAAATATGGCTGTTCTTTTCCAGGTGAATGGCGGAGGCAGGAAAACAGACAGCAGGGTGCTTGATGTTAGACAGAATCCCAACTTCTCGGTAGCTTTACTTTTAACTCAGCAATACAATTGGCATATTGTCTCTCCTATACATCAAGTGCAGGAAGACAATATGAACAGTTTCTAACTCTACCTCATAAACTCCCCTGAACAGACACTGAAGTTACAATAACATCTTTGTTGGCAAACATTTCTAGGCACTGTAAATCTGTCTGACTCTACAGGAGAGATGGCTGATGTGCAACTCTCTAAGTCAGTGTTGTTAAAAAACAGAGCCCTGTTCTTCCAACTTGTGCCTTATTTTATAGCATGCTATATAAATGAGAACTTAAAATAGTTCTTTATCCTTTCAAAGTGCACAGTCACTGGAAAGGATAACACAACAAGCTTGCCCTCGGGAACCTGAATCAGCTGAGAAAAGAGCAATTGAGGGACACATCTATTCTGTACTTGTCTTTGCCTTCCTCTCCAGAGCTATCCTCTGCAGTCCATTTTCATGTCAGTGTACATTTACTCACTTAAGAAGTTGAATCTGCTCACCCAAATGTTCATCAGACTGAGTCAAGGAGTTACAATCCTTATCATTTAGCACTGGGGAAGCAATGCAGTATTATACAGGAATGCTCCAAAGGAATGCAATAACATGAGCTGGAATGATCTGGCTCCTTTACCACATGAGGCCATGGAGAGAAAAATAGTGATTCTTCCCTGCTTATAAGCATTCAGAAGGACATGTGTTGATCCTTTGTTATCTGTGCTGTAAGCATGCAATCATTAATTATAACACAAAGACTTTTTTAATCATGATTTTTACATCTACTTTGACACTATGGCTAGGTAGAGAGGACTGCTTAATAAAGAATTGCAAGATTTTAAAAGCTTTTCTGAAATACAAGCAAACAAAGGTTGTTGTAGCTAGTGACCTGGAAACTGAAAGAGAAATAGCAGAAGATTAGAACTATTGGCTACCACAGAGCTTTTTGATTCTCCTCTCTCCAGTAATATAATTCTGGATTAGAAGAATTTTCCAGGTGAGACATTCAGCACCATCAAGATATTTACATAAAGCCTGAAGAGTAGTACAAAACGTCATTTTTCAGGGGGGAAAAAAAAAAAAAAGCAACTCATATTTTTCGTTTATTATTGTTCCCAGCAGCTCTACTGCAGTGCCATATTTAGAAATGCTCGATCGTAAGGTGTTTGGATTTGGCAGGGAATGGCTATGATGTACTTTCCCCCAGGCCTGGGAAAAAGAAGCAGGCTGCAAAGACAGCTTTCACAAGCAGCTTTGAAAGGCGTTGTATAATTATAGAGGCTGGCAATGAAAGACAGAGCAGCCTCCAGGGATACCCCTTTTCCATTCTGTCTCTTGCAGTGTTTCTTGATTCGAAAGTCAAGTTCTGTCATGTCCTGAGGAAGAAGCTCGATCAGCAGTGGGTGAAAAAGCTTGCATCATCCTTCTCCAAGTGCAGTTAAACCATTAAAGGAGGCAGGTCTAAGGTTTATTTTTTTTTTTTCTTTGACTGATGTGTGACACATGAATGCCAGAGAGAGGAGAAACCAATAAAAAACAATTTCTACACTTTATCTTTTGAGCTTCCCTTTTAAGGATGTGTGTTTTGATCACATAAGGTAGTGAATCCACAGATTTTGTTAATAGTACTATAATAATAATTATTATTGTAACAACCTTGTATTTAGGGCACCTTACACTCTATGTACAGTCTTAAGTGTACAGAAATCTATGTGACAATGTCTGAAAGCTTTGTGTTTCTAAAAGCTCAGCACTACGGCCACCTGCAGTTTCCTGAGAAATGCACTCTGCTTCCAAAGATAGCTTTCAAAAACAATATTGGCCTCCCACAGTCAGGACCTGCTCTGCTAAATGCAAAAAACTGCTTGTACAAGTGTCTTGTTTCCAACTGTGCTCTGCAGTCTTGCAGTATTTCTGGCTGCAGAGCAGGGGATGAAGTGCTACAGAGATTTCAGAGATGGCATTTTTGTCTGTCAGAGGCACCTAAACTTTAAATCAGATCTGATTCCAAGCTTGTGACCTAACTCCAAATCTGCATTGAAATTGCAAACAAAGTAATATATATATATATATATATCTGATCATCCTTACTTCCCTCTTCTCTGTGCTATCTACTTCAGAGACAGAAAGTATGCATTGTGTTCTCTCTGAAACAATAAGAAAAAAAATGACTTGTCTGTAGATTGGAAGTAGCATGAGAAAAGAGAAAATAAACGGTCCAGTAAATGACAAAGAAAAGAACACATTGCAGCTTAAAAATGCTCTTCTATTTGTTATTTTTATTGCCATTTCCAAAGTAAACCTGAAAGTGTTAATCTTAAATGTTGATATCTGGACATCAGTTTTGTATATGTTACTAGTTCTGAGCTCTGTAAGGGCCATTTGCATCAATAGTATAATAAACAGCACTAGCTGGAAATACAGACTGCTCCCAAATCCATTCCTCCTGGTTCTTCTTTCAAGAGTGTAGAATTTAAGTGAATTACATATGGAAATAATACAGATAAATGAATGTAGAGTTTCTGCCCCACTTATTCCTTTCAGTACCTGCTTACTTTTCAAGTTGAGACAAGAGATCAAAAGATACAATGGAACAGAAATTATAGTTATTCATTCAGAAATAATAAGGTCATTCTTCTTTGTTTTTTGAATTAGAAGAATTTTTATACTCTACTAAGTAGTTGAATTTACTTGATGCAAAATCTAAAGAGTAGCTCAGTTATCAGCTACAATCAGTATATTAATTATATGTCAAACACTGCAAAAAATGTGATAACTGTTTTTTAATTCTAGGATTTGTAGATAAAATTGGTTGAATGTGGGCCTTATATACTATATCCTTTTAAGACACCACCCAGTTTTCATACTTGTAATTTGTCACGTTCAGGAATTAATTTGTATGTTAGTCATCATGCTTCTTACAAATTATCTCATTCCTGTGGTGTTGTAAGTGTTTCGCAATGTAGTAAAGGTGTTCTTATGATTCTCCTTAGGAGAGATGTCTCTAAACACACAATGAAGAAAAGACACTTAATTTCAAATAACCATTCAGAACAAATGCTGAAGGTAAAAAGATTATTTTTTTCTCTTCGACTCTACAATTGTGAATGAGTCATGTAGTTTAAAATGTGTAATAAATATATTTCATTTTGTGAGTAAGAGCTAATAGTATCCTATTTTAGATTAATTCAATTGACTTGACTCTGATACACCTGAAAAAATTGCAAAAATGTTTTGGAATCCACTGTTCAATATGTAAAGAATGGTGGGACATTTTACTCTGTGAAATGATATGTAAAAAGTAAGTAATTCAGATGCATTTAAAATTCTTAGGAAAATACTTACAAGCTAGAATGGTATTTCAATATTCAATAGCCTTCCTTAGTAGAAACAGTGATTATATTTGGAAGAATGATAATCCTATAAGAATAGCTACATGGCTAGCCTAGATGAAAATAGAACTGATGTGCATGGAGGATTAAAACGAGAATAAAATGCCATAAAATACCAGACATCTAAATTTAGGATAGTTTTGAATGTTCCATGCCTTATTTTCATTGGCTTTTCTGTGGTGTTTCATAGAGTTGTTTGAATGGAGTGAAGGGCTTATAGTAAGTATGGTCTGACTTCACACGTAGCTATTGTGGAAACCATACTTTTTCCCATAAAGAATTAAAATAGGGATACTTATAAGTTCAATTTCACTTAGGCTGTCATAATAGCCAAGGCTGTGGAAGTGGCATGTGAGTTTACAACTAACAATTTAATTCAAAATGAAAATTATTCTCACATAATTCGACCTTTTTCTGCTGTGTGAATTGTTTGAGAACTTAATGCGGAGCTGGTATTTCCCACAGAATTGCCTAATGATCATTTCTTTTATCTGCAACCTGTTCCTTAAATATGTGTTCCATGAATTTTTGCTGGAAATTCATAGCTTTCCAATTACACAAAAGAGGCAGAATACATATCTCTTCCACATATACCTTGATTCCCTAAATATGCAAAAGGGTCTTGTTGCTCAGAACAAGTACAATGGAAATAGCTTAGAAGAAGGAAGAATAGATGAAGCTGTATTCTTCACTGCCATTCCTTATTTTGGGTTCTCTCCTACATACAGACACTGACTTGACATTAGACATGTAAAGGTTATTTATCTGATTGGTCTGAACAAATCACATAAGCTATCTTGATATTTATGAAGAGTAACTCCTTTCTGAAGAGTAGGGATGGGTCTGAATTATCTGGCACAATCCTCTCTTGTTTGTTTTTTTCCTCTTTCTTTTTTTTAAGACCCTAGATCAGTGCCCAATACATGATCACCAAAGAGAGAACTTTTGAAGTCTGATCACTCTATGCAGTGTTGGGTGTTGCCTGAAGATCAACCTACTTCAATAGAGATTTCTTAATAAATATCTTAATAAACTCAGTATCTTCGTATAATTACCAGGAATTTATCAGTTTGTTATAGTTATGGTCCAAGTAATGGTTAATTGCTTCCTATGGTGGAAATAGAAGGGAGAACATCACCTTGGAAGGACCATTTTGCTGCTGTTTTTGGGCAAGATGGTGAGTGTTATGCACTGAAAGATCATATGATGGGTAAATGTAATGTATAAGCAAAGGTGGAAAGGGAAGACATGAAAGAATTCAGGTGAACTGAGTATGTTTCTTTTCTTTATGTGATTTTTTAATTGACTTTATTATTTGATAGAACTAAACAAAAAAAAAAAAATCTTCCAACAGCTCTGTTTTACACTCTGTATCTGCATGTATACATGCATAGATGTGTCACTGTATATTTAATAAAGATGGTATTTAATTATGCCCTATGTTTATCTCAGCTGGCCAAAAGTACTGTGGCATTATCAAAGTTTCTGCATCTGGTTCTTTGTGCTTCCCTATACTTTCACAGTCTCTTTGCAGCTAGTGGAACCTCAGCAGCTGCTACTTACCATTCTGGAATGGTAAGACCATGTACAGTGCATAGGGAGCATTATAGTCCCCTATAAATACTTGTCTTCAGAAAAGTAGTGATTTCCACTTTCTTAAGTGTAATCAGTTTTTGATTTATGTTATCCACTAGATTTTAAAGATGTTTCATATTAATAGCATTCGATATCTCACTTTCCTTTTTTTAGGCAGACAGAACTTTGAAACTGTAAACACTATCACAAGGAAGATTGTCCTTACATTGCCTTCTATCTTATAAAGAACAGAAATGAAATCTGGAGCTGATTCATTCATTGACTAGATGGCAGCAATACTGCTCAGGGCACAGTCTGGTTGTACCAACCCACAGGGAAATGAAAGAATTCATACTGATTCCTCTCTACAATCTCTTCCTTGGAGGCCCCTGACAACCTCACTATGATTCCTGTGGGGTGGAAGTGATTCTCACATTCCTGTTGGGAACTGACTCATACTTAAAACATGGAGAACCCCTGTGGGACTGAGTGGAATCCTGGCTCCATTGCACCAGTGTGCATCGTGTGTCAGCATGTTCTGGCAGCAAAGCAGTGAATGTTGTAACATTTGAAAGTATTTTGAAAAATTTGAAGGATTATTACTTTTTCTGGATATTTTCTAGCTCCTTCGGTTTTCCTTTTGGGCTTCCTTTCAGGCTTATAACAACAACTGACAATATGAGGGCAGTGTCTAACCTGCCTGCACTGGATTATCCCATTCCAGATAGGTAGACCAAGTCATAGAATCATAGAATCATCATAGAATCATAGAATCATAGCATCATAGGGGTTGGAAGGGACCTCAAGAGATCATCGAGTCCAAGCCCCCTACCAAAACAGGTTCCCTACACCAGGTTGCACAGGTAGGCGTCCAGGTGGGTCTTGAATATCTCCTGAGAAGAAGATTCCACAATCCCCCTGGGCAGCCTGTGCCAGTGCTCCGTCACCCTCACCGTAAAGAAGTTCTTGCACACATTTGTGCGGAACCTCCTGTGCTGCAGTTTCTGTCCGTTCCCCCTTGTCCTGTCTCCACACACTTCTGAAAAGAGTCTGGCCTCACCACTTTGTCCCCCACACCTCAGATATTTATAAACTTGGATCAGGTCCCCTCTCAGTCTTCTTTTTCTCAGGGCTAAAGAGACCCAGTTCACTTAGCCTTTCTTCATAGGGGAGATCCTCCAGGCCCTTCACCATCTTTGTGGCCCTGCTCTGGACTCTTTCCAAGAGATCCCTGCCTTTTTTNGCCAGTGACAATCCTCTGAACTCTGCTAGTCAGCCAGTTCTCAACCTGCTTGACTGACCACTCGTCTATCCCGCACATCCTTAGCTTTGTTATAAGGATGTCATGGGGAACAGTATCAAATGCCTTGCTGAAATCNCCACCTCTTCCCTGACTAAAGGAAAGTCTCCCATTTCCCAGACTCTTTCACTAACCTCCAGGGTCTGGGATTCCTGAGGGAGAGCTTTTTCACTGAAGACAGAAGCAAAGAAGGCGTTCAGTATCTCCGCCTTCTCAGCATCCCCCATTACCAGAACACCCCCCTCACCTAGCAGAGGGCCCACATTCTCCCTAATCTTCCTTTTACTGTTAACATACTTAAAAAAGCCTTTTTTATTATCCTTTATCACTTTTGCCAGATTCAATTCCAGATGTGCTTTAGCCTTCCTCGTTGCATCCCTACAGGCCCTGACAACCTTTCTATATTCTTCCCAAGTGGTCAGACCCTTTTTCCACATTTTGTGGACCTTCTTCTTCCCTTTGAGTTTGTGCATGAGCTCTTTGCTCATCCACACAGGTTTCCTGCCACCCCTTCCTGATTTTTTGCTCAAAAGTCAATCTTCCAATGTGAGAAACCACAGGCAAAAGAAAGGAGAGAGCTTTTAGAAATACTAGTGCTGTGCAGATATCAGGCAGTTTTCTATGTCAAAGCCCTCTGAATCCTGAATCAGAGCCCTCTTCAGAAAAATTTCCTAATACTTTCTATAATTCCTATTCGAATTTTGCTCCTTAAATTCAGGACAGTAAGAAAGGGGCTGCTCCCCACCTGCTTACTTCTTTAATTCTCCAGCTGTAGGGACAGGCAGGGCTTGTAAGCACAAAGCTCTTGTAACAACATGCAATGATTTACACACATTATTGCCAAATGGAAAGCACAATTGTGTCAAGGTTTACCATTTGCTCAACAAAGCTGAAGGTGAGTTGGGAAGACTAAGCAATCCATCCAGTTTCAAAGCTGACAGCAGCTTTTCCAGTTTCTGGATCTTGCAGTGAATGTTATGACTGAGTACCAAGCAGGTATAGCCATGTAATTCCCACTAATTTAATTGCAATTTTGTAGCTAAATACCCTATATATCCCTGAATAACTCAGCCTCCATTTCCAAAAAACAGATAAAAAGCATTATCTGAATATTCAGAATACCGAGATTCTCATTTATGTAAAATAGAGGAAACTTGTATAGGACCATAAGAGCAGGCATCTTCTTCTTTATTTTGAAATATACTTTTTTTTCTGTTACAGGAGGAAAAGTTGTCTTTTTCTGAGTATTACTGTGCAACAACATTGTCCCTTGGTGCAGTGAAGTATATTTAAAAATGCCTAGTTCAAACACAAGAAATAATATACAGTACAAACTGAATATAAGGAAGCATTATAACTTTAAGAGAGAAACAAAAAGAATGGCTTGCCATTTTTCCACAGGTGACAGTTCTACCAGAAATAATATTTCTATAGTTTTAGCCAATGTAACATTTCAAGCAGGTGAATATTCCTTTCTGCCTTAGAATTTCAGTAATTTGCAGCATTGTTCCATGGAACCAAATAATTGTACTGAGAAAGTGTTGTCAGACTTCTGAAAGACTGAATAGTTGAGCCAGAGAGGGCTATAATTTTATTGAGGACAGTTGCAGGTCTGTTTAAGGATTGCTTAAAATCAATTAACATGAGAAGCTAAAGCATATTTTTATTGTACTGAGCCTCTCAAGATGTTGTTGCATGTGAGCTTTATTTATTTATGTAATTTTGTCCCCAGAAGTGTGCAACAGAGTGGAAAATAGGGAGTTAGAGATGTGTAATAAAAGCGCTTGAAACTGTTGCAGAGGAAAAGCTTTAATGGCAGCATTAAAAAAGCTTAAAGTCTTCAGCAAAAGGCTGTGAAGTCATCTGAGTATAATCAGCCATAGGAACTGCATGTGACAGTGTGATCCTGTGATCTGAGCAATTTTTCTACTTCTGAAAAAACTCAGATGAGTTCTAGTGGTTTTCCATTCTTTAAAATTTAAGTTATTGTATGTTGAGTATGTATTTGTGTCCATGTGTGTATGTTAAAGTGAGTGTAAGGGAAAGGAAGGAATATTACTTTGTTAAATACTGCTGATAACCTAGTCAAACTCAGAAGATACACAATAGAGTCTTCTGCTTTTATCTGCTTAAATTAAAAAAATAGAAAACGTATAAGTTAAAAGGAAAAATATATACCATAAAGTTTCAAAGAGCTAGAAATTGTAATGTACATGCACTCAACTATATTAAGAATATTAAGTTTATATAATGCATAGGTATTTCATATACATAGAAGTCCAAAGTTACTTATCTTTATACATTTGTATATAGACTAGATTCCCAATGAATTGAAGCAGCAAAAACAGAAAGTATGCGTCACAACTTTTTAGTTTTTTATTTCATTTTTTACCCTTTCCAAGCACTTTTCTTCTTCTCTTAAATATGTATTTATATGACAGGGAATGAAAGGTAAGCAAATGTGCATGGGAAGAAGGAAGACATCGGTCATTAAATGATCCAGGATGGACTAAGGAGTTTATTTCATTTTTCCTAACATGAAAAATGCCTTCTTTGCAGTACCACCTGCAAAGAAATTCAATAGGATGAAGTGTTGCTGGGTGATCCACTCAAACATAGATACAAGAAAAGCTTGAAAACGTTTTGGTCCTTTTCACACAGCTCTTTGCTCAGTAAAGTTCTAGTCCACAGTTCCCTGGTTTTGTATTATACTTTTTTTTATTTAATATTCTCTTATTCTCAGTTGGTACTGTTTCCCTTCCCTTTCCCTTCTCCTTCCCCTTCCCCTTGCCCTTCCCCTTCTCTTCCATCAGGATATGCAGTTCATTTGTTTTTGAGGAGATCCAGTCTATTGTCCTTATTTTAAATTGACAAATGAATCAAGATAGTCATCAATCTTACCTCCTACTGAATAATGTTTAAATAGATCACTTGTACTTAAAACCACAGCTTTTCGTTGCAGTCATTAGAAAACTCTGCCCCTAAACATCTTAAAATTTAAGTAACTGCCCCTCCAAAGAATATTTTTTAAAGTACACAGTACATTGAACTACAATACTTACAATCTGTGGTAATTGATTTCTATTCATTCAGACTCCTGGCTCTTTTAAGCTTGCATTGGACTGAGGAATATGCTAGAAATATAATCACATCAATCATGCTTTCCTTCCAGATTCTGAATGTGTTTTCATGAGCCCATTCAATTAGTTTACTATACTCCTAGCATGGAGAAGATGATTACCATCACGCATCAAGCAATATATGGAATCTGGAAATATTCCAGGAGGCATCAAGATTTCTGAGTTTTTCAATATTTGATGCTACGTGACCATAAAGGGGTAAGAATATCGTTGTTTTTTTTTTTCTTTTTCTAGAGGTGAAATATGTTGAAATATATCTCAACTACTCATAATAAAAGCTTGAGAGCCCCAGTTCCAGCTCCAGTGATACCTCCCGATTTTCTTTTCTCTTACCAATTATGTTAATTTTTTTCTACTTTCTCTGTTGCAAGGACATTTTTAGGCTGGTAGTACACAAAAAGATCTTTCTCATTTCACACATACCAGTAAAGTTTTAGCCCTGCTAACTGATGTGAATGGTTAAATCAATGTATTTTGGGGAGTAGACAAATTCTGTCACCTTCTGCTGTCATTTCTTGCCCTTTCCAGAGAGATCGTTGCCAAGTCCTTGTGATTCTTTCTCATATTCAGATTCATTTGATTTCTTTGAGTCACCATTCTACTCCAGTACTTGTACATCTGGCTAAAGGCATCATTCACAAAGACTCATTTTCACCCCTAGATCAAGGAGTTCAGAATAATTCAACCTCAAACTTCATAGAGCTAGTTCCATCTACTGTGGATAGAACACATCCACAGAACACAAAATTTGAAAAATTTGAAATACCATTTAGACTCCACGGTCTCCATATGGAAACGTATCTATAATTCGCATGTCACGCATGTTGCAGGTATTTTGAAATATGTCTTGATAGTTTGAGAGGGTACTGTATTGAACAGTGCTCATGGGAGTAGTGATTGAAAATGAAACTGGACAGAAGGTGGCAAATTTAAGTGGAATATTATCTATATTTCACATAATCAGCAGTCTCTTGACAAACTGCACCAGGATTTTATCTTGAGAAGAGTTAGTTCCCTTGTCAGCTCACTCACTTCCATAACCTCATTATTCATACTCCATGCAGGCTAGTTTGACTGTGTTTGTTTTTTTTTTAAGTAGCTTCTTCCATCTGTGATCTCAAGGTCACTTCTCAAAAAACATCTGAACTTGAGTGTAAAAATTGACCTCTTTTTCTTGCACATCATCATGTTGGATCTTGAATTCCCTCTCAGTGAGAGATTTCAGTTGGCATCAAGTACGGTAATGCTCCACTCTCTGGCTCCTTCCTGCCTTCATTGGTGACCTACTTCTGTTCAATCTATTCCTTACTCAGCTGAAGGAGCCCAGTCTGATATCACCTCCTTTTCTTACAGCCATCTCTGTACAACAGTGTTTCACCCCTTGAGCACTATCCATGCTCTGAATTGAATGGTTTTATCAAAAAGAGTGTTATTTGTTCATAAAGTTTTATTATAAAATATAAAAGCTGCTATTGTATATTTACATTGAAAGAATGACCTTAGCATGATTACTTTTTAACTTTTCAGGGTTTGATTTTGTTCCAGTAAATTTAATTAAACATAAAAATATCTATGTGTTGACTAAGTTGTATCAGTGTCTGAAAAATCTTATAATGCTTTTTCTATTCTCCACTTTTTTCCCCATTGTACAAATACTCTTTACTACAGGCTACATGCCTGATAGACAGTATGTCCTCAAACGCACAAAAACTGCTCAAATCTGAACGTTGACGTTGCAATAAAGGTGGAGTGCAACATAGTTTGCACATTTAACAAAGTGTAAGTATGCAGATATTAAGACATATGAACTACCACCAGTGGAAAATCTTGTGAAATTTGCTCGAGTTTAAATATATGTGTGTGCTGGTGTGCAACTCGCTGTTGAGGTCCTTTTCAACTCAAACCATTCTATGATTCTATGATACGATGATCACAGTTTAACAATACTTTCTAAGTATCCAGTTACTTTAGAAAATCAAGGTAATTACTTTTGAAAAGTACTAAAGACAAATTTTAATTTTTACAGAATAGATCTTTCATGAATTTACGTAAACATGAGATTGGGTCACATTCTGGCATGCTTTCTTCAGATATAACTAAAAAACCAATAGAAGAAAAAGCGCATAATCTTTTTCTAGATCCAAATATCTTTTGTTCTGATATGAGGAGAAGCTGTATTTTATCATTCTGAAACACCAGTGTACTGTCCTGCCCTTTATATGTGCTGTGGTGTCCCAGTACTTCATTCTTTCATTCTGTATAGTTCCTAAAACTATTGAGTTCAGAGGAAAACCACCCACTGACTTTAGTGGGAAGTAGATCAATCTCAAAAAATATGTAATTGGACAGAGTAACAACTAATTTTTTGCCGTGTGTTATAAATCTCTCTCTCATAACAGAAATCACAACTTTGTCTCAATACCACGGAAATAGAGTAAGAAAGGGAGTGGGAACTTAACTGTTAACTGGGAAGATCCTGGATTCTTAACTCTGACCACAGAAGTAAGGTTTTTTTTGACATAGGTCCCAGTCTCCACAGTATGGAATTATGACTGGAATGGATTATCCTGAGACATGAAAATGCAACACTACAAAATGAACAGGTTGAAAGTTAGAGATCTGAAATTAGAATATATATATATATATAATAATGATGATGATGATGATGATTATTATTATTAGTAGTAGTACTATTATTTTGTCATGCCTTAGGGGAAAAATGCCACTGCTTAATTTTTTTATTTTTTTAATTTTTNGTTTGCACATTTAACAAAGTGTAAGTATGCAGATATTAAGACATATGAACTACCACCAGTGGAAAATCTTGTGAAATTTGCTCGAGTTTAAATATATGTGTGTGCTGGTGTGCAACTCGCCGTTGAGGTCCTTTTCAACTCAAACCATTCTATGATTCTATGATACGATGATCACAGTTTAACAATACTTTCTAAGTATCCAGTTACTTTAGAAAATCAAGGTAATTACTTTTGAAAAGTACTAAAGACAAATTTTAATTTTTACAGAATAGATCTTTCATGAATTTACGTAAACATGAGATTGGGTCACATTCTGGCATGCTTTCTTCAGATATAACTAAAAAACAATAGAAGAAAAAGCGCATAATCTTTTTCTAGATCCAAATATCTTTTGTTCTGATATGAGGAGAAGCTGTATTTTATCATTCTGAAACACCAGTGTACTGTCCTGCCCTTTATATGTGCTGTGGTGTCCCAGTACTTCATTCTTTCATTCTGTATAGTTCCTAAAACTATTGAGTTCAGAGGAAAACCACCCACTGACTTTAGTGGGAAGTAGATCAATCTCAAAAAATATGTAATTGGACAGAGTAACAACTAATTTTTTGCCGTGTGTTATAAATCTCTCTCTCATAACAGAAATCACAACTTTGTCTCAATACCACGGAAATAGAGTAAGAAAGGGAGTGGGAACTTAACTGTTAACTGGGAAGATCCTGGATTCTTAACTCTGACCACAGAAGTAAGGTTTTTTTTGACATAGGTCCCAGTCTCCACAGTATGGAATTATGACTGGAATGGATTATCCTGAGACATGAAAATGCAACACTACAAAATGAACAGGTTGAAAGTTAGAGATCTGAAATTAGAATATATATATATATATAATAATGATGATGATGATGATGATTATTATTATTAGTAGTAGTACTATTATTTTGTCATGCCTTAGGGGAAAAATGCCACTGCTTAATTTTTTTATTTTTTTAATTTTTTTATTTTTGCAGAATTTAATCACATCTGTTTAGGATATTGTTTTGAAATTATTATAGCCTGGTTAACCACCTTAGGTATCCATCTGCTTAGTCAGATCTTCCACTGGGAGTAAAATGTTAAAGAATGAAAAATAGTTGAATTCCAAGTTTCTTTTTCTGAGAGAGTTCGTCTGTGTTATAAGTATGAAATCAAATTGAGAGAAAGTAAACAAATAATACGAAAAGAAACTGGAAGTTTTCCCTCAATGGGCTAAGCAATTTTTGTAAAATATGTATCTGTCACCGATTCTGAGTCTGGAAATGAATGGAGTAAAAATAGTTGAGAATTAAGAATTCACGTTTTTAATATTATCACTAACAAGAAGGATTATAAGGGCTATCTTCTTAGTAATTTGGATGCATACAACTCCACAAATTTTGGTGAGATTTCCATTCATAGATCCAGAAATCATTAAAATTTCAATGCAGTCTTCACACTTTTGGGGTACATTTATCTCTCATATATCAGATTAAGCTGAGGAAGTTATTCAATCATGTCTTCACCTTTAAATTTTGAATTTGTTTTCCTTATTTTTTCATCACTTTCTGGTTACTCAGGAAGAACAGACATCTAAAAAAGGTATGTTTGAATATCATTCTCCTGGACAAGGTTAGTCTTTTGTTGAGATTACTCTGAGTAAGGAAGAAGTCAGACTGGCTGAGACTGATTGTAATACTGGATTTTGGAGACCTGATGGATAGTGTTCTTCAAAGGATGAGCCCTCCATGGTTGACTATGTTCTGTGCAAGCAAACTCACACTGCACATGAAACACACAGAAATCACATGCATTCATACTGTCTGAGTGTTCTTCTTGACTTCACACTTCCGTGTCCTACTCTTAAATATACCAAAATAGATCCTCTTCCTGATAGCTGTAGAGTGCTTCTCACTGTCTAGTATTACAAAATACATTGACAGGGAAGCTAAACTGGGTGAATTCCTCTACTCTGCTAGGCTTTCTCAGATCACCAACATAACTGCCACTTACTCGCAGCTGATCATCCTATGGATTAGTCTGCCTGGTGTTGGCTTGAATGGCAGGAAAAGGTCAAGGCAAGATTTTTTTATTCATCTGTTTTTTTCACTGGGGGCATTTTTTGTCTCTGTAGGTACAGCCTCTGAACTGCAGGCAACCCCTATGACAAATGCCCCACAAGGTCTCCTTCACCTTGGAAGACACTGTAAAAGAATTTTTATGATACATTCAGCGTAGTCCTCAGCTAAACTTCCCTCATAAACAGAAAGAAAAAGAATAAACGAATTTCAAATGAGATTTCATTGACAAGTGGCAGGGACAATAGGCTGTCAGTAGGTTATAACTTACCCAGTAAAACAAAAGGCTTATAAAAATTGCATATATTTGGAGAGGAACTGAGAAGCTGCTGAATATCACAAATAAAAACAGATCCATCCTTTCATTATCTAGATTCTGTAATAATGTAGTCTTAAAAGCAGAGAACTAATTCCTAAAAAAGGTTGAAATGTTGTATGTAAAAATGTTAAATGCAGGCACCACTATTATCTATGGAGAAGGGATTTTATATGAAAAGCAGCGTAAATAATGGTAGTTTTTCTATTGTCAGAAAGGCAGGAATAGTTTGTGGAATTGTATTGGCATTATCTGTGATGTGGTATGGGAGAAAGTATTGTGCTAGAAGACACAAGTCGATATTAAGATAAGAGTCAGTAGGATTACCTTCATAGTAGTGAGCACTGTTTATCTGATCACTTTGTTCTTAGATACGTAGATATTTTGTCTTGGATGTACAGAACTTTCAACAGAACACTATTAAAAACTGTAGACCAGCATATCCCTGTAGCAAATGTAGCAGTCAGAAAGCTCACAGATAGTTCAAACGGAAGAAATTGCTTAAAAGAGAGAGAGGAAATACTGACCAGGATGTCTGCATATATTTCCATATTCTTTAAATAAAAATGACACATAGACAAATAACAGAGAGGTGCAGACATGACCTCAGTTTAACAGCTATTCCCCAAGGATGGCACCTCTTCCAGAGGCCGTGTTTAATTAGTGTTTCAGAGCAAAGTTAACACCAAGCATACGCCTTTTTCCTGGTGTGGAGCTTGAACTGTCAGCTGAAAGGGAAAAGGGTGGGTAGAGACCTCCATAAATTCATTTCTACTTTTTTTTTGTTACTGTTGTTTTGTTTTGTTAAAAGTCTTCATTAACGCAATATTTGTTACTGAATATGGTTTCACTTTGTGGCATTTATTTTCTCCATCTAGTGAATACAGTTAACACTTGCCTGTGGCCTCTACTAATTGGATTCCTGAAGTCCTTGGGTAATTCAAACTTGAACAATCTGAGTTTTACAGCTCATCTTAAATTTACCTCCTGAAGTGTTTGTAGCGTACAACAGAAGTCAATAGGAAGACCAGTGACGGTAATGTACTGTATGGACTAGAGCATGGCTAAACATTACTGCATTTATTTATAACCTTACATCTAGTGAAATTACCAGGGTATTTATTAATTTTTAGTTTGGGATTGTATGCATTCCCTTTTGGCTTGATTGAAAAATAAAGCAATGGATGAAGCTTGTAAATAATAGCTGTCTATGGCTATGGCAGTGTTTACCTGATGTACCTAATGGCTCACAAGACAAAGAGGATTGTGGAGATGTGCAGACCAGAAGTCACAGCAGGTAAACTTCAGAAGACAGTGTCTGAGATATCAGGTGACAAATGTGAAGCATTCATTACTAAACTATAGGCTCACCAATACCCTTAAGTGTGAGGCTTTAGGTCTCTTCTGAGCTTTTTCTTCTGGGAGGAGCAAGCCCTTAGAGTATCAGTCTGCATCCCTTTGTAAACTTGCAAGTAGAAGTGCCATCCTAGAGCCACAGGAGCCAAGGCCTTTCTGAGAGCTCAAACCAGTGAGATCCACATAATAAGTAAAATTTTGAATGGAGGAATAAATACAATAACGAGATTTAGAAAGGGAAAGGAAGGTTGCAGTGGCCCAGAAGGCAACTATGCTACCACGGGGTGAAACTAGTATGCTTTGAAATAGAAGGAAGGAAGAAAGAAGTGTGAAGGTTATTGAAACTGATAAGTTTATCTTGGCCCTGTGCAAATTTACTCAGGGTCAGACCCTTTTGTTGACTCAATGACACTCACACAATAGCCATAGGATGCTGTTGGGCTGGACTTCTCCTGAATTACCTGGGGGACTTAGTCACAGCAAATTCACAGGGAACTTGAGTAACCTTTGTTGTTATTGTGATCTGACAACAAGATAACATCATCCAACTAAAAGAAATCACCAATTCCATAGCAGTCCCACAGAAATAAATATATTTAACTCAGTCATACAGTTTGTGAAATGCACCCCTGTGAGATAAAATACTCAGCTGGTGTCTGAAATTCCCTCCAAGTGAAAATAAAGCTTCCCATGCAAGACCACTCTAGCAAACTGAACCTTACCTTGCTAGTGGTAATATCAAAAATGCAGTGTCAATATAGTAATGTGACACTAAATCTACTGCTTGATAATGTGCCAGCAGTCCAGTAAAGAAGTAAGTTCTTAAGAATGAAGTTTCTATTTCTGGTCCTACAAACATACTGCATACATACACAAAGACAGATATGAAATATACATTAAAATTCCAAGACGTGTGCCAGGTAATTTGCATTGCCTCTTTGGGTTTCTTTTTGTTTGACTTTATGTGTGTATATTCATGTGTGGAAATAATTTTTCAGTGAGAAGGCTAGTAGGCATGTGTATTCCAGACAGATAGGGAAAAAATTAAGAAGTTTGTAGAGTTAATGAATTTTAGCAACAGCTCATTGCTTTTTCCAAAGCCCTATTTCACACAAACTCTGTATCCATTGCCTATTTTTGAGAGTGCACATAGGAAGAAAGATCTGTTTACTATTTGCCTGGATGAATTATTTTACTTGGGGAATAAGGAAATTAATCTTTCCAGAACTTAAAGTTCATTTTCAGCTGTATTAATTTTACTGTAAATTGAACAACAATTTACTCTCCTTTATCATCGGATTTGTGTTTTGCACCAATTCAATCTTCCTTGAAGTATTTTACCTCCAGATCTTTTGTGTTTGAAAATATTTTTTTCTTTGTCAGAGTGTGGATCTTTGAAATTTATAGCAGTTATTTTTTGGTAAATTCTACCTCCTATTAAATCACTTCATATGTTGGAAAGAATTTCTAGACTTGATGTTTTATCTAGGGGTACGCAAATTATAGTCTTTCTGTTATCGATATGGTGTGTGTGGTTGAGGCTGCTGCTATTTTGTCTTAAAGAACATTGGAAAGGTTGTGAGTGATCTACGATCCCAATTGTTTGGAAAGACTTAATAGGACATAATGTTTAAACAAGAGCAACTCCAAACATCATGCCATTTCATCTCTATAGGACAAACTTAGTTTCGTACACTGAGGTCAAGTCCTGTTTATGTAGCTTTTTTTGCGCACATAGTATGTGTCACAACAGAAGTACCAGAATACCAGCAATGCACCACACTCAGGACAGGTGGAAGAACTAACTATAGGGTGATGCGGGAGGTGTGGTCTTCCCACGAAAGGCAAGTGCAAGGCTGTGGGCAGGTTTGGGTTCAGATGCTACCATACTTCTGAAAATAAGAGCATTCTCTGCTTCATGATTTTTTTTATTTTGTTGACCCATAGACATATCTGCAGTACCAGGGAGCTCCTTTTTTTTTTTTTTTTCTTTTTGCTATTTTCCTTTCTAGGGAGGATGTTGCTTTTCATGTTCCAATTCATCATTGCCTGCTCTCTCTCTCCTGAGCTCTGACAAGTAACCACTGGGGACAACAGACATACTTTGTAAGGCAAAGGGCAGAGGAAGTAATGGGAGGGACAAAGCCTTAACCTGGACTCCTCTTCGAAGGGAGCTGGAGACTGGAATGTTTTCTCCTAGAGGAGGCTACAGTGCTGGTAGGAGCCAGGTAGTGTACATACCTTGGCTATAATCACAGAGAGATGGCTGGGAAGATAAGCTGTGTGACTGACAGGTTCATTCAGTGCTGAGTCACACTACCATTTCAGATCAGGCTGTGCTCTAGAGGCTATGTTTCAGCCTCAAATTAAAAGGTTTTCTCCCCATAGGAAGTGTACTATCTACTGCGACACTCTGTGAACTCAATATATAGCAGGAACAAAGGCCAAATGTTTTGTTGATATTGTTTCCTTGTCAGGAAAGCCCAGTGGCCTGGAGGCCTCGTCAGTCTGACACATCCAGAAGGTGATGACCGATGGTTAACAATCCTGTGAGAGCATTCTCCCAGCAGTTCTCAGAAGAAGAAGGGTTGTGATGACGGAAAGGCACAGGATGTTACGGGATCCGTGTATGGCTTCGAACACGTGGGAATTAGAGTGCACGTTGCTTTCAGAGGATGTGTGGCCGTAAACAGGAAGCTTGACAGGGCATAGCTGAGTCCTTGGGCTCTGTGTCGGACAGGGGAAAAACCTGTTGGAATAGGTAGCTGCAGCCAGCATGGCATTGCCACAGTACAGGCAGCACATTCAGATTTCCTAAACATCCATCACTCAGCCTCGTCATTGCCAGTCTGTTGAGTCAGCTCATATACTGTTGCATTTTTAAACCACTGGAAAAGAGCAAGACATTCTGAAATCCAGGGCATGTCGGAGGCACTGTAATAGCAAATACAGACTTCCTTCAGATTTTCCACTCAGGAAAACACCCAAGTTACCAGTAAGTTGTTAAACCAGCATTACGCAGAACTACTGCCAGTATTTCATTGAACTACTTTTACTATTAGTGGAGTTAATTAGAGACCAAATCACTTCAGTCAGTCCCCAATACAAAAAATTTGACCAGCTGCAGGAAAATTGCATAAGGAAGGGGAAGGAAAGAGATCCCTGGAGTTCTCTAGCAGGCCTGCTCAGAAACTGCTGGCAGTCCACAAAGCCAAATAAAATCACTTGTCAAATAACCCTTGAAATTTAGCTGCATAGAAAACAGATAGTACTCTCACCCAGGGCAGATTCAATCTTCTCAGTCCTGCTCCTCCCTCTTCCCGAAAAAATCACATTGCAAAAGCTTTTCCTCAAATTACTACAGTTCTGCTGGCATTAAGTTATATGAATTTAACAGTTCAACAGAGGATCATGGGAACAGATAAGTGCTCCAGCACGTCCGCTATTGTATTTTCAGCACTCGCTGTTGTCACATGACCACTGAACAAAAGAGAGCCTTCAAAAACAATGTTTATACCACAGTAGAAATGTGGAGAGGAAAACACATAAATTTAGGAGTATGCATTTTGATCATTTTTGCCACAAAGACAACACACGTGCATGCTTCCCTAGGACATAGACAGCAGAACTCAAAAAGGAAATGTAAAGCTAGGTTTAGCATTTATCATCATAAAAATCATTTAAAGTCAATGCATTCACTGTTATTAATATTATGCTGTACATTTTAACTCTTTGAGGAAAGCAGATAAACGGGATTATTGTCCACCAGCTGGCTACTTATTTGTTACCATGTCTGTCCTTTAACCTGCATCTCCCATACTGCTGTCTGCCTCAGAGCTTCAAAAGCGGAAGCTTCCAACCAGAGACACTTGTGCCATTCAGAATTCTTATGCTTGATGTCCTGCACTAGGATTGTCAAGAGACAGTTCTGAAATCTTATTTCACCCTTGCATTACAAGTAAATAAATAAATAAAAGGAGAATCATTTCTTTAGGAGTGGAAATAACATCTAAATTCAAAAGGTGTCTTTATTTTATTGTATTGTATTGTATTGTATTGTATTTATTTTAGCACAAAAGAATAGCTATTAACTGTGATTTATGCATTTCTCACCTTAGATTTTGATTTTGCAAGTACAAAGACAGAGAAAGGGAGGGGCAGACAACCTAGCAACTAAGGACTAATAATATTCAGCTTGCTCTAAGAAAAGCTGAGAAACACATTGTCTTTTTCAGGCAAAAAGAATTTTTGCAAAAGTAAAAGTCAGCAGGCAGTCTGTTTCACCAGCTCTATTTTCTAAAGATTAACAGGCAGAGAGGAGTACTCATCAGATTATTTTAAAATTAAAATCATCAAAAGGTTAAAAAAGCAGGTAGGGGTATGTCCTGGAACACCAGTAACCCTCTCTCTTGAACGTTAAATCAGAGTCCTTATTACAGTCTTAAGCAGAGAGCCAGTAACCTTCATGCTAACCTTTTGGTATCATCTCCACCTCTGCATGTTGCTGGTTTAGGTTCTAACAGTATCTCATTACCTACACATGAAAGAAAAAAACAGCTTTTGTCTGTGGAGAAGACCTATAAATCTCCGTCTTCTCATAGCTTCAAACACCTGGCTTTGCTTACTACCCCTACAAACTGCCTCTTGCTCATTCTCTCCTACACTATAAAACTTTCCTGCTTTATCTCTCATCCCTCTCTCATAACCACTCCTTAATTGGTACCAGGCGGCTCCACCAAGATTTGAGTCTGACTCTTCCTATCACAGGCTTTAATTCCTTCCTTGGATTGCTTGACATTAATGTGCTATGGGTTTGAATATGTCATTCCATGAGAACAAAAATAGGATAGAGGAACTTGGAAGAGACTTATGACACCCTCAAACAAAATGTTACCATCTCCTACTTTCTGCTTCAGTCTAGAATAATCTCTGAGCAGGTAATGCAGTGTAGTGGACAGAGTAAATTCAAAGACAAGACACAAGCACCTTGTTCTTTGCTCTGCCACTGGGCTGTGTGCAACTGCCACTAAGCAAGAACAAAACAGGTATTCAACATTTTCTGCTGGCTTTACGGGAAAATCAGAGCAAAAATGATGAAGAACTTATTGTTATTATACTTCTTACCTATAGCAGCAGTCCAGGAGCCAATTGCTACTAAGATCTGTGCTGCCTTGAAAAATTTGTGATATGAAAGGGCAGAACAAAACCCACAGGAGAACAGAGACGTCATGGTGCTGGGGCATGTTTGTTCCTCAGACTAGTCACTTAAAAGTCAAGCCTGCAGCTCAGAAACCTGGTGCCCTTTTCCACAACCAGGGCAACTATGGAGAAGCAATGCAGAGTCCCAAGCAAAATTCTACTGTTCTAAAGTGGAAAGTTAAGTTAACAGAGCTGAGAAAAAAGAGATAAAAAATAATTGTATCGAAGTTTATTCTTTTAGAGTTAGAAAGATTGAATGGTAACAATTCTTTTAGGGAAAAAAAAATCTTTTCTAGCAAAAGAAGTACCACTCAGATACCCAGTTTAAGTCAACTCTAAGAATTTTGCATTGTGTCACTGAGCTTCTCACTCTAAATATCTGTGGTAGATTTAACCTGAGCAAACATAGATGCATGTGAGCTGATCTATCTAGGTTCCTTTTTTGGGGAAGGATTTTAGAGCACAATTCAGCTCACTAGAAGTTGATGCCTGAAATTGCTAAGAAGACTTCTACCATCAGGTACGTTTGATCCCACACTCTTTGTCAGTTGACACTTTCTTTTGCCGTTTTTTTTTCATATTTGAATCAAATGAACTGTAAATTTTATCTATTCCCAGTATAGATCACACTTCATATAATATTTTGGAAGAGCAGAACATGGTCATAAAGAATTGGCTTGTTATTTTCAGAACTCTTTCTATCACTTCTGTAATTGTTGACATCAATGTTAACATGAAGCTGACCTCATCAAAGAAGGCATACAGCATGTTCTCTGCTTTTTGCTTTCATTTAGATGTTTCCGCTAGGGAAAAAAGGGGAAACTCTGATCAACCAAAATGCTAATAAATACAATATTTTTATATGAAGGGACTAAAAATCAATAAAAAACAGTGGTCGTTGAACTATAAAATATTTTGAATTTAAATACCTTCATGAACAATGACAAAAACAGCCTAAGTTAAGAGGGGAAAGGATTAGTTAGATTACCAAAACACAAAGGAATTATTTTGCATTTATAATAGGATCTAAATTAAATGGAGGTATGATTTTTTACTAAATAAATGTATATGGATATGTATTTTTTTTTTTTTCAAATTCCACTTATACTAAAATCTATACGTAAGTGCTTGAACTTTTCAGAAAAGCGTGTTTGGACTCCAGAATTGTGGGTATATATATGTATCCAGTCAGACTTTGTTCCTCCCTTTCAGCTTTCCTTTCCTTGTGAACTGAGTCAAATTCATTTTTGTGAACCACAGCTGACATGTTCAGCTGTTATTTCATGTTCAGGAGTTATTTCAGTCACACCTATGCTGACCTTCCTCAGGTTCAACATAATCACGAGTCCATTGGCACCCTTTTCCTGCTATGTTCCACTTTGGTTTGTTTTTATGGTGTTACAGTTAATTCTGGCCTTCTGAGACCAAAATGCTGCTCTCACAGTGGCAGCTTTGACCTCGTTCAACTGTTATGAGAATGAACTCTTGAATACGAGGTCTAGAAGATAAACATTATTATATGATATTTAAACCAATGTATATTTTAAAATCTTCAAAGATATTGGTAAGAAATACTGTTCCCTAGCAGTAAAACAAATAAACAATAACTTGGCTTCAAATCTTGGCTAAAGTGAGTGAAATACAAATATAATGGCAAATCTTCCTGTGGGCATGGAGACAGAGGGCTGGCAGTGAGGTTGCCACAGTCCCCAACTGCCGCCGACTCATCAGCTGAGCATGCTGCAAGCTGCAGGCGGCACCGTGCTTTCCTTTCCACACCAGACTCCCATTTCCTCCGGATGTGAGCAAGGCTATAGAGTTACAATGTCCCTGAACCATGGGATTAAATGCCACTGGTTGGCTGGTTTGTGGGGGTGATTTTTGGCTTTGGCTGAGTGGCATGGAACCATTTGCTGGAGAGACCACCTCTTTCTTTCCCACTGTGAATCTGTCATCACAGCAATTAGATGAGGCTTACAGGCTGGAACCTGCTCAGCTTAGAAATACCAAGCTGCTGGGAAGTCACTAGCTAGTATGGATGCTTGTTCTTGCAGTGTATTTTGTCTTTGGTCTTTAAGGCAACTGCAACTGTTGTCCCTCTTAAGAATATTGCAGAACTGGATTTTCCCCTGGATTTAGTGGAAACAGGACAGAAGATGTGTGGTCAGGCAGTGGCAATTTTTTGTTTTTTAAAAACTCTATTATATTTTGCAACAAGTTGTGGAAATTCTTTGGGTAGGCTTTTTCTTTGTTTCCTTGTTTTCTTTTTCTTTTTCTTTTTTTAACTAATGCTTTCAAATCCTTGAAGAGTTCTCCTGGAACTTTGTTATTTTGTATTATATCAAATAAAAGACAGAAATAATGTACAGGTTCACCTTACATCTTGTTTGTTTGGATGGGAAACTAATGATAAAAAAAAAACAAACGTGCAGATGTAAGGAAGGAACAAAGTGAAGTGAAAAAAGCAGAAAAGGTTGATTTAAAAAATGTAACCTGATATTGAAGAAATAATGTTCTTCAGGTATATTCTAGCAAAAAAAATTCTTTATGTCTTTCTGTGTACTTAGCTAAAACCTTTAGCTAGAATTTCATTGGGTAGCCTCGATGATCACTGAACGTGTTAAGAGAACTTTTGGGTCTGGGCTGGAGCACAGTTTCAGCACACTGTATCACTTTGTATATTCTTCTGTCTCCTGGCTGACTGTGTTAAGAGGGATGAAGCCAAGGATCTACAAATGTACTGGCAAGACATCTCCTTCATGTTTTACTGATTGTCACACTCTGCTCCAGCCACCCAGGTATCTTACATAGCAGTGCAACTGGAGGGACGGAGAATCCTGTCTCCCGGCCAGCTGGCTCACAGGATGTATGGTTCAAGTTGCACATTACTTTAGAGGTGGCTAAAGAAGGAGTCCAGTGGTTTCTATCAAAGCCTGAGGTTAGAACTACAGCCAGTCTTCAGGGTTAATTGATTCCATAGAAAGTTCTGGGCCTCCTCACTGATCAGAGACCAAATGGCACAACATGAAAAAAAATGGCATCATGCATCTTAAATTATAATTCATTCTGAAATGACAATTGCTATTTAACAAAACCATTTCCCTCTGTATGTGGTTAAAGGAAGCTGGATTTATGTGTTCTTACATAACCTTCATTAATGAATCCCAGATATTTCTACTAAAAAGCCCAATGTTTGAAAAAGAAGTGAAATATAAAGAGAACTTGGCTCACCAGTGATATAGCAGCTGCTCACCTAGACTGCAGTACATCACTGATCTCTAACCCAAAGCTTGCCTAGTATTTAAGCATGCTGATAAGCGTACAGTAGCATTTCTTTATAATCGATTAGAATACAGCTGTATTTTTAATACATTTCCAAAGATGTTCTGTGTCATACATAGTGTTTACTTTGTCATTAATAAAGGATTCCCAGAAGACATGATTTATAGCGGAAAAAAAGTCAAGGATGTGAACATTGCCTTTTTTTGTGATTTTGTGATTTTAGATTTTTGCTAAACAGCAAACCCTGATAATACAATTTTCTGGCTCAGTATTTACTGCATAGTTTAGCTTGTGAACAAATGTTGGAAAATCCCTAATTAGAATTTCAAACAATGGATTATATCCAGGTGCTTGTAACAGAAGTTGGGGAAAACTTTCCCTCACACCAGCAAGCAGTGGAAGGAGAGGGCATCACTACTTACAGTTAAAGAATCTGTGTAGCTGTGAAAGTACTTCATCTTAGAATGTAACCAGCTGTACAACTGTTCTGTGCTACAGAAAGAACAGTCTCTTCTGTTTTGGGGTCTTTTCATACATGTACATAAAGGAGAACTTTATCATTAAAAGCACACAACTTAAAAGATATTTGTTTTCCATAAACACAGAAAAAATATGTAAATAACCTTATTATTTAGAACATTATAAGTAATGTGAAGTATTAAAACAACAGCCTACAGCATTATAAATAATAGTTTATTTTCTTTCTGAAATAAAGGAATTTGGACTTCAAGCCAAATTTCTTGAGCATAAGTAACATTAGTGCTCCATCAGGGTAATTCATGAGTATACACTTGACAGACTCAGTGAAATGAAAAAACAAAGCAAAACAAAACAAAACATGGAAAACAAGAAATATTTTAAAAACTTGACAGTATTAAAAGGTACATTTTAAAAACCAAGTCACCTGTTCTACAGACCAAACTAAAATGTATATCTACATATCATCTACCTACTGCTGCTCCTGAGAAACAGAAGCACAGGAAAAGTTGTTACCTGCAGTAAGTCAGGAGAACAAGCAAAAAATGAAGGCATCTGACCTCAGATGAACTGGAAATACATAAACTGAGCAGTCTTACGAAATGTTGAACACTTCCAGGGTCCAACAAAACCCTGCCTTTTATGCATGTGACTAACCTCTATCAACGGAGGATAAGCTATATTAACTGCTCAGTGTAGCATACAGTTCCCCACTTTGCAGTACGTTGCTTATTTGTTGATTAAATGACCCTCTTTCCTTGATCCTCTGCTGCTGCAGCTGTGGGAGAGAGCAAATGAAAGTAAATCTCACTGCTTTTCACTCTGGTACAGTTGGTCCTGGTCACTTATTCCTTTCAAGGAGTATGTCCCAGGGTCACGGGCTGTCCTTTAGTAAGCTTTTGTTCCCTGTGTTCACAATATTTACTTGAAGTCGACAAGTATATCCTTCCAGCAGAATGTTAGTGATGTGGGAGTCACACAGTATAAAGTGCACTTAGTAATTTAAGCCAGCCCTGTTCAAGGCTTTTGAAAAGATGCATGAAGTCTTGCATTCGACCCAGTTGTCAATGAGACACAAGAGAAGAGAAAGAATGCAGACTTGTGTGCTCTTTGTGGTCTGTGTCATTGGTTAGATGGGCCGCTGTGATTTGAAACAGCTGAAGAAGTGATCAGAGTACAGCAGAAGTCTTTGACTGGAGTCCTTCAGTCTTCAGCTGACTTTTGTGAGCAGTCCTACTATCAAGGCTAGGTGATGTGGGACAGGGAAGGAAGCCCAGGACACCGGTGAACACAGACAGAGGGCTCCAAACCTCAGCTGACCACACTGATGTGTATCTTGAGATTTTTAGACTTCTCATGTGGGCAGTTTTCAAAAACTGATACAGAGGAAATAGATACTTTTCTGCCTGTGGAAATTCTTCATGCTAAGTTGTAAGAAGTTCCATGGACCATTTAGCTATTAAAGGTAAGCCTAAAATGAAGAGTTTTCCTGGATCAAAAGAAAGAATAAGATGTCAGCTAAGATAGCATTGGCTTTGTGGCATTTCCATTTAATCTGTATTATAGTGCAGAGTACTGGTTTTGCCAGCTTAAACAGAAGGACTGGAAAACATCAAGCAGGTTTCCATCCATTCCCTAGCTTTCTTTGTTCTTTGTAGCACATATGCAACCCTCCACGTCTAAACTACAGTTCCAGGAAGTCCCAGTGCAGTCATCAAATGTGAGGGATCCATATTTCCCTAATAGCTGGCTCTGGGAAATAATGTGATCTATGTCTTTATGCTTGTAACAAAGGGATTCAGACAAACCAATCTGAAGTGATAATAAAAATGGAAACTACATCTGCAGAGCAAATGCATGGAACTTTTCAGAAAGCATGTGGCTTGCTGTGATGAATAAAGTCCCAGAGAAACTCACAGAAAGGCAACTGTTTGTGTAGCATGAAGTCTACATTCTTTTCGAAGTAGAAAAGTGAATATCCTTTCTTTCCAAACCCATCCTTTTGTTGTAATAACTAGTCTCAATAAAACATGTATCTGAAAGCTGTCATTTTCCTGTGTTTGTCAGTGAGGAATTCAACTGTGACTTAGATAGAGCTGCAGTTATTTCTTTTCTCTCAATTTATATTTGTTTTAGGCAAATGGAAAACCACTCTCTGTCTGGTTTGCCAGGGCAGCTGCTCCCTCATGATTGATGGTGTTCAGCTTTCATGTTTGCATACCTGTGGCTGATGTCTCACATCTTACTTGACATCAAAGGGAGGCAGCCTTGTACCGGCATCTTAATTCAAGGATTATGTTTTCCGTGCTTGGCTGGGCCAGGCACACTGCACTTGCTGAATTCCTTTCCTGTAGCTGTGTGTGTGCTGAGCTGGTGGCCCCCGTCTTGCCACTCACATCCTCCCACATGGAGAAGGCTGCCTAATGTTGGGTGATATCTTCTGCTTTCAACTGCTGATGTACACAAGATAAGGTCTGGCACATGACAGTTTGTTATTTTCACTAAGCCTTTAATAGTGTGTAAGAGGTGGGCTGACATGAGAGTGAAGACCTGAGGTCTATTCAAAGATATAGGCCACACTGAAGTAACTGAGCTTGTCAAGACCCGTACAAATCAGACTGTACTTTTATATGTAGTGAATTGTGCATTAGTTTTGTACTCAGATGCTGAGGAGATATTTCCAGGAAATTTTGTGATTATATCCCAGGCCGCAACCATAGCTGGAGTCTCATAATGAAGTGATGAAAACATGCAGAGTCTCTATCATGGAAGAAACCTAAAAACTGAGAAAGTGACACGAAGAAGATATGGAAGAAAGATGTTGCTTCCATGCTCACTTGCAATTTTAGGAACATAGGATTGGGAAGGATCAGCTCAGTCTCTTAGCTCAGTGCACCACAGCCTCGGGCAGCCAGGTGTCTAGGTGCCTACAGACCATCTGCTTCACAGAAGTAAAATATTGTGGTTCAGCACAAGACTTGTTTGCCTATGTCTTTAGTGTGAGATCCCAGATCCAGCAAAGAGATTTAGGATAATCTTGCCTTAAATTTCAGGGGAAAAATTTCTCTACCTAATGTTCTATCTACTGAACAGATTGGTAACACCTTTCTCATTTCTAGGCTAACTGCTCATATGGCTTGCTCCACTCAGAGATGGTACCTGGTGAGCAGAGAATGTCTCCAGCACCTTGCCCTCCCTGGTCTCTGCATCCTTCTTAGCCTGAAGAGGTTTGAGTCCCCAGTATGAGATACTTAGGGAGTGACTGTAGGAAAAGGCGATGAGATTTTCTGTGTGAAATTACTGCTTGTATCTCCAAAAGAAGTCAGATCAGTATGAAACCAGACAAGCAGTATTTCTCAGCTCAGGACATTCAGAGAGGAAAGAGAGATTCTGCTCTTCAGAATAGATTTGATTTTTGCAGCAGTGGTCTGATGCATGATACATAAACAGTCTGGAAAGAAAACTATGGTGGAGAAAGATAAACTAAAGCCTTCTCATTCTGCAGATGATACATCCTTATAAATTCTGCTTTACTACAGCACTGAAACGTGCATCCAACTCAATCAGGATATGAAATTTCAGTTTTGTATCTCTCTTGGCTCCTACTGTCTCTCTGAGACATCTCAGCTCCCACATATGGCTGTTGAGTATTCCAGTGCAGACGACTAATTCCTTCCAGTGAAAAAGATGTCACTTTGCCACCAAACAGAGCTGTTTTTTTCAGCACAATTAATTCCACTCCTGGAGCCAAGAGGCTGCCTTATATGTTTTACTACACTGTTACTGTGCCCTAACTCCATTTATTAAAGGCTTGTTTATGCAATTCAATGATTTGACCCGAAGGTATTATTAGAAGAAAGTGGGAATTTTGTGAGAGAATACCAGCCTTGTGCTTTAATCACAGTATCACTTTTCCTTGGAAAAAAAATCCTGAAATCTTGGTCAAATTAAGACCCACTTCATTTTAAATTCTACTGAAGCTTTTTCAGCATATAATTTATACACTCAATACAAAAATATGATGTTTTTCTATATAGAAGTGCTAGTAGCCTGGAGAGCATTTCTGTGTCTCTTAATCTATGATAATAAAATAGGAAATTAGTGATCTGTGGATAAATGCATGACCTCTGCTACTAGAGTCTCACTGTATCAGGTTTTGGCTAGGAAATCTTGAGGTTTGCAGATTTGTAAGTGGGAAGATTTTGACCTAGATTATATTTTCTTTTGTAATCTGATATTTTTGGTTGAAACCTTCAGGATGCAAAAATATATCCTTTTGGAAAGGAAACCTCTCTTCTCTTGCTCATGTCTTCAAATCTAGCCCAAACTACCACTGATTAAAAATCATGTATATCTTCTGATATCTGTTGAAGTTCATGAGAAGGAAATGTAATGTCAGCAGAATTCCAGGTGGAGAGAGCTCTCAAAGCTGAACATTGCAACAACCTTGAGGTCAACCACCACAAAAGTCAGATCTGCCCACTCTCTCCACAGTACATGATCCTAAAGAGTTATACTCATAACGTTCACTTGCCCTTTTGATACCCTTACTGGACTTCTGAGAGAAATATTTCTGGTTTCCAAACCTCTTTTCATAAACATAACCTCCACTTTACATTTTTTAAAAATACAGAAAAAAAACATGTCCTGAGAAACCACAAAGAGAAATCCAGAGAGTACGATACTAGAAGAAAACAACATAGCATCTCCACATGAATATTGGTCTTGGCAGTGCAGTACAGTATCACTGATCTTGTTAAAATATCTAAACTTACTACTTCTTCAGTATTGTTACCTGCAGGGGAGGAGAGAGGCAGGATAAGAAATTTCTGGCATGGTTCACAAGGACGACCTCACAGCAGTACTGTAATGGAGAAGGACAGACGTCTTAAAATTTGGATCACCTAGTGTATTTTATCTCTCTATAAGGTAGGAGAGAAGTCCAAGCAAATCACAACATCTGCCTTCACATACAATGGAGGGAAAGCATGCATTTGCAGACTGTGGTTCATTATGAATATGAACTATTGTTACCTATATATTGTTATCTATCTTTTTAGCCTAGATGGTTAATGCAGCCTGAATGGCCAGTTTTTAAATAACTTAAGTGTGACAAGAGGAATTCTACCCTGAATGACTATAGAGTTCACATTTCTTCACATTAGGGGCACTTACCAATCTAACAAACTTGATAAAGTAGGTGCAATTGTACAGTAAGCAGTTTAACATAGCAAAATGCATGGTCATTCATCCATGAACAGCATGTATAGCTATATTTATAAGAAAGGGGATTAGGTTCTGGAAAGCAGTGATGCTGACATGGATTTCATGTTCCTTGGTATGCAATGTTAAACATGAGCTCCTAGAGATACGGCAACACTTAGAAGGTAAACATCAATTTTGGTTGTATAAACAAATGAATACATTGAAAAAACTGCCAATAAAATTCTTGTAATAAGGTATTACTGAGGCCATTATTGCTATTTTTTTCCAACTCCTACTTAAAAACAGTAAAAAATTACTTTTACTTCAAAAAAGAAGTTCAAAATGAAGAAAAGAAAGAGGGATTTTTATATTATAGAGAAACAAGTATAATTCTATAGGACTCCATCATTATTTTTTTAGGTTATCTAGAATAAAAGACTACTTCCTCAGCTTCACTGAGGATCAAGGTAGAAGATTAAACAGTGGGAGAATGCAAAATTAAACTCAGCAGCAGCATGACATTTGTGTCAGAACAGTTATCCACTGCTTATTTGAATATTATTGGAGATGTGGCAGACTCCATATGTCTAGTTTTTCTTCAGAGAGAGCTCTTAATGTAACAGAAATGTTAAGTAGCACTCAGATTAGGGCACTTTAAAATAGGGGGGAGACATTTCCATTTTATCCTCAGTATGTATTAAAAAAAGAGGCTTACATCAAACTGGACCTAAATTTCTGAAAAAACTTCAATGGTAAAAGGTTTATTTCAGTCCCAGACTGCCCAAAATCTTCTTATCTATACGTGCTGAGTTCTGAAATTGCAGTGGAAACATCCTCATTGGAGATTTTTGCAGTTTCCAAAGTGTGCTATAGTGCCACAACATTCAGAAATCCTGTTTCTCAGCTGCAGAGCAAACAGGTGCCAAACAGCATTCCTCCTATTCCCATTCTACAGCACCATCTAGATTTGTGTCTAGAAGAAGGTGCACATCTGGAGGAAATGTCCTTTCCTGCAGGACTGAAACATCTTGTTTTAACATCAAGGAACAAATAATTCCACATATGACATATTTATATATACATCTATATATACACATATATCTGCACACGTCTGTGTATGTGTTAGTGGTTCCTTCCCGCAAAGAGAATAGAGTATGCATTACTTTCCATCCTTGAATGTTCTTCAGTAAACTGAAGTAATGGCACTGTAGGGCATATGTAGTTTCACTGCAGTAATCTATCCACAGTGGGTTGGGATGGAGATTAAAAAACAGAGAAAAACAAGCATTTAATTCAATTATTATGCTTCTTTTTCGGTCAACTTTTCTGTGATACTTTTCAACACAATAGCTTTATTAGGTCTCTTCTTCTGTAAATCTGTGCAGGAATTGACTGTCTGAGCTCCTATCATACAATCATATTTTGTACACTGTTTTTTAATAATTCCTTGAGGTTTAAAGAAGTTCATTAGTTTTTTTCTTTTTCTGCCAAAATCCATCACTTAAATAAAATACTATCTTATAAATAAAACACATATCTGCTCCTACCCCTGAACTATGTAAGAGAGGAGTAAGAAGAAGATATTTAGAGCAACACAGATGAAATATAAATGCTGAATTCACTTGCAAGAGAGAAGAAGAAGAGAAGAGTTGTTTTAAGTGCAGCGTTCAATTCTCACAGGTATCGGTCAGATTTGTTTCTAAGACTTTGAGGTATGGTCCACAGATAAAACGTCCATGAAGTATATGAGGTATGTTTTCTCCCTTGTGGTAAGAAGTTCCTTTCTGGTTTATATCCAGGATTAACACCTCCAATAAGAATAGTTCAGCATGAGAATTGAGAAAGTCACTGACAGAAATCCTGTCTGTAAGGAAGGCTCACACACTCAGCGGATGTCTGAAGCACACATGGGCAGTGAACACGCATCTCAGCTTCCCATGCACCACATCAGCTTTTGTTACAAACACAATGAGCTGACAAAATTATTTATCCAGTAAAACAATCAGAGCATACTGAATAATTGGAGTGCTATGAAATGGGAGAAGTGCCTTTCCTTACTTTTTTTTTCCTACTGTCAGTACTTTCAGGTGTAAGATGCTCTTTTTAATAGTGTTCCTTAATCTGAGAAAAAAAAAGTTGCTGCATATATTTTTCCCCATACTTACTATTCTACTTGCTACTTATAGCTTCCTTTATTAGCATACAGGTACAGTGAAGACAAACACATCACACCCACTGTGTCACTGGCACTCACTTGAACAAACCATATGTTTGAAGCACAATGCAAAGTTTCATCTATTAATCTGAACAAAAACCCATCCCATCCTGAAGTAGACTCTTGTGTACTTAGAAGAGAGGAGATTAATCTGCTGGGCATTTAATTACAATTTCAGGACAATGGCGTGTTAAAGAAATCATTAAACAAGGAGCTCTCAACCAGTTTCTCCAACTGAGGAAAACTGGAAGAAGTCCTTTGCTGTCAAAGTATTGTCACAGACAGGAACATAATCTTTGATTTCTAAAACGCATTTTTGATGAAAATGTTTTTGCAGTTACAGGTGTTCTTTGTCAGAAAAGTAAAAAATGAGTATAGTAAAATTTATCTGAATTTAATAAGAATTTCCCAGTACTTATACTGGTGACTTTAACTTGTTTGCAAGATTTTGGAAAGCTTAAGAACCTAAACATAGTTATTGTTATGATTCCTACTGTTTCCTGTTTAAGGACAAGACAAGAAGTGGAAATTGTTCAAAAATAACTTCTTGGAAGTTGTTTCCATACCAGATTGAGTGTGTTTTTACAATACTTTCAGCCCTATTTTCCATATCAACATGTTCTCATAAACAGTGCTTGAATGGTATGCTGCTGATTAGAATCACACCAATCTTGTAAATCTTAGGTCCACCCACAAATGCTAAGTTACCGTTGAACCAAAAAGTGGTACTTCCAAGTTAAAAGCAGGTGATGAGCTCTGGTATTGGATGGTTAGGGTATGTCTACAATCGCAATACTTCAGTGCTACTCATGTGCCAGCCTTTGTCCTAGAATTTTCTGCATGTGATGGTGCACAATACTTCTACATACCTGACCAAGGCTAACTTTATCACAGTTTTCTCTGTCTTTAAATGTTCTTCCTTTCTTCTCTTTATTCTCAGACATGTTCCTGCCTCCCCCACATGCACTAGGGTTTTGTGTTTGATAGCTGCTGTTTCATGGTCTTTGTGGCAAAACCCAAGTCTGGCAGCTGTCTTAATATTCACTCAGCTTGTTTTCCTTCTCTTTATAGGGCTTAGAGTGGGGGTGGAGCCCTAACACAGCCTAACTGTCTGAAATTAAATCTTTTGGCAGACTGACTTTATTCAACATTTGTTTGTTCAGTTCTGATGCTCAACCAGGCATAATAATCACTAGGGTGACTTTGGAGGATTAAAGTCTTAAGGCACTCTGGATTAAGTATGTTCAACCCTATATCTTTCAACTGTCAGAAAGAAAACGGCTTGCTTCAGGAGCAGAATTTATTTTGTATGTATCTGCATGCATGGAGCCCAATTTGTCAAAGAACTGAGCAACTCCCAGGAATTAGTGAATTTATCTTCCAAACTGCCTGGAGAAGAAGAGAGGGATTACCTCAATTTTACAGATGTGGAAGCAAAGCACAGATGGATTAGATGACTTGCTTCAGGTCATTTACAGGGCACTTCAGACTGCAGGAGTACTTGCTGATTTGGGTCAGGAGCAAAAAGAAAGTGGTTCTATGAGCTTCTTTGCTTCTTTTTCCCTGATGTGGGAAGCAACTTAATTGGGCCTTGCCTACAGAAAGTTTTAGGAAGGTTTTGGTGAGTTGTAGAGACCCTGATGTCTCCTGCAAATTCTCTCCCACAAGGTGTTGATGTCAGCCATTGAAAGCACTAGAGAAAGACCTTGGCTTGATGCCCAGAATGTAAAGGAGTACATTTTGGCTGAGTGAGGTGAACTGGGCAATCCACCAAAAGACTTTGATTACTAGTCTGGTCTACAAGTCTTCAGATAGATCTGTTAAGAGAAGGAACGCTATGTAGCTACTATAGACCAAAGTCATGGGGAAAATTAAGCCAGGGGAGTGTGTCTCAGCTCTTGTGTCTGTGATACATGCACCATATCAACTATTTTAGTGCTGGGAATAAAGGGACCATGCTGAAGTGCTGATTTAAAAAGCAGTTTATTCATCCAACTATTCTTATTTTCGATGACAGTCAAAATTGTTTCCTTCCCACTCCAGTTATAAGCTGAGAAAACTGACAGGACTGGTGGTGCCTTTAGAGTTCAGAAATCTGTTTTCTATCTTGTCATTGGTTTGCTGTTCTTGGAGGTGATTGAGATTATTCCCCCAAATATTTGACAGATCTGGAATCTTCTTCTAGAAGTGAAATGTGGGAGATGTACCAAATGTATCTGCTGCAGGAAGTTGCAAACACTTGCTTTATGTGCTCAATGTCCACCATAAATGAGATACTGTGTATTACAGAAAAATAAAATAAAATAAAATTAGGGAAGAGGAAAGGGAAGGGAAGAGGAAAGGGAAGAGGAAAGGGAAGGGAAAGATAAAAGAAAAAAGAGAGAGAGAGAAAGAGAAGAAAATAATGCTACTGGCTATTCCATGACATTTTTTTTTTTTGCGCTAGAGACTCCCTTGCAGACAGATATATCTAGTCCAGCTAATATTGTAGCATTTCTTCTGTTTTTTTTTTTCTTTTCTTTTTTT
>VXAB01012772.1:92738-105487 GCA_013399175.1 Odontophorus gujanensis
TTTTTTTTTCTATGAGTCTGCCAGAAAGGAAACAATATCATCTGCATTATCTGGAAGCCAAAGTCTTAAGAAGGTCTCACTGTAGCATTCAGTTAGACCTTGCAAATATGTACCATTTTGCTGATGTTGTTCTTTTCCAAGGGTATCCTGGTAACATCAATAGAAGTCGAAAATTCCATTTCAGTTTCTACAAGTAATAAAACATGTAGCTATGAACAACCTTCATCATTTGAATTTGAGAAATGATTCCTACATCATTTTTCCTCATTCCTTCAATTCCTTTCTTCTGAGTTAATTTGGTCTCACAAACATGAAGTCTCAAATCCAGATGTGTGGTTTTCCTCCTACAACAAACTCAACTCTTGTCTTTTCCTGATTACAAAGATAGAAGAGAGAAGGAAAAAAAAAAAAATCACTAGTCTGTATGTAGAAAAATAAAAAAATAAAAAAATCTCATATCTGATGAAATACACATAGACATAAGTTTAATTTTAGTATAATTTTAGTGGTACCCTTCTGTGATAAGTTAATTATAGGAAAAGCAAAAACACACATTCCCATACTCATTATTTGGGTCAGAACAACTGCTATGGTTGCTGAATTTGCATCTGATATTAACGATTCAGAGATGAACTGTTTGAATGTAGCAGTGCTGTATCAGTTTTTCTTCGCACATGCAGGCAAAAGGTATTTCTTAAGAACATGGAAGAGGATGGGTAATGGGAAAAAAATCTTGTAATATTGTGTCTGCCACACAGGCATTTGAATACATTAAGACAGCACTGGCTTACATTTAAGGATTTCCATTTGCTTTGGTTGGCATACCTCTCTGCCTTTTATGTGAAGATGCTTTTGGAAAGTGGTAGTAAAATTTTTACAGGAGCTGGAGAAAAAAAATGGAGAGTTCTTAGCTTCTGTCAGCTCCTCATATGCTTAGGCTGCCTGCTCTTGGCTTTACAGATGCCCTTGAAGTCCATTGTCCCTGTGTACATGCAGACAATCATTTTGTATAGGTAATCTGGATAGCAACCCTGGAGCACCCAGGACTTCCTTATTTAAGCGTACCACTTTATACTGTTAGCCTTTTGGCTGTCCATGATTCAGGTGTGCAACAGGAAGGCAGGCAGGTAACAGAGCCCTGTGCCTTTCTCTCCATCTCCATCAGTCACTGTCTAGATGTAGCCACAAGTTTCTCCCATAAACTGCAGGTTTCTTTGAGCAGCACATGGGGTGTATCTCTCAAAACCAACTTAATAGCAAATGCATCAGTTTCATTTTTCATCTCCATATAAATCTACAAGTATGGAAGGAAAAAAAATAGGAAAAGGCAGTTTTCCACCTCCCCCTAAATTCATTCATCACCAAGATGACACTATGAGACTAGTCTGGTATATATTATATATTATTTTGTGGTACATAGATCATTTTTCAAGGAGAAAAGAAATCCACATAACCATTTATTCACATCTGGATATAACTTTTTGGTCTGACTAAAAATCACCTAAGTATATTTATGCACTTAGGAATTATTCCAATGCATATGTAAAGGGTTGCTGCATCACTTTGGTGTTTTTCAAAAGACTCTGGAATACCATTCATTCTTTCCATTAGAAGAGTGAAATCAATTTACCTCTGAATGTGCCCCCTTGGCGATGCTGTATTTTTGCCAGTATTAAGAATATATGAGCATGTCTGGAACTTACAAGTATGTCTCCCTGACAAACAGTGAAATGTTCACAAGAAAAATAAGTGACTGCAAACAACTGCTTCCTCTTTGTTCTTTTGGAATAGCCCATTGCTCCAAATAATTATATATATGTTTAACATATATAAATATATATGTTTAACATATTTTAGAAAGTGTCTTCCCTCTCTCTAGATTTTGAAAATGCTTCATGTTTGCAATGGTAATTGCATACGCAGTGATGTTGCCTAAAGTTACTGTAATGGGGTGGCAGGATCTAGAAGTACATGCAATTGTCAAATCAGTTACAAAATGACATATTTTAAATGAAATATATTGCCAGGGTGGGAATCCAGGGTGAAATGCACAATATATCACTTAAGCATAAATTTTAATTCATGTGTTATCAGACTCTGGCTATGCAGTGGTGTTGAACTCACAATTCTTTCTGTCAATCCACAGAAGTTACTTCAACAAACATAGATCAGAATGTTGTTACTTACATAAGGAACTAATAATATTTTGGTAATCACTAAGGGCTGTTTGGAAATGTGTACTTTATGTTTCTCTGTTTTGGATTGTAGCCTATTTTATCATTCAAAGAGTCTCCAGAAGGCTTAAGAACAATGTCTAAGGATGGTAGAAAACAAACAGGTAGATCCTTGTGCCAAAAATTCATGGATTGTAAAAGTTAAAGGCTGAAGGATAGAGTAGCACGATATAGGAATATATATTCTCTGCAGATCTTGCCTTTCCCACTTCTGTAACTCATTTTTCAGCAGAACAGAGAAGCGTGTGGCTATATAGCTGTCCAGCAACTAAGAACCATCAGAACAATTCAATTATCAAAACACCTCAAGGGAAATAGAAGCATAAAAATCAACTATTTCTAAAGAAATTAGACTCTTTAAGAGAGCTTTTCAGTGGTTCAGCAGCTTTTCTGAAGGAAAGGTTTCAGATCAGTTCTCAGGTCCAAGTTTTTCAGGTTTAACAGGAGTCTGCAGAAAAAGTTTTGGTTTGGGCATGCTTTATGATGATGAATTATTTAATTAAATTAATCACATCCATCTCTTAAGAAGTACAGATAGCAATATATCATGAGGGATCCCATCTAGGTGCAAACTCAACTGATCAATTAGCATAATTTGTTATTAAGCAAACATTGTAATCATCTGGAGTTAATGAAAGTAAGAGGAAATTGAGCCTTTTGAACAAGGGATGTGGGCTTTAGCTGATGCTGAGATCAGGTGTTAAAGAACAATAAGTAGTGATAAAGAGTCAATGAAAAACTTTCAGAGGAGTCCATTTCTGTAAAAGAGTCTGAAATTCCATATTATGTGTGTGGAGAGAAACAAATTCATCACTGTAGTATTCATCTGACTATTACTGTGCAACATATGTTAGCAGATCATCACTAATCAACAAGGTGCTGTACATCACTGTACTATGCTGCATACTATACAACATTCTATTCCAATCCATGGTCTACATATGTCTAAATTATGTCTCAGAAGAAAAATAAGTAGCAAACCACAGGTTAGCAAATTAGATGTCAAACACTTCCAGATCTTTGACCCAAAGGGTTTACAATCTAGCAAGAAAATTATTCTATTCTTTCTAATAAGGTGATGACTGAGTTGGATATAGTGTGACGGAAGGAGAGTGAGGGAAGGGGATGAAGGGCTGAACAGAGAAGTACAACATCTCTGTGCAGCAGGGCCCAAAGTACTTTCTGCATCAGGTGATGCTAACACTGCACATAGTGTCTGGGGTGTCACATCCCTGTGTTTAATGATAATAGACTCCTCCTATTTACACAGACTATGTCTAATTTGGTAATTTTATCCCAAAGGTCTGAGTCTCAGACAGGCACCTTAATTGCAAAGGCTGTATTACTTCAATTAACATCATTGTTTCTTCCCTTGTCTTGTGCTTTTCTTCATTTTCTCCTTAACCTTTGTCTCTCTGACTGGATTTCCTTGTGCTTCCTTTTGTTGCCTGTAACTACATGCCAAGAATACAGAACTGGGATGTTGCTATATAGAACACTTGGCTGCTTACCTAGTAAGGCCTGTAGCAAAAAGCTGTTCTTGCTATGTAGATCTGGTTTTCATGAAGGCAGTCATTGTTTTACCCATATAACAGATTTTGTATTAGAAACTACATAAGATGAGGACTAAATTAAAAAAAATAATAATTTTTTTTATTCTGGTTTGCATGTAGCGGTTTTGATGAAGTGGTTGTTTGGGCAACCGAACAGTGAGAACGGGAACAAAATATTAAAACTTTTTGCAAGGGTAAAACTATCTATGTTCAGGCAGGCAAAACTGCTAAACATTAAAGGGGGAAAAAGATAGAAAGGTGCAAAATCCCAGCATAAGAAAGATCACAGAATATATAAAGAAAATAGGAATGAAGAGCTCAATCTGCATCAGAAAGAGATCTAACTCTGAGGCAAGACTAGGAAGGAAGAGAAAAAGGAAATTCATGAATGAGGAGAGATGGGAAAATCAAAACAGAGAAAGAAAAAATGTATGGGGGAATTTTAAAAATTTAGATATTGCATGAGAAAAGGAGTAGAGTTGTTCAGATATCTGACAAAATGCTTTGGAATATGCAAAGAACTGTAAGTATGTGTTGAGTGTAAATGAAAAAAGTTGAAAATACTGTCTGATACCTAAAAACTGATCACAAATGTCTACACAGACATACTTTCACATGTATTTTTACTTACTGATTCAAGAAAAAACTAGAAGCGAAAGCTTGGAAATAAAGTGCAGAAGCAGATTCTCATCGTGTTTTCCAGGTAGCTACCAGTAGGGAAATGGAAGGACCCTGGGAAAACTCGTACTTACAGGAGTTTCAGATCAAAGAGATGAAAATATATAGAGAAGAGCTTTGAACTTTCATATGCTTTTCTGAACTAAATTTGCCAGCTATTGGAGAGCCAAGCAACATACTTTTGAATAGAAATACAGGAAAAAAAAAAAAAAAGAATTTACAGAAAGAAAACTGCACAGATGCTGAGCAGAGAATACTAGAAAATGGAAATAAAAAAAAGTTATAAAATATAATTGCTCTTCTTAAACTTAATTCTTTTATACATGTGTCAACGCTGCATATTCAAACACTTGCATTACCATTCTTTGCTTTCATCTGTTATGAACTAGATATAAATGAAATAATAATGTGTCTGGAAGATCAGAGTTATTAATCAGATTGATCATCACCAAAACATTTTAAACTACAGAAGGCATAACCTGAGTGTTGAATTGGAGTTCTGTTGGAAGATTACAAATGGAAGAGTTTGGGTAATTTAAACTGGATGACCTAAGTACTTGCGGGAAAGTTTTCTGTTGAGCAGGTGAGAATATCCAGAATATTTTCTCTTTAAATGATGACAAATTCTACATGTAGAAAAAGAAGCTATTTCTTTGGATTAATACTTCAAAAATATAATAATGTACTACAGCCTTACTATCTGGCAGACGATGATTAACAGCTATGACGATGTCTTCCTTCCAAAGATAACTTAAGGCTAAGAAATGCAACTTTTTCTTTTAGAGCCAAGAAAAAAGATAATGAATCTTTCATAGCCTTAAAAACATAAATCTTAAGAATCCAGAATTAAATATTATGATTCCTAATTGAGCAAATCTCCCATGTACATGTCTTGCGATCAATCATGTACCCAACACATGAGCTATCACCACTGAATAACGCAATATCTGTCCCTGGGCAAGTTTGAACTCTGGGCTTGAATGGTATGGATACATCAACATTCCTCCCTAAAAAGTGCTGAGAACAAACTCTGGCTTGTATGGTTTTATGTAGCACTCACTATTTAATGAATTCAAAAATCATGAAACAACCACCCTTCATGTAAGTACATTAACATTCAGTGAGTAAGAAAAGTTTTCACAGCCAAGGAAAAATTTATCCATATGAGCAGTTATAAAGACACACCAAATAGATTTTTCCATATAGACAGTCAATTAAAGAAACAGGTTGCAGTGACTCCTTTCTTCTAATCGAAGTATTCATTGAATACAGTAGTCTCCACACGTAGTCTCCACACAAACTGATGCAAATAACTACTCAATCAAGTTAACTTCTATTACTTATTGATTGCCACTCTGCTTGGCAGTTGAAGCATTTATCATAATCATGTACTTTGTTTAAATTTCAGACTTCATAGAATCATCTTACTGATTTGTGATTTACAGTAAAGTATTTCATAATAAGATATGTTGAAATGTGCTGATCAACATGAGAAAATAAAAAAATTAACTTAAACTGTTAAGGATGACTTTTTTGTCTTTAGAACATATTTTCCCTGTTTGTTTTTTTTTTAATTATTATTTTGTTTTGTTTTTTGTTTGTTTTGGTTTGGTTTTTTGTTTGTTTTGTTTATTTCATTTTGTTTTTGTGCTTGCCGGTTTTTTTAGTTCTTCTTCCTGAGTGATTACGTAGCAAGATGATGACTCACAGTGTGCCTGATACTCAACTGAACGTGGTTCTGGAGCCTTTTAGTCATCTACATGATGCATTTTCTACTAAGATGCCCGTGGGAAGGACTTCACAGTGACACTAGTGAAACACTGAAGAAAAAAGCAGTATGCTGTTTCCAAGAACTGATAAAACTGCTAGATAAAAATGAACGTGAGTAATTATCTATCCATCCAAACCTCATATTCACCTAAAATCAAACTTTTCATGAGAAGATGTGGTTCTGACTAACATCCTGTACTCTTCATAGTAGCTTTTTACTCGAAATAAAAACCATTTTACAAACAGAATGAAAACAATACTAAGTAAATTGAACCAGTACATAAATGGTAATTAATACAATTTCTTATTAAAGATTTCAGGAGCTTCACATCCCATCTTTGAACTCCCAGGAAGACAGAAGCATTTACAACTAATTATTTACCCATAACTCTTCAGAAAACAGTATATTGAGATACCATACACCTTTGCTTGCTGTCATGAACAGTATTTCATTTATCTTGAAGTTCCCACTGTAAATTAAAAAGGAAGATCCTTGTTGCCAAAGTTAGAGGGTATCACACTATGTGAGAGGAGATTTAAAAAAACAAACAAACAAACAAAAAAACTTCCTTCTCCAAACTATGTCATGAGTCTGCTTTATAGAAGATAAACTTTTGACATTATTTTAGAAATAGTAACAATTTTCAAAATATAAGAACAAAGAATCATACTATCTCTATATCCCACCTTTTCCCTTGTGTGAAATAAAACTATTCTGAGTTCTGTAAACTCTGTTGTGATTCCTCTTTGTCAGTTAGAGAGTAAGAATCACGGAATCATAAGTGTTGGAAAGGACCTCTGGAGGTCATCTAATTGAACCCTTTGCAGGTTCCTCAGAATACAGGAAATCATCTAGGTGAATTTTGAATATATCCAGAGAAGGAGACTCCACAAATTCTCTGAGCAGCCTGTGCCAGTGCTCTGTCACCCTCAATGTAAACATTTTTTTTCTCATGTTTGTATGAAACTTCCTATTTGTGTCCATTGCCCCCTGTTGTGTTGCTGGGCACCACTCCAAAGAGTATGGTTCCATCCATTTGACTCCTGCCATTTAGATATTTTCAAGCATTGATAGGATTCCCCCTTATTCTTTTCCCCAGGCTGGACAGTCCCAGGTCACTAGTATTTCCTCATAACAGAGATGTTTGAGGCCCCTAGTCAAGAAAATTTACTAGTACAGTGTATACTGAGAACACTAATCTTCAGGTGATTTTATGTTTACCCAAGACAAAGACTCAAGGCATCTGAGTTGATATAATATCTAAGTACCCTTGATCAATACCAAGCGAAGTTTCAAAAAAGTGAGTGTAATACCGGCAATAACTATAAGAACTTTGAACAGATCCTATGCCATAGATATGTGCACCTGCTGTAATTTAGAGTACTAATCTGCTGACTACTAATGGAAGGATTTACTGTATTGGATCCAGTCACGAAGCCCAGTTTTTGCATAGGGAGGATAGTCTGGGCAATGTTTCTGAATGGAGAAAGTCAGATTCCTCTGGAATGAAAGTCAGAGTTTCTATTTAATTTCCTTTAAGAGAACTCCCTTTTCTTCACTCTTTGCTGAGTACAAAAGCAGTCTAGGAATGTGTTGTTCTTTTCCTCCCTCCTTCATTTATAGACCATGATATATTATGCCTCCTGTGTTATCTTACCTTTACCTAGTGTTTAGTGGATCAGAGCGTGGAGGAGTAATGTCTGTGTACTTACTTATTTTCCTTCTGCGATTACTTCTGTTCTGCAAATAATTTCCCTAAATTTTCCCCAGAGAGCTCAGCACATTGCTAAAGTAGGGGATTTGGCCTATTATTTAAGAAATCGGAGTCTTTCAAGATAATATTTCTCACCTCAGAGCCGTCCTTGATACGATTTATGTGCAACATCAATCCCTAAATATCAACGTTCCTCTTGGTATTCTTAACTTCAGAGCTTTTTTACTTTCCTGAAATATAAATCTTGGAAAACAATGCTAGACAGATATACTTCGGTGTTTATATGTTCTCTCTTTAATTAGCTTCCTACCATTTACTAGTTCTCATCCCATTCTTAAGCATAGTTTTCCTGACAACTGATGTAACAGAATTACATTGGTTGATATCTGATTGCCAACTCTTGGGATTATCAGGAGACAATAGGTAGACTATCCCACAGATACTTGAAGGTACCTTTACTTTGCAGTCATTACATTGGTGTCAGACATTCATAAACTAGACCTGACTCATTATGAGAATGTAGAAGTCCAAGAAAGCATTTTAGGGCAAGTCTGGCAATGGCTTAAATAAATTTTAAATAAATAGGAAGGTTCCTGAAAATGAAAATCACTGATTGTGATTTCTGTGTGTTTCATCTTATACGCTAGTGACAAATATTTACTGTTGAAATAAGCAACTTGAAAATAGAAAAAAAATATATTAATTATATTCTAATGAGTCATAACAGAATTTCAACCTTATGAAAACTGTTAAGTTTTTCTTAAGAAACAACTGTTTAATGTCAGTGTTACTTTCCAGACTGAACACATTTTTGACAAATAGGCATTTCTGATGGAAAAAATATTATTCTGGAAGCCAAGAAAGCTGTTTGTGATGTAATTCTGTATGTATCCCAAGTCCCAGTTCTTTCTCATACTGGCCAGTAATTTCTTGTCGCCATGGCAGAACTGCTATATGATTGTATTTTATGCACAAAATAAAAAGCCTTTTGAAAACTGCCTGAAGTGCAGGAGCCGTATTTTTCTGATCTTCAGATGAAAGGCAGCCCCTCATTTCATAGGTAGTGTTATTTCTACTGTTGGCATCCTGTCAACCACAGGAATGTGTGGCACACAAAGCAAGTAAGTTACAAGCATATCTAAACACCACCTTCTGCCTCTCCTCATTGTTATGAGAATGGATTCTATTATATACTCTGCCCTCCTTTGATGAGACCGATTTTACACTTCATGCCAAAAAGCTTGTTTTGTACAGAAAATAGAAATAAAAACACATTTTTTAATAAAAGCAAGATTCTGCATGTTGGTGTTGGATGTTGCAGTATAACAAAGAGCTCTCATATAACAAGTTAGTACTAGGTCTGTAGAGATGGAGAAAAGGAGGTGAACAGCAGTGGTGGGGGTACTGGAGCCGTCCTGCTGACACAGTATTGAAAACACCAGGATGAAATTCTGCTGTGATAACCCAGGTCTGAAATTTGTCCTTTAGCTGGGCTTTCAGCCTCTCCTGACAGATCTGTTACATTTATGCAATTTGCCTTAAAAGAGCTTGCATTTTGGCCTCCTTTACAGCAAGTGTATAAATAAAATGACAGAGACAAAATCCTAGCACTAATGTAGCACATAACTGGGTGAAACTGACTCTGTGTTCAACCAGATGATGTGTTTAACTTGAAGTGTCCTTCTGACACGTGTTACGTGATCTCCCAAGCCGACAAGAACACTTGGCATAAGTCAGGCACCCCACATAGAAATACTGCTTTTTTAGACTCCTACTGGGCAAAAAGATAAATAGAAATATGACCAGAACCTTTTGCATGTTTACTTTTAAAAGGAGGGATGAAAAAACTCCATAATCCAAGAAATGGGTGTAAAATATCTTCAGGCAACAACATCCACTTTCCAGGAAACCTAGTTGGTTAACAAGGTTAGCAAAAGAACAAACATGAAGATGAAAGAGTAGTTAGTACTAGGAACTTCAGCAATGATTTTCAGTAGCTTTAAGCTTTTCCCCATGTTAAATCCTGTCACATGGCCCTGATACTGTTTTCACTATGGGATTATGGCATGATAGTGATCAAATTATGTAAGGTCCATGATCTTAACACACTCTGAATTCTTCAAGGAAGACCTCCATGAAAGTCTACCCTCCCATGTACTTGTCTGCAGGTTTCACTTTGCAGAGTATTATATTTTCCATGGGATATTTCTGGAAACTGTTGATTTTCAATTCGGCCCATTGCTAGATCTGTTTAAGACTCAATTCTTAATGATATATACATCCCTTTAGTGAAATTATAGTTTAAGAATTTAATCACATAAGAGCATATAATGAAGAGAGCAGGGTTCATATTACTGCTTTTGTTCATCTTAAGTAGATGTGCCAGTTCTCTGATTCCTCAGAAAGACATATAAATCTTTCAGACCTTTATTCCCTCAGATAGTCCCCAAATTTAGTACAAAGAATTGGCTGGAAAAGATAGACACCATGTCTGCTCACTTCACACGATCTCCTAGGTGTTCTCAGGCTCCTTCTGTGGGTGCCCAAATGTATAGCTGGCAAAAGCAGCTGAACTGCCCTCATGAACATCAGAGTTTACATTTTTCTTATATCTACTTAGAACAACAGCCTTTCAGTGAGAGAACATCCTCTTAAACCATCTGAAAAATAAACTGAGCTAAGCTGTGAGCAAAGTCCAACTTTTGCTGATCCCAAGGTGAAAAGTTGTTTGTCTTAAAATGCACTTTTCTCACTACTCCCTAATATCTTATTGTGACTAACCATTTACAAAACAACACATTTCAGAAACTATTCTTTGTTTAAGCACACAGCAGGAAACATTCTAATCATCCTACAAACACACGCACACACACACATACTTGTACTATATATAAAGATAGAATAAAAACTTTGGGATATTAGAAAATAGTGGATATGAAAAACCAGACCTGCCATTTGGAAATTGAGTCTCTAAACACAAATTGATATTTGGATCAAATATGTTTACTTTGGGTACATGAGGATGTCTTTCTACATATTAACCTGATTTCTATGTTAAAGCAACACTTATAATCTAGCTTTTTCCTTGCGGATAGGCAAGCATTTTCAAAAAAAAGAGAATACAAATTGTGCTTTGCATATTTCAGAGCCAGATCTGAGACAAAAAAATGAGTTTTAGAAGGCTTTTAGATGGAAGACAGTTTTCACGATTACACAACTCTTTGTGATTCTTGCGTGTGCATTCCCACTATGAAATCTTCATGTGTGTCCAATTTTAAAATACTGATAACAATCATTAAAAAAAGATTTTCAAGTACTTTATTTAAGTGTGCAGAAAATATGAAATACCAAAAGCACCCTCTGAAATTGAAATTCCTGTTAGATTTTTGTAAATATAAGGATAGAACAATATAAGGATAGAATCAATTTCAGATACCTGATAGCTTATCATAATTATTTGGCCACATCAAGCAGAATTCGTTCCTGGAAAATTATATATATTCTATAGATCTTGGACACTGGCATTTGATCTAGCCAAAATTCACATCACATCACAAAAAACAAAACAAAACAAAACAAAACAAAAAAGCTCTACAGGTTTGAGAATCATTTGGGTCAATTTAAGAGAGCTCAGAAGTTTTAACTTGTCTTTGTGAGCCTTTTATGTGGGATTCTCCTTTCTTAGGTTCATGGCTGATCCCATAAATTTTCAGCTCTTCAGTGGGAAAAAGTTAACCTAGAATTTTTGCATAGAATGCAGGTGAAATTTTTGTTAATCTGAGATCCATATCATTCTATGTAGTTTTCCTTTATATTCTGTGTTTGAGAAATTTAATTAGTTGTAATCTTATTTAAATCAACATTCCTTTATGAGACAGACATATTCCACAGTGCTACTTAGCTGGGGTAAAATGAGGCAGAAAGTGAAGAATTTGCCAGCTGTGCTTAAACAGAATACTTCATTTTATTACTATTATTTTGAAATAAAAGTTACTTTAAAGTTTAAATTAGAATAGTGTATCAGGCAAGTGTTCTGAAAGATTTAAAAGTTCTAAAAGGTTAAGGAGTGTTGTTTTTGTTTTATTTGCCAAGAACATAACAAGGACAAGGAGGGAAGAAAGACCCTTCAAAATTCAGAGATAAGAATAGCTAATCTTATTTTGATATGTAAAGTAATAAATATAATTAACAGTTTGCCATGGTCAATGCTAATATTTCAGAGTCAAAAATTATATTCAGAATGTCACCAGGATATAAATAATCATGTTCATCTAGAAAAATTTCCTTCAAGTTTTTCAAAACCATTAATGAAGCAGGAGAGTAAGAAATAATAGGAACAAAAACAAACTTGTAAGCACCTCAAAGTCACTAGGAAATACTAATGTCAAGAACTTAGAAGCTCACATTCAATAATTTAGTGTTCATAGATGAGTATTTATTATCATGCAATCAAAATGTAATCTTTTGCAGAACAAAGCACATGATTTTTCTTTCATGAATAGTATACTTCATTCTACCTACTGTATTAAGAATAATAAATACCTGCTGCTACCATAACAGTGTCACAGAATATGTGAAAAATGCTTTAAAATGATGAGACTTAAGACTTCAGGTGAAGTTTTATGGGTGTATTATGTTTTGGTGAAGAAGTCTAATGCATGGGATGTAATTTCCTCTCCAGATCTTCTGGAATAACTAATACATTTACATCACTTTCACTTCTTAATGATCTCATGCTTCTCAAATTTGTCAAATAGCATGTTTTGTCTGCTTTTTTTTTTTTTTTTTTAGCTTTATAG
>VXAB01012772.1:105494-130421 GCA_013399175.1 Odontophorus gujanensis
TTGTTTTTTTTTTTTTTTTTAGCATTATACGGAAACAATGGTCTGGACACTCTCACTCCTGTTGCATGTTAGTAATTTCTGTCCCAAAAAGTTGTCCCTGAGATTCATATTTGATACAGCTCACCTTACATAATGAGAGACCTTTGTGACATAAATGTAGTAAAGGCCAAATTGACTGCTTTTAATTATTCCAAAATGAAAGCATGGTATAAATATATATTTTAAAGAATGTTTTGGAATTTGGTGAAGGGAAAAATTAAACGCATTCCTGTAACCACATATTTAAACACATAAAAATTAAATAATATTTTTCTTTTTTTTTTTTTTTAATCTACAGGTATAGATACAGATGCAATTAGTTCATATAAATCAGTAGGAATATACATTAGCTCCCTGGCTTTTAAATTAACATTTTACTCTTCAATTCTCCATCACCTTAGTAGCGTTGCAGAGAGACTCTTAAAGTCACTTTCCGTTAAGTTTTAAGCTTTCATACACAGGTTATTTGCTTTCAGTCCTTTCCTGATGTGGCTTATTTAAGAAAAGATGGAAAAAACAGCATTTATTTGTTTCATTATATATTTGCTGAAAGTGGCTTTATTTGCAAGACAGTATGGTCATACCATGTTAAGTTACATGAATTCAAAAGTAGACATTCATTATCCAGGAATACAAATATGGTGGAGTAACATGAACTTCACTGCAAAAACACTTCCTGGGGAACCTGTTTAATCCACAGCCAAATGATAAATAGTCATCTCAGGAAGAACAGTCCGTTTGCTCAGTGGATTCCATTAGCTACTTTCAGTTTTCATACCTTCCAAATTCCTCCTTGTTTGTTTTTTAGTAGATTCAAGTATAAGTTCATATAATAATGAGAACATTTTCATCATCATAAGAAAATTCTCAGATGTTTAGTTCAAGGGTATTCTCAAGGAGAAACTCCACTAGAAAAACTGAAAATATGTAGCTCCAAAATGATTGGTTTAGCCTATTCTCAATAAAATAGTCTGAACCTTTAAAAATGTGTAAATCTACAACTCTATGCAAAAATAAAATAAATGAAATTCACTATTAACAGACACTATTTTTCTGCTGACTTGCTGTGATGATAGCAAAACATGCAGAACTCTTCCCAACACTGGGCAGATTCACTCCTGCAAAGGTTATTGCAAACATTTTCCTTGGTTTCATTTTTTGTGGACTTACACCCTTCCCTCTAAAAGTTTTGTTTTTGTGAGGTTCAATTTGACAGGAATGTTAAACTGACCTTCATTTGACCTAAAGACCACTAAAAGATTACTTGTGACCAGGATTGACCTCAAAACTCAAGATCAAGGCATAACCACTGTTTTTCTCTGTTTTTCTGTTGAAAACACAAATGTTCAATGGTCTCAGCAAAAAATTTACATTGACTGTAATCTTCTTTTAGAAGATTTTCTCATAACTGAGTAGTGATCCCTAGAGACTCGTGTATAAAATTGAAATGTAGGAAAGTCGCGTCTCTATAGCATTCTAAAGAGATCAGTTTTTACAGATAGATAGTAGACTTGAACATGTGAAATCAAAGACATTACAATAATAATTCAACAGTGCACTTAAGCATTTGGTTAAAATCAAGGTTAATTGTCACTCTGTAAGCCTGAGATTTACAGGTTAGTAACATTCTGTGTTTATGATATAGGAAATGCTCTGCCAATAGTGGGACTGAATGCCCTTATAGTGCCAAAGCTATGTTCAGTTTATAAGAACAAAAGCAGATTTATGCTGAATTGAAGTGTGGAGTCATTAATGCCAACCACAAATGACATTTAGTGTAAGGACAAGCATACTAACTCATCTAAGCCAATAATGAGCCTCTAACAGCAAAAGAGACATACAGCTATTAAAATGTTGATGACAAATGACAGTGCCACAGTCCTGCTTAGGCAATAAAAGCAGTTCCAGAAAAAAATGGATCTCCCATAAGATCCTGTGTCATATCTGTGTCAGTAATCATAAGGTCTGAAAAAAAAATGGCTCTAGGTGCACATTTTGATTTGAATATCTTTCAATTTGCCACAGTTTTGTGGCTTGTGCTGAACTTCCAGCAACTATTTTACAAGTTCCCTGGACACAAATTTCTCTGATAAGTCTCTTAAAGGATAGAACCATGTAGTTGTTTGTTTGTTTGGAAATCATTCTACATCATTCTTTATAGTGGTAGGTTAAATAGTCAACATTATTTTAGTGGAAGATAAAAAATGTATTCCTTCAAACTGACAGGGTAAATAGAGTTTTCTACTAGAGTATATCAGTCTTTGTTACTTGATTTCTAAAGTAGCTGTTATCAGGGGGAAGAGGAATGAACTGGAAAGAGCACTGGTTTCATCTACTCTGGAATTTCATGTGTTTTTATGTCCCCTTGATGAACAAATGTAATAGAGGCTTAGATTGTAACAACATCGCCTACAAAGAACAAATATATCCACTCTCTAAAGAAGAAGATTCCCCAGTTTAATTTAACTTTACTCTTATCTGGAATGTTGTTTTGTCAAGATTGATTATTATATCTGTTTTGCAATATGACGAAAAACTCTAATCTCAATATGTGAATATTTAGTTATTAGTGGAGGGATTTTCTGGATGAATCAAAGTGTTTCTGATAATCCACTACATTATCTTAGCTCAAGGAAGACAGAAGAGAAGACTTCCTGCTATCCAAGTGCTACTAAATCATTTTTTTCCTCACTGTACTGTCAGTGGACAAGAAGAAAGGGAACTATCTAAGGTAACTTCTGTCTTGTAAATATGACACCCATTTGACTGTAGACAAAACCAAATCTAGCACTACTGAGTAATCAAATGTGTACACTATTCACTTTAACCTGCACATCTGTCTCAAGTCTGAGCTCTTAGGAGACTTTACAAATGTACAGTACAGTATTTTTTTTATTTTTTTCCCCAGAGAATGTACAGACTCTTCTATAGCAAACATAAGACTTTGGCATTGCTTCTGGTATGTATATCCTTGCTGGCAGTCTACATGAGGCCTAGAGAAAACTGACTGAATACTACACCTTGAGAGCTGCTTGTACATTCATTCTGTAACAGCTCCTATTTCTTTGTGCTTGCCTGTCTCCTTTTTCCCTGTTTTCGGACAGGGAAGAAAAGAGAGATGAACATATGAACTTTACTGACCCGACCAGAGCCTTCTGCACTGGTTCCCAGTAAATCCATCATGCTGACCCTCCAGCCCCTCCAGCATTCAGGCTGTAACTGGCAGGGTTTTCTAGAGCAAATATCAGTTCAAAAGAAGTTTGGACCATATAGCAATCGTGTTTCTTCATTAACTACTGACACGACCATTGACATTGTTGGGGTGCTAGCAGGTGTTTTAGATGGCAACAGTCACAACTTGTTCTCAGTGTTACAACTGCTGGTAAAAAGTTATTAAACTCACCTCACCTTTTTCATGTATCCAAAAAAACAGTGAACTCTGTATAGCACAAATTAGCATAAAACCGATATATGCTTTCCTTCATCTCTTCCCACTTGAGTTGAGTGGTGTGTGTTCTCCAGCTGCTGACCTTAATTCTTCCAAATAGCTGGACCCAATTTCCACATCAGAATATAAACCAATCTGCCTCTCTATAAGAGAGCTTTAGGTAATTTGTAGAGCTCCAAACTAAAGAATTAAACTGGATAAAATAGGTATAAAAACAATGAACAAGATCAGTGGCCAGGGGAACTCAAAATATTTATCAAGAATGATGCTGGAATAAGCTTGAAGGATAGTAAACAAAGGGTATTAGATGCAAATACATTTTTGTTGTCATTAACTTGCAAAAGCTGTTGTTTCTTAGAAAAACAAAGGATCTCATCTTTCCTCTCAGAAAGTCAAGCATTCATGAAGATTATCCTTTTGGTATAATCTTTAGAAAGTGCTATGTCATCTCCAACTGAGATCTATGTGTCAAACTGAATTATTGGTCAAGGCAGACAAGTTCAGTTCTCAAGCAAACATTCAGAAGACCAGAAGGCCCATAGCACCACTCTCACGTGGATATGAAAAAGTGATGGTAACATGAAGTGAGAATGTGAGGCAATGCTCACTGTTTCTAAACAGTGTCTGCATGACACTGCAAATAAATGAATTTGTTTTCTTTTCATAGCTCATGCTTTCTTTAGCCTTTTCTTTCTGTCATAGCTAAGGGCTTAATTCATCAAGAATGTGCTGATAGGTCAGACCAAGTAATAAAGTGTACAGGCACACAGATTATTCCCAACCAGTGATCAAGAGGAAGTGTAATTAACACATACTAAAGAAGCCAGAGTTGCTGCGATGGGGATGGTGCTTGAACCCACTGTAAACAAGGCAAAGTCTACAGACAGTATGATCTCAGGTCTACTGCTTCACAGACCTTATGGAAATTGCAGGATGAAGTATTAAAATAGCGTTGTTAAATAACCAGCTTGGCCTAAGAGACCTTGTAATGAACTGCTGACAGGTATTGCTAGGAGGGCTGTGATTGGCAGCACAGTGTCCAGCTGGATGTCTTTATTTAGTGGTGTTACTCAGGTGTCAGTGTTGGGTCCAGGTCCTGTTCGGCCACTTCATCAATGACCTTGACGTGGGGATAGAGTCCACCCTCAGCAAGTTTGCTGATAATATGAAGCTGGAAAGAATGGCTGACATGCCGTAAGGCTGTGCTGACATTCAGCAAGAGCTGGGCAGAGAGTAACCAGATAAGGTTTCAAGTGTGGTCTTGCACCTGGAGAGGAATAATCACATGCACTGGTACAGGTTGGAGGATGACCCACGGGAGAGGAGCTCTGAGGAGGGGGACTAGGGTGTCCTGGTGGACAACAGGTTGACCATGAGCCAGCAGTGTGCCCTGGTGGCCAAGAAGGCCAATGGGATCCTGGGGTGCATTAAGAAGAGCATAGCCAGCTGGTCGAAGGAGGTGATCCTCCCCCTCTGCTCTGCCCTGACCAGGTCTCACCTGGAATATGTCCAGTTCTGGGCTCCCCTGGTACAAAAAAGACAGGGATCCCCTGGCAAGAGTCCAGTAGAGGGCTACAAAGATGGTAAAGGGCCTGAAGCCACTCTCTCATGAGGAAAAGCTGGGAGACCTGGGTCTACTCAGCCTTGAAAAAAGAAGACTAAGAGGGGATCTGATCCACATCTATAAATATCTAAGATGTGGGAGGTAAAGGGTCAAGGCTGGACTCTTCTCAATGGTCTGTGATAATAGGGCGAGGGAAAATGGTCACAAATTGAAGCATAGGATGTACTGCACAAAAATGTGTAAGAATGTCTTCACAGTGCAGGNCAAGTGTGGTCTTGCACCTGGAGAGGAATAATCACATGCACTGGTACAGGTTGGAGGATGACCCACGGGAGAGGAGCTCTGAGGAGGGGGACTAGGGTGTCCTGGTGGACAACAGGTTGACCATGAGCCAGCAGTGTGCCCTGGTGGCCAAGAAGGCCAATGGGATCCTGGGGTGCATTAAGAAGAGCATAGCCAGCTGGTCGAAGGAGGTGATCCTCCCCCTCTGCTCTGCCCTGACCAGGTCTCACCTGGAATATGTCCAGTTCTGGGCTCCCCTGGTACAAAAAAGACAGGGATCCCCTGGAAAGAGTCCAGTAGAGGGCTACAAAGATGGTAAAGGGCCTGAAGCACCTCTCTCATGAGGAAAAGCTGGGAGACCTGGGTCTACTCAGCCTTGAAAAAAGAAGACTAAGAGGGGATCTGATCCACATCTATAAATATCTAAGATGTGGGAGGTAAAGGGTCAAGGCTGGACTCTTCTCAATGGTCTGTGATAATAGGGCGAGGGAAAATGGTCACAAATTGAAGCATAGGATGTACTGCACAAAAATGTGTAAGAATGTCTTCACAGTGCAGGTGACAGAGCACTGGCACAGGCTGCACAGAGAGGTGGTGGAGTCTCCTTCTCTGGAGACATTCACGACCCACCTGGACGCCTACCTGTGCAACCTGGGCTAGGGAGCTGCTTTGACAGGGGGTTGGACTAGATGATCTCTGGAGGTCTCTTTGAATGCCTACAATTCTGCAGTTCTGTGAAAAAGCAAGAAAATACAAATCATCTTTTGTTCTTTTGACTTCTCAGAAGATAAAAAGTACCATAAAAAATACCTCTGGAATTATCTTATAAGTGCACAGCCCTAGATAAATTACACTGCTTCACAGTAGGCATATGAGAATAAGCATGTGGAATTCCTCAAAATTCCATGATTATCTGTTGCTGGCAATAGTATTTTTGATATTTTGCTCTTATTGCTGTCCTGGACAGACTTTCTCACCAATTCACAGTCACATAAATGGTATGAGAATAATCCTAGCAATATAAATGCCTGTGGTAATTTCAGAAGATGAAGGAGCTACTCGGCTAGAATATTTTCTGATTGCAACATTTTAGGTCACAGACTGTTCTCTTGTTGTGATAGCATAGGATTTGAGAGTGGAAAGTTTGCTTAATGCCACACTAATGTTTTTTTCAACAGACTTCGCCTCTGGGTGCCACATCTCCTAAATTCAGGCTACAAACTGGGAACTGTGGATTTTCAATATCGCATAAATATTTTTCTACATCCAGTCACAGCAGGAAGGGTACTGAGCCACAGTATTCAACTCTACTTACTTTGTGATCTTTATGTCCAGAAGTAAAAATGGGCATAACTATGATATTCTGCAAGATGCATTTATTGAGCCCACTTCGCATAATTGCTAGCTCATTCTGCTCACATCTTAGATCTTTCCTGTCAATACTGTAGCTTTTTCATAGTTCTGACTGTTGCTGAAGAAATGTTAAGAAAATATCCAACAATGTTAGCTAAACAAATGGTTATCTTGGAGGATTTAAAACTTATTTTTATTTGAAGAGGAGAGAAAATTAGAAAGAAATAAAAATAACCATTTGAGAATGATTTACAGTATAAAGCCCAGCAATTTACAAGACCAAAGAACAGTATTCATTTTTAAATTGCCTATTTCTGAAATTAGAAGAACATTTTATCTTTGATCTTCGTTCATTAGTATGGAAATGGCAAACAGTCTAAATGGGCTATCAAACAATCAATCTATCCCACTGGGGTACATAGGAACATACTTAATTTGTGTCTTGGGTGTAAGGATCCTACTGCTGCACCTATGGCAAAGATCAGTCCTAAATTGTGGAATGAAATGTACTGGAGATAAAAGAAAGATTACGTGGTACTCATCTCAGCATACACACCCAGCTTCAGGAAATCTGTGGTGCAGAGACTCCAGGAGTTCACAATAATGCTTTTCTATAGAGTGAGCCTTGATTGATTTGAGGTAACTGCTAATTTTTTTATAATTGTTTGCACTTCCACTTTTTGGCATCCTCAGCAATTTATAGTTATGGTCAGTGTAAAAGCCTTTTGTTTCCTCTTTTGATTCCTCTTTTTTCTTCCATTGCAAAAATCAATAAATAATGGTTTTCTACTCACCTCCTCTACACAGCTCATATGTAGATTACTCTGAAAGTAATGCCTCTTACTTCCATTGAAATTACGACAGATAGAAAGAGCACAGCAACAATATATCATAGAACAAATTCTGAGCTACCAAACCCTTTTTTTTTTTTTTTTGTCACCACCATTAGCCTGTTCCCATGGATGAGCTGATCAAGATGTTCTTCATTTTGTGATGTGACATCTATGCATGGCTGTATGAAACAAGGCTTGTCTTTCACATTGCAGTTGCCATGGTTGAAATGCATCACTTTGCTGGGCTCACATGCACTGTTTGGTCTCCATAAACATTAAGTATGTGTCAATGAATGTCAACACATCCTGTTTTTCCCACATGGAAGAATTCAGTTCAACACCTTTTCTTCTTATTCACTTCAGCATCCATTCTGACAGACTTCCCCTCTGCTGCCATCTGTCAAATGTCAACAAAATGGAATGGAATATTGATGGGAAGGTTCAACCTGTACTGCCATAGCATCAGTATCCACCCTTGACATCATGGATCAACATAATTAAATAGGCATTACTCACAGAGCAAAATCTCTCACTTCCTTATACCAGACTTGGAAGTCCTATTTTATGTTGACTACTTCTACGAGACAATCTTAACTACTGTTATTCCTGTTGAGTTCTACTGTACATTTTCTACCACAGATCTTAAGACAAGGAAGCAAACTGTATGTCCACATAGTTTACTCACTAAGTGGACACACCAGGCATATACCATAATATAGTGTAGGTTTCTAATTTGCTACTTATCCTAATAATTTCCAGTATTCCATATGTCTTTTGGGTTCTAGGTTGACAATGATGTTTTTTTATTTACTTGTTTTGTCAGAAAATTATCTTGACTTCTTATATTTTGGATGGTAAAAGCTAGTTGGGAACTTGTTACAGTGTATATGTTGTATAGAATGTACACTGTTTGCATTGAATGAATATTATCCACCCTTTTAGCTGGCACTTTTACTTACTTTAATTGGGAAAATCTGTTTCCCCTATTCTTCACTTCTCAACCTTTAAATAGCATTTTATCTCTGCTTATCTCTAAATTTCTTAAGAGGATTATTTTTCTTAACCTGTGATAGCCTAATTTTCCTATTGGTCTTAGATGAGCAATTGTCTGAGAACCTTTTGAAAAACAAAGTTCACTGAATTAATCTGATCTCATTTATATATGCTTGTTTGCTTCCTCACAGAGTGCAAGCAGCTTTTGAAATGACTCCTCTTTACAAGTGATACGTTCACTCTTTCCTGTTTTATTCAGCTACATGCCTACTGAGTATACATTTATAACAGGATTTACCAATCTTGGAAATACTGAGATTAAGATTACAGGGCTATAATCTGTGAGTCTTTGTTTAAAACAAACCATTTTCTGTGCTATAAGGATGATGACTTAATTGATAGACTACATACCTTATTTAATAGCTTGGCAACGTAAAATTTCATTTCCTTTAAACTTCTTGGATGATTGTTATCTTGGCCTTACAACACCCTGTTTTTCATTTAATAACCAGTGTTCTAAGCTTTTTCTCCTACTGCTTCTGGTTGAGATGACTCTTCTGACTCATCCCCAACAAATAACAGTTCCAAGATGAGAGCTTCCTTGTGCTCCAACATACTCAGCAGGGATGAAAATAATTCATCTAGCACTGCTCTTCTATTCTTAACTTTTCTGAATGAATCTTTTACATCTTGACTGCCTATTAACCCTGCAGACACTGGTGGACTCATAGTTTCTCATATGACTGCAATCTAATTAGTCTCTTCTAATTAACAATGTTATGTCTTTAGCAAGTTCATTCCAAGATCCTGTTTCATCCTGCATTATTATTGGTTTGCATTTAATTTGTCAAAATTTACATTTTGAATTTGCCACTAAATTTTAGTACCACTGATTTTTTGAAAAGATAACTTTCATAATGACTTCTTCTCATCTGTTTAACCATTTTTCCCTCTGTTTTGTTGTTGTTCTTTTGAAGTCTTTGAATTACACATTCAGTTTGAACTCCTGAGAGAGCATCTTCAATAAATATTTCCTTGCTTCTGTAAACAGTTGGCCTTTTTTCCTTTTCTTTTTACTTGGCATTTTTAAAATGGTGGTTTCTCATTCCTATGCTGTTTCCATTTTTTAAATTAAATATTCCCCACTGGATTTCTGTGGGGAACAAACTAGAAGGAAATTTGCTCTCTCTGAGAAACCACTGGCAAAATATCTCATTTCATCTTTGCTCATGTGTTCTTATCATTCTGTATTATCATCACATAGTTGACTTTTGAGAGTGATATCTGAGAATTCTCTTGCAGAAAACATGACATTTAAGTGAAAAAATCTATCTAGGCACTACTTGCAAGACATCTACTAGAGAGTAACAATGTCTGTATGCAAGTTCCTAGTTTTGAGCAAATACCAACTCTAAAGTTTCAAAGGGTCTTCTCATAACAAATATATAATAATAATCTGGTTTCAAAGACCAGTAGAAACTTATATACTGAAAATTCAGCTTGCGAGTCGACAGCATTAGCAATATGTTGAGATGCTAGTGTACATTATTTTCAGGTAGCTCTTTGGTATTCCTCCAAGTTGTGAACAGTTTCAGCTATGGATGCATTTGTGAAAGTCAGCAGTGGAGCTGAGGCTACTTCTTGCATCTCTACCATCAGTTTCTCCCAATTTGTCTTCCCTTGAGCTAGATCTCTACCAGTTTGTCTTCACATGCCCACGTCAGTTACTTGCTGTGGTGCAGCTAGTGGTTGGACGTTTTATCATTTTGCTTCTATCAGCCTTTGAGTACACGTTACATGTCTGTCTGAGCAACTTTTAGGATTAAATTGGGTAATAAATTCAAGAAACTAAAGGGAGAAAGTATGTCAAGTCTATTTCTCATAAGTTTTTCTACCTAGTGCTTTTTGCTCATTGACAACAGAGAACAGTTCTGAGAGACTTTCAGGGTCTAACATCTGTGTCAAAATCAATAAGTACAACTTAAAAAGCAGGAAAATTTTTGAGCACAGCAGATCACTTTCACAGAATGGTCATAGAATAAGATGGAAAAAGAGTAGTGTAAATTTTGCCTATATAACTACCTTAATTATTTCCTGGGAAGTATTTGTGTCTCTTCCTTCCCTCCTTATACATCTTCCCCATGAAGTAACCAACCTAAGCCACACAGGCCTTTTCATCTTCATTTTCAGTATCATCAAATACTTTCTTTGAGCACTGGATAGAAGTGCACTTCTGTGCTCCCAGGTGGACTTGTACAACCAGTCTCACATTCACTGCTATTCTCAGACATGTTTCTTGAAGTTATTTCAGTGACTCTTATCTACCCCAGGTTTTGAGGACAGTATCTCTTCATAACTTCTTCCATGATGTACCTGAAGCACTGCCATTTGTTAACTTCAGAGTTTTCCTTCTTCCTTGGCTGTTGGATGCACTTTCAGTGTCTCATTTAGAGATGTCTCACATTTCCTGTTATTCCTCCTGATGGTGTTCTAAGATTTGTAATCCTTTATCCATTTTCTATTCTTTTTCCCTAAATTAGTCTCCAGTGACACAGGTCTGAATTGGAAAGGGTGCATGTAAAGGTCTACAGACTCCCAGCAAATGAATATCAAGAATCCCTTTTAAAATTCATCCTGTTTATCCAACTCAGCACAGAGCTATGCACCTAAAAACAGTTTCTGAGCTTCATCAGTGTTTCTGGAAAAATATTGAGAATATGTAGCTCACTTAATCCTTTCACTGAACCTTCATTTTTCCTCATGCTCCTTACATATAGACTGTGCTGGATAACAATAATTCCTTGTTCAGCTTGTCCATGGAGGAACCTCTTCATGTGTTTTCAATATAACACATAGGAGATTATACTGTTCCCAAAAAGAATAAAAGGTTTTATAAAGTGTAATATAATTATATTTATAGAAACAACCAAACTCACATTATACAATTGTTTGTCTTAAAATGAGGTAAAATAATGTATGAAAAGAAATATTTGTTTCTCTGAATCCTTCATAATCCCTTTGGGACTCTCAGAAATTTATTTGCAAATGGAAAACACACATATTTTCTAGGATATAATGCCAGACAAGTTTGCTTACAAAGACTTCGGAACATGTCAAATGTTCATGTTTATAACAAACATAGTGCTCATTCAGTAGGGAATCTATCCAGGCATGCAACTGTCATTTAGTTTTAAAGCCCACAAGATCTGAAAAACGACAGTTTTAGGCTTTTTTAAACACAGACATGATAGAAGATGCTTCTTTGAAGAGAATGATGCCTTTGCAGGTGTAAGACCAAGGCCAACCTTAACAGGGTAGGTTTGAAAGTTAGAGTAGAATGAAAATCACTCCCCAAGCAGTGCTTTTTATGTGCCCACCCCTATTTCCACACCTGGCATAGTTTAGTATTATGGAAGTGGTCAGACTGCTTGGTGGCCTCAGACATACTTAGTTTCCTACAGAAGATGCAGTCACTGCTCTTACACTGGCATTAGATGCTCCCTCAGGGGCCAGGAATTGGGGCAAGGGCATCCCTGAGCTCTCAGGACAGAGTCCAGCAATCTAGGCCAATTCCATGGCCTAACCAGGAGCAACACAGAAGGGCAACCCCAGCCCAGTGGAATTTCCCTGTGGAAAAGGAGGGACTGAAGCCTGGCTAGGATGTGAGTCTCTGGGTAGGACTCACAGGGTGGATGTCTGGGCATGGCAGGGCAGTGTGGAGCTGGAGCCAGGCTCTGCTGCAGCCTTGCTAGGTCAAGGGCTTGAATGGTGCTCTGCACAATTAGGAAGAGGCCCCGGAATCTGAAGGTACTTAAATATTGAGGCTTTGTTCCCTTCTTTTAGGAATTAATTCTCTTATACACACTTTGATAAAATAGTGAGGTTTTTATTATTGGTAAATAGTTACTTAAAAAGACAGAAGGTGCTACACAGTACAAAAATGCAGCTAGGCAAGATGCCCTCAGATTATAGCACGCTTTCTCCCCCATAGCAGCTGCAGGCAGGCATTCTGCCATCCTGTCACCTCCTGAACCCACCACTGGACAATAGGGACAAAAGGGCTACAAAAGTAATAATACAGAGCAGATTTTTACTTTTCTGAAGAGTTACTGGACAAAACTCAAATATAATCTGACTGTACTGTACAGACAGTCTCAAAACCAAGAACACTGCATATAGAGTATAAAGTGAATGTTTTTTCTCCACTACCTAGAATATCTTAAACTTGAACCTGAGGACATTCTGTACCTGTTTTCATAGCCCTGAGTGCCTTACAGGGAAGCATTTCATAAGCGTACGTTCTATTCTTTTGAACTCCAAACATCTGCCTTAAGCATCTGCTTTTAATCAGTGGAACCAATGGCCTCCTTCAGTAGACAATGTGGTACAGATAAAAAAGGCCGATGGTGTATTGACTGCAAAGCCCTTAGTTTTCTTATTTCAGATCTGTTGCCAAAGAACCTTGCTTGTCATTTCAGTTTTCCAGCAATAACGCAAATTTAATGGTCAAAATGTCAAGGATTGTCACTGCAAGTGCCATATATAAATATATATTTTAGAATTCATTTTCTTCTTTTTTTTTTTCTATAAGCACTATGCATATGCTTTTTCAAAGAAAAATATTAAATTGTTCATTTAATGTTGAAATATAGTTTATCAACTCTGAAGGCTTTGGAGACAACTGTTTACTGTGGGAAGTTATCCAAGTAATTCCTGTTAACAATGAAAAACGATTGAGCAGTTCAAAGTACACTCTTTAAAAACACTCTGGTTTTCTCAAGTACACAAATACATGGTGCTTCCATAGACCACATTACCTGGCCTTACTACATGCACTTGACATCTTTTAACATGTTCTTTTCTTCTTCAAGAAATACTTTTTGCAGTGAAAATAGGTTTTTTCCCACTCTATTTAGCATAAAATGCATATACTGTTTGTATCACACAATAAGCAGTTTGAAAATATCAGATTTGAGTCAGTGGAAAGGAAAACACTTTATGAGTAATAGTAGAACCACTTCTAAATCTCCACTGTTGTCCACAGAAGATTATATATTTTAATTTTTAATCCTTAGTCTCAGAGTAAAAAGCATTCACCCTGACCTTTGCTTCAGTTTATGAAATGCCATCTGCACTCAGTAGTTCTCTATCAACACATTTATGTATAGGCTGATATATTTACCATTTCTTAAAAAAAAGAAATCCTCATGCATAATTAATGTATGAAAGAATATATGAATTTTCTAAAATTTTTTTTTCATGAGTCAGACCTCTTAGCATTCCTAAAAATGCTGGCATGCCATAAAAATGGAGTCCTGTGTAATAATATAACCGAACACAATAACATAGTCAATCATACTTTCTTACTAAGATCTCTTTAGCACTTAGATAAAGTTGAGTATTCTCTGTCAGACTGGGAAGCAGGAGACCAGGCAATTGGTTCCTGCCTCTGCTGGTAAATCAAACCTCCCCAAGGCATGGATCTGATTACTGTCCCACAGTCAACAGATTGTTTTCACTAGTGCAGTCAGTCCATGGGCACACTTTGTCCAGCTAGCACTCTCCCAAGGAATGTCTGGATGTAATCCAGAGTTTAGCACAGTCCAGTGACCATTCCCAGCAGACAATGTGAATGGGGCTTGTTTTGGGGATATAAAAGCTGAGATTATGTGCAGGAGCCATGCCAGCTGGTCTCAGTGCCAAAGAGGATCTTAGACTTTTTATATACTACTGGAGATATAGCCCTGGAGTCTTCACAGGATTCTGCTGATATGCTCTCAGCTTCTCCATCTCTACATAAGGGTTAGGTTAGTGACAAATGCTTCCTGCTGTCAGATGCAAAAAATGCTAAGAGTTCTAGGCAGAAATAGATCTATTCTATTTTATGTAACAGTCTGTCAAAGCAATAAGTTATGTCAGCAATCCTGAAGAATGTTATAAAAATATTATCTTTATAGGATAGGAAACCTGGATAATGATTGAATTATATTAAAGACAGACTGGTAAGTTTTCTGGGACATGTGTAGCTCAGAGTGCCCAGTATTTTAAAACTTAAATAATTAATATCAGACACCCCTAATTCATTGCAGACAAAAAAAATCTTAAGGTAGAGCAAGACATTTTTGGTAAGTATCAGTTTTTCCCGCTGGCTAAACCTGAAGACATGGTATGCCTAGCCAAAACACCAGTACTGACACTCAGTTTGCAATTGATTGTCCAGTTTAACCGTGCCCTGAATTGGGTTTCGTATCCCATTTCTTATCATTCAGAGGGACGTGTATGGTGACAAATCATATTAAATCAATGTGTACAACAACTTCCAAATGTTCTCTGGGAATTTTTACAGAGAACAGTAGGTAACAAAAGCTAAGCCAAGGGTCATTCAGCAGCTTAATAACATAGGCAATTGACTTCTAGCTCCTGTTCTAGTGACCTGGCACTTCTTAATTTACTGGTAGAGGTACATCCATTGCATGGATTGGATCATAGAAATTTGCTTCTCAACACCATAAGCCAGATCAATGCGTCATAAACCAATTCCTTATTCTTTCTGTAAACATGAATTACTTCGAGACAGAAATTACTAATTTTCTACATCATCAATTATTTCAGTATTTTTTATCCTATTTAGCATCTCTGCAATATGGAAATCCTCTGTGTTCAAAAATTCTTGTTATGTTGCATCTCTTCTGAATTCAAATAGATTTTCTTCATGTCAGTTTGCAATTTTTAAATTGTAGTTAGCTTACTTGTAGTTGACAAATAGAAAAAAATATTCCACTGTTAAAAGTTTTCATCATCTTTGGTTTATCACTAATTAGCTGGAGATAGTTGTTTCCTTAGAAAGTGATAAGACTTGTGGCAACATATAACCAGTTTTATGTACTGAAGTCCATTCACAGGACTTGGTCATTCTAAAATTATAAGCTGAGCTGGTTTCCAGTGCTGCAGGAAATCAGTGAAAAAACTCAAATGAACTACAAATTTTGAACTGTCATGTCAAAACTTAACCTAGTTTTTCCCTTGGACTATTGATCCCAACTGAACAAAGACTTCACATTCAGGCTGATTATGCTGAGTTGTATTCCTGAGATAGCCACAGCTTGTCTTTTATCTGCAGCTCCAGGGATATAGTAGAATACATTCTAGATTCAGAAAACAGATATTGTTATGGAAACTGTACTTCTCCCACTCCTATAACATGACTTTAGATCTTCACGCTTCTTAATCTTCTACCTGTTTGGTTGACCAGTACCTTATTTTGGTGTGTCTGTGCTCTCCTCTACTGACTTCTGAAGGCTTGTTGGAGGCATCTCCTACATGTCTGTGGTTTAGGATGTGATCAGGTATTGCTTGTAAGCGAGTTAGAAATTTTAGCCATGAAATGCAATTGAAAAGTGTGTTTTCTTTCATTCCTTTCACCTGTTGCTAGACACAGAAAGAAAAATATTTAGTTACTCAGGTTTAAAATTCAGAAATTTACAAGAAATAATGCAGATTACATTGTACAACACATTCATTCTGTCCCAGAGCATGATTACCATTATGGAAAAGCTCTGTAAAAAGATAATGAAAACCAGTGGCTATAGATCATTATTTTTTCTTGTTCCTGTTTTCAGAATAACTTCTGCAGAATCCAGTTTCAGTTCTGCTAACCCTCATTTTTTCATCGTCATAAAACTCTGCCCTTATCATATTTCTGCAATAAACGTCTAATCTTTTTTAAAATAAATTGAAATGTTCTGTAGATTTTTTTTATAGCTACATAACAGATCAGTTCACTATAAAAAATAAAATTTTTGGAAAAACCATAGCTCGAAGGATGATTAGTGACCTAATTCTGATTTAACTTGCTTACATGTACACCCATAGTAGTTTCAGTAATGACAATGTAGTTGCAGTCCTGAGAGTGATTAGATAATTTGTGTTCTACTGAGGAAGTTTTCTGAAAACTCCATGCAATCTTTTTTACAAGGCAGCAGAAATGCATTATCTTTTCTCAATTTATAAAACCTGCTGAACAAAATTTAAATTTAACACCAAAAATAAACCATCTTTCTAATCTAGAGACACTATGTGACATTAATATTTTATGCAGATCAGAGGCCAGATGCAATTTCCCATTAGAGAAATTCACATGAATACAGATGTATCTTTTTTTTCCAGCTATAATATTTTATTAGTCTTTGAAGAAAATCCAAGTACAAATGTACTAAACGGTAATGATAAGAGCATAGTAGGATAAATGGTTTTTTGGCAACCATGTTGCAATTAAGTTTTTGTTTGTATCTTCAGCATCTCCTGTTACATCACATTGGTATCCTATTATAGTCAGACAACTTGCAATATGTTCACTGCTATGTGTCCAATAGCAACAAACACTTGCAGTGCGCAATAGACCCATTGATTCCCTTCACTTTTTCCATCACTGCACTTCTAAACCAACTTCAGAGGGCATAAAATGATCCCAAGGCAGTCTTCAATGTCTTATTATCTTTCCAACTGCTCCCTTGATTATTAAAACTTTTGGGAATATAATGGACAATATTTTGAGGACTGGAAACAATTTACACTTCAGATACGTAGATAAAATGTTGGGTTCTGATATCATTCTTTCCTCTGAACGTAGATAGTGTATTACTTTCAAACCTTTTAAAATTACGAGTGGATAAAAATAATAAGCAAAATTGTAAGGCACAAGGTAAGGGAAGTTCTTTCTCTTTAGATGATATTTTCCACTCCATTGGGATAAAAGCTGTACAGTGTGCATTTTTCTTTTTGATGAGCTGTCAGTGATCAGGCAAAACAGATGTGATCATGCTGTTTGTATGCTTGAAAGAAGGAAAGCAGAATTGTTTCATTGTATTCATTCAGAGAAGTGGAATCTTGAAAAAGGAATTGCAAATGATGTCATCATGCTGAAGATCCCTGTCATAGGCAAGTTGTTTTCATATTTCCTTCTCATGTTAAAAATAAAAAAATAAAAAAAATTCTTGTTTGTGATCGTAATAAAATCTCCCTGCAATTCTGGAAGGACTTTCAGAGCATTTTCAGAAAATTGGTCATTCTTGTTGATAAAGTTTGCAGAAGGAATGATAGATCAGAACAGAGTTCGCCTCAAACGTTTTGAGCTGACACTGGAAACATAAAACTCTTAATTGTGGTGTTCTACTCAGCATCTTGTTTTCATTCCTGACAGTCCTAAAACGTGCTTCTTAAAATGAAGAAAATCCCAAAATAAAACAATTGAACAGTAGTTTTATTTTTAATTTCATCCTCATGACTTCCCAGGGAAATTTTCATTTAACCCAAGATGCTGCAACAGGGTAGTGAAGAAAGGATTGATTAGAGATGCTACTTTAAGCTTTGGTTAACCTTTACATAGAGTTGAATAAATTAGGCCAATAAACTTAAATGAATTAACCGTTTTGGTTCCTGCTTTTAATATATTCATCTTCAAATTCAGTTTCTACTGAAGTCCTCTGATGAGTGACATGTTCATCTGGGTATTTGCCAGCAACATTTTATATAAAGCATTCAGCACCTATTGTAATTATAAAAAATGGAAACATTGTCAGTTTTGTACTGAATGAACTTAGTACAACTCCTCTATAGTCAAAAAGGAGAGGGATTCTTAATTCGCAGGACTACCTTCCTGGTATGTGATCAGGAATGTGAGGCATGCAATAAGGACAGCTACAATTCCTTTTGTTCTTGTAAATCCAGATAAGTCAGTGCTAGCAATTATATGAAAATTTAAATGTAGTTTTTCAGCTGTTTTACAATTACAGTTAAGAATTCTTAATTTTTTAATGGAAAGAATTCAACTTAACCACAAAGTATTGTTCTTGATCACCACACAGTGTTTTACAAACTTATTTTATTTCATAATGCATAAAGAAATCAAAAAAATTTCAAGATAGTGAGATGAATGGGTCTTTTTTAGAACACATATATGTATGATCACGATTCTTATGTTCATATGATTAAAATAAAGAAGCTCAAATCAAAACCTGTTCACTTAAAAAGGATAAAAACCATTACTTCTAAGCAATTCATTCCTGTTTTAGGAATATGGTTTGCATCATTAGCTCATGGAGAAAAATTACTTCTTAAATAGTTGATAATACAGTGAAGATTCCATTAGCATTATTTATACAATCGAAAAGCACTGGTCTTTTCTAATCCATAAGCCTCACAGACCTTTGGGAAAGTAAGTCTACCTTTTTTTTAAGCTGCGGTGATTCAGAATTGTGGCAACTTCAGTTTTCCTTCTGAAGTACTGGTTTCTGAGTCAACGCTCATGGGAATATATTGTTTCAAAGTACTTTGTGGGATATAATTTTCAAAGGGATGTATGAAAACCATACACTTCCTATTAACGTTAATGGGGAATTGTATGTCTAAATACAGCTTTGAACATTCTGGTTAGAAGTTTACATCTTAGTGAGCTGCACATGGTTCCCCTGCTCTAATCAGATGTTGCTACATACTGCAGAATGGCCCTGCTGTGCATCAGCAGACACCACATTGGCTGTTTCCTTCTACTAAATGCTTCATAGATATCTCCATTAGCAGGGAGAACTTTTCTCTATTAACAACTACATTTCATAGACTTGGGTTATTAATTATGCAGTGTAGTTATCAATTACACTATGAGAAACTTCCTCAAGCAAAACCAAAATATTTCATTGCTCACAGCAACTCTATCATGCATTACCAAGTAGCTTAAATAGTTATTGTGTGGCATTTTTATCAGACCTACAAACCACTGTGGAACGTACCCAGCTACCTTTACTCACTAATTACATTCTCAATGAAAGATTTTACTTCTTGTTTGTGCCCCAGGTGATAATGCATGATACAGCATTACATAATTGCAGCATGCATCACTTGAAGTTGTGTATAGACTAGTGGGATGCTATGCAATACAGGGTGGAGAGAAGCTAACGGCAATGTGATAAGATAATTAGAAAAAATATTTCTTGAATAAGTGCATCCAGTGAATTAACATTCATCTTAGCCAGTAGTGAGCAGGAAGGTGCTGAGTGTAAGCCCTAAACTACTTCATGTATATCACGTGACATGGTATGTTTGATTAAATACTATTAATCATCTGTTCTTGCCCATTAAGTATCTAAAAATATATACTTTTGTAAAATGTGAGTTGATCAAACTTTCTTTTTCTGCGGAACACTGAAATACAACATGTGTACTGCAGAAAGGCAGCTCGAGTTCTAGTCAGATGATTGTTTGCATGATTAGGATAACAATCAGCTCTAGGTGGGTTCCATGGGGCATTTCAACAGCAAATAAATAAATAAATAAATAAATTTTCAGATCTCCTCATGTCTCTGCAGGTGTTCAAAGAGTTTTATTTTATTCCAGATATTTGTCTTGCCAACTAATTGTTTTAATAACAATAGCTTATGCAGAGCGTGGGAAAACGGACTTTTATGTTTTCACTGCCTGTGTCCTGATTCAGGACTCAGCATGGAGATCCAAGATATGTAATAACATTCCGGTATTACAATGGCTAATAAATAAAAGCTCAGTAGTTATGCATAGTAATGCACAGCATAGAGTTGGAATTAATGCCTTATGTTTTTACTGATACTATGCAAATGTACAACAGTTGTATATTAATAAAAGAAGAAAAAGTTAAAATAATAATTCATTTTTCTGCTCTGTCCATCTTCAGCTTGTTGGCCAAAAGGCTGAAGTTGGTTGATCATTTTGAAGCATTTATGAACTCTCCCGAAGTAATATAACTGCATGTAGTTTGCTTCCAGATCCAGAAGTAGCCCAGTTCTTCTAATTTGATGAAATGGCAAAACAGATGGACAGAATAGCTTCACCAGTCTGGTCTATCTCTACGCTGGAAATCAATGAGAGTCTTGGCATTAACATCAGTAACATTTGCATCATTCTCCAAATGTGGTGCCTTTATAAATCACTCCAAGTTAAATCATGTCTTTAGACGAGAACATCATTGAGGTTGTGAGGACTGTAAAATTTCACTTTGGACTGGAATATTTTCTTAAAACTTTGTTTGTTTGTTTGTTTTTCATAAAAAATATATTCAATAATTGGTAAAACATTTGTATCAATTACTTTTCATTGAATAGTATAGTTTTAGGATCATATGTATTATATCAAATTCAAAATGTTTTATGAACCTTTTGTTATCCCAAAATAGTAAACTTTTAATTGAAATTCAATGGAAAGTGTTAAAGTTGAAATATGGGTTTGATTTTTTTTTCAGAATATCCCCATTTGATATGTCACAAAATGGTACTGGAAATGTGTTTTTACCTAAAGATATAATTGATCCCATATTTCAGTCAGAAGCATTCCTGAGCATTATCTTGAGCTCACAGTAGTATGAGTGCTTATTCATTTATTAGTTATGGAGATCCTGTAGAAATCAGATCACTTGAAAGATCATTGTGGACTGGAATCCTCACTTTTTAAAAAAATAAAAAATAATAATAATAAAAAAAATTTAACACTACAAAATAAAATGTATAATTTGTTAGAGTTTAACTTATAATCAACTTACAATTTTAATTCTTAGATCTTGTCTAAATTACAAGAAGGGAAAAAAATCAGTGAAATGTTTGCTTTTTACATATTTTTTCTATTGTTTGCAAACCAATAAGATTTAAATATTTTATCTGGCTTAAACTGATATTTCTATTATATCTCTAATATACAAATTAAAAAATTGACTCTAATATGTAATGCCAAAAAAACAACAGAAAATATTTTTATTCCCATACTTTTTCAGTCACAGTTTATTGTGTCACTAGTAGGCAAAGATAAGCAAGATAGTGGAAGGACTGTACTAGTTATTAATATGTTATTAATATGTTTTCATTTATGACACACTTTCAAAATGAAAATGAGCATACAAGAGCTGCTCTGAAAGTAATGCCTCCTATTTTATTATGTTGGCCCACGATGTCAGAGGCAGATAGTGGTATGGCAGTAGAGGTCAAAACTTCCCAACAATATTCTGTTACATTTTGTTGCTATGTGACAATGGCAGCAGAGGGCCAGTCTAACCAAATGGCATCTGACATGAAAGTGCTTATGAAGTACACCATTGGATTCCTCCATGTGGAAAAAATAGCACCTACTGAAATTCATCATTTGTGAAGACCAATGAGTGGATGTGATGGTGGGTGGTTCATTTTGGCAGTGGCAACAGCAACGTGAAAGAAGACAAGTCACATTCTTGAGGGCCATGTACATCTGTTACACCATGAAACAGAGTATCTCAATCATTTCATCCACCCAAATTCACTAATGGTGTTGACTGTGTTGTAAAAGGGCATATAGTAGCTGAGAATTTGCTCTATCAAGTAGTGTTAGCTATTGCACTCTTTATTGTGTTTTCTATGGAAATAAATAGGAGGAATTACTTTCTGAGCAACTATATATATTTACAAATCTAACAGTAGAGATCACCATATCTGTTCTAGTTAATTCCCTGAAGGCTACAAAGTGTTCGTAATTCAGACAGTGTGACCCACAATAACAAAATATTTGGATACAGCTTTGTTTAGTCATTTGTTCTGCTCACCTTATGCTGATAAATCTCATAAAATCAGGGGGTACATATTTTTGGTACTCATTACTAATAAAATGAATCTTGCACCTCTTCATTTATGTTAGCTGGCTTCACAAATTCATAAAGTTTCATTTTTGGCACCTGTAGATAAACAGATTGCTTTGAGGTAGAGAGTATTTTTCTTATAAACACTGAAAAAAAATGGACAAGGGGAAATTGCAGCAGGTAAACAAATCATACTCATTAAAACATCTCCAAAAAAAACAGCGTCGTTCATGCATACAGATTGTTGCTCCCTTGGAACTATCTGTCTTTCAGAGGAAAAGTATAGCAGGTTACAACTCCCAATTAATTCTCTTCCTCATAGTCATATTTGAAGCTCTCTCAAGTCTAAGACAGAACTTTCCTAAGTATTTCCCAGAGATGCCCTATTGTTCTTTATTCAGACAAACATCTTTCTCTTATTGTTTGCTAACAGGGTATTTTCTCCAAACTCGCTAAAAAAGAGCAGACAAAATTATGTAAACTTCAAGGATTACTTATCTGATTTCTTAGTCTAAGCATGAATAAAATTCAGTGTAAACAAAGGTTATAAGATTGAAAAAAAAAGCTTATATTTCATTGGAAATTAATTGGACATCAATGGGAAAAATTTAAATGCCAAAACTGTATTCGTTCATCAAGTTGAAGCAGTATAGAATATTTTCTTTTCAATCATTAAAATCAGATCAGACATTTCAATGGACAAATGTTTTGCTGTCTGAGTGGACAGAAGAAATTTGAAGTATTTGCTGTGGGAATTGAGCTTTTTTCATAAATTTACCCTGACAAATCAGTGATGTAAAAATATATTTCCCACATTGAGCCTAACAATTTGCAGGTAAATTATGCAAACAAAGGAAATAAACTTTGCTCCCAGTCCCTCACTTACTGTTTATTGTTCTTTATGGATGAACACCGAACAGAAATAATTGGAATTAAAGTAAAACTGATTCTTAACATGACAATATGCAGTAGGTTGTGAGTGTTTTCACTTCCAAGTGATTTGGAGGTGAATATTGGCTTTACATTCATACTGTTACTTCAACACACAAGCATGAGTCATTTCTGATGTAATGATTTTATTTATTGATTTATTCAAGGCCCAAACTGCAACTGTACATACACTGTGGAGGACACATTATAGTCATCCCAGCATGTAAATTATAGAGTAAATCTATAAATGACCATACAAATGATTTTGATGATCATCATCTTAGGGTTTTACTTGGAAATATTGAAGCATAGTGGCTTAAAAAATCACTTAGGGCAGAAGACATTTAATTGCTGGTTTTATAAAAAGTTTCAAAAAAAATATTGTGGCTTTCTATTTAAACATCTCATGCAGAGTGAAGAAACCAAAGATAACAACATTGTTATCTTGGTGAGAAGCAGGAAGTGAAAAATCAACACTAAATAGAACTGGAAGCAAATTGGTTTTACTGTCCAAATGGACACAAAACTTAAACAAATAGATTAAATAGTATAAAGCACAATGGATAATAGAATATGTTTTTAATCAATATTTTTCTGTAATAATGCAATGATCTTTTAATGCATATTTTTTTTAATTTTTTGTATTTACAACAGTCGACATTTCAGTGTTAAGAAATCCCTTCTGCAAATTTCTGTTGTACATCATGGAATGTGTGGAAGTGGAGCTGATGCAGTCCCATGCAGGTTCTACCTCCTGAACAATTAGAATAATAACTTTACTGTTAGGTAAACCTTAAAGTTAAGCCTTGGCATTAGAATTGTACAGATCTATCATCCCAGAAGACAGATGCCTCGAGGTACACATTCCTAGTTAGCTAGTTAAAAGCTGTGTGAAATTAGTCACCTTTACCGAAAAAACATTCATAGCACAAAGAACTGTTTTTTTTTTTCAAATGCATGTGTCACTGTGTTCAAAAAGGAGTAAGATATTGTGTCTNNNAAAGTGGAGTGTTTGTTGTGGGGTGGGGGGGGGGGGGGGGGGGGGGGGGGGGAGGGGGGTAAAGGACTGTTCTTTGTGACTTGTTATTAGTTTCTCAGCAGTGAGATGACAAACTGGCACAGAAAATCTGTCCACTTCCCTAGCAAATATGTTCTTTCCAGGTTCTGATAGACAAAATTTATTTTCTGTGGATTTCAGTGGAGATTTAATCAGTACAGCAGTACCGACAGAATCTTTCCTGACAGGAAGTAGTACTTGGGACACGCATCACCAGATTTAAACACCTGGTCTAATCTGACTTGTTTGTCCTTACGTTTCCCTACTCTGAGGTCCACTGAGTTGGTTTTGGAACTTGCTGCTTTCTGATGTAGCTGAAATAGTATACAGTGGAACAGTTCCATCAGAAAAGAGTGAAATACTTATTCTGAGTAAAACAGGTTCTAGTCAGGAAGAGAGAATTGTTCCAACCTTGTTTGAAACAGTCAAAGCAGATGTCACTTTTGCTTTCGAGGTGTTTCCAAGTAACTATTCCGAAAGCAACACTACCGTTTTATGAATGAAATATGAATAATGAAAAACTCCCACCTGGCTAAGGTTGTTCTTCGTGCAAATAATAAAAAAAAAATCTGCACTCCTCAGCAAATGATGATACCTCTTTTCTTGTCCCTCATTTTTTCTTCCCTTTTTGCTCTGCAGACAAATTGATAAGCATACAAACTCTTACTACACCAGTCTTCCCCTTCTTACCTGCTCCCAAACAGCCTCAGAAATCAAATAATTAACATGTTTATGTATTATCAGCTTGTATTTGTATTTCATATTGAAGTTAAGCAGTATCATTTGCTAAAAATAAAATAAAATAAA
>VXAB01012773.1:0-82224 GCA_013399175.1 Odontophorus gujanensis
CGTTCAGTACACCTGGAACTGCACGTCACTGGTTCCCCCACACCAATTGTCACAGAACTCCTTCTTGAGCCCATCGAGCAGTTAAGAAATATCCCACTCCATATCTTCACACACGAGTGTTCACTTACCGATATTGCCAAAAATGATACCATTCTCTGTTGAAGCAACTTTGACATTAGCTTTTATGTTCGCAAAGTCATGTGGAGCAAGTGTCAAAGGAGATGGTTTTTCTACAAGTTTCAAGTCACCTGTTTAAAGACATTTGGGGGAGGGCATCAGAGAATGCTACCAGTACACAACAGTTCCTCCTTTGGAACAATGACTTTCTCATGACTCGCTTACCATGTCTACAGAACTACACTGCATTGCTTGGTTATTTTTACATTAAAAACTTCAATTAAAATACTAGTGTACTCACCCAAAGGATACTGAAAACAAATGGAAGCCCTGAGTTAAGTGGGCCTTGGATTGAGCTTGGTATTAATTTTTAAAAGCAAAACACTGTCACTCCTCCCTTGCATTTTGATCCCTGTCAAAATCATAATGTCTAATACTACTGTCTAGTGCTTTAAAAGCTAAGTTCAACATTCAGTATTGCATGCACTGGGCTATCTAAGAAGAGGATAGAGTATCATCTTGATTATGAATGTAACTGTTACTTTGCCAGTACCCAGCAGTGCTCCTCACCCAGTGTGGCAAGCTCCAGTGTGCAGTTCTGCAGAGTATCACTGGTCTGGTTTACCACGAGCACATCCAGCACGATGTCGTACTGGTTGACGTGGACGTAAGCTTCTGCATAAACAGGGTCTGAGAAACCTGTCAGTTGAGTAACCTGTGAAGGAAAAGAATCTAAGGTATTTTACTCATAAACCATTTCTAACAGGAAATCATGACAAACAATGCCAAAACAAACTTCAACTGAATCCACTGCTCTTTAGTATGAGCCTCCAAATCAAACAGAAAAAGCATGTAAGAAAGTTCAAATTTCACATAACTGTCTTTCCAGAAAGAAAAAATGAACAACACTTAAGCCAGATATCACAAACTTAGTCCAGAAAATACCTAGAAGTGACACTCTGGAAAACTCAAGTCCATATTTCTTGCATAAGCTTTCCAGATTTAAACTACTCTGACGACTTATAACTACATTACAGTGATTCTCTGTACTATTTACACAAATGCATTTTTAAATCCACCCTTTGCTCAGCTGTCCCTTTGCCTACATAATACAATTTATAAAACCTTTACAGATGTAACATGTTCTGAACCGAATTGATCTAAGATCCCAAAACATTAACTACAATGTTGTATTATTCTTAAAAAGATTAGAACGTAAAAGAGTGAGATCAAACTGTAAGGTAACTTCAAAATTTAAAAGAATTTACACAGACTTTTGTCTCAAAGTCCGTTCTCCTAATTGGAATTCAATAAGCATTTGGACAATGCCCTCGGAGTCAGGGTTTGTTTTTCATGTGGTTCTCTGCAGAGCCAGAGGTTCACCATGATGATTCTCGTGGACCCCTTCCAACCTGGGATATTCTGTGATTTTATGGTTCTCTTTGGACCATCTCTGCAACTTATAAAAACCAGCAGCAAAAAAAAAAAATTCAAACAAGATGCACTACACTTGTCAACAGGATACAGCAGAAAAGGAAAGAAAGAGGTCTTCAACTTGTAAGATCTCTGCTCTTCTCACAGTGAACCTTATTGGGCTCTTCAAAGCACCACACAACTTCAATTTCTTTTCTGCATGCCACCAGCTTAGCACTCTAGAGTCTCCTTGTCACTCTTCTCATGGTAAGGGAATAATAAAGCACACTGAAGTCTTTTTCCTCTTTTTTTTTCCCTCCCTAGAACACACATACATGGGTCCTTCCAATCAACCAACATAGCCTGATTCATTAGTTCCAGTACATGAATCCCACTGCACATGAGCAGCACAAAGAGCATATTATAATAAGACTGATTAGTAGCTTACCTTATTTAGTTTGGATGCAAGAGGATCAGCAGCCTCCTTCCTCTGTGTGTTTCCCATGGCTGCGAGAAGGCTGAGCTGAAACTGGTCTTCTTTTGAGCTCATTTCATTTTTAGCTGTAAGCTGCATGAAGGAAATGGGATCATCTGGCTGAACCGTCACGTTCCTCTTTTCTGATTCTTTCTGCAGGAAAAAAAACCCACATCATTAATTCCCTCACTTAGCACAGAATATATAATGACTGGAATGAACATAGTCAAATGGACACATTTCTAGGACCTGCTTGGGTGTGAAAAAAATTAAATCCAAGTGTTTACGATTACAAATTGATAACATCTCACCTTCTGGGAAAGTTTCTCTTCCTCTAGCTTGGCTGACAGCATATGAGAGAGGGACTGTCTGCATTCTTTGTTGAAAATATCATTCATGAGCGGAGAACATTCTGACAAAACTTTCAGACACAAGGAAATACGATCCACATCATCATCTGTAATTGGCTTCTTGGGAAGAGAAGACTTGCCCAGATGGAGAATAGTGGCCATCAGCAGCATAGCTTCAGCAACAAAGGACTGCAAAGGAAGACAAAGGAAACAATGGAAGAAGACTTTTAAAATCCTTTGAACAAAAGGAAAAATGCAAATCCCACCAGCAAAAAAAAACAAAACAACCTGGTCTAGGGTGCTGTTTTGGCACCGGGATTGGACTAGATGATCTCTAGAGGTCCCTTCCAACCCCTACAATTCTGCGATTCAACCCATCAGCCAGCTCTTCTTTGCAAATACAGTGGAAGCACAGAGATTACTTACGTTTTGCTTCTTCTTTTCCTGAACTAAGGACACGTATCGTAAAGCAATCTTAGTTAGAGTGGTAGCAAGGGAAGCCGCAACAAAGAAATCTCCATCAAGCAGGAATCCTCGCAACGGAGGTCTGCAAGGACAGACAGTCATTGGAAAACAACTTCAGAACATGCTTTCAAAAATACTTCCCTTTATACCTCAGTGTCCATGCTGTAGAGAAAACAAGGGTGTCTCAAGTCTCAATTTTCCACCCCCTCCCCACTTATTCTTTCAGATACACAAACAAGACATACAGCCAATTCCACGCCGAGTGGAGTGAAAGATGTAATTGATAATTTCTACCCTGAATATTGTCTGTTGTAGCAGTGAGGTGATAACAATCAGCCAAGACAAAATAGCCCATCTGCTGTAACTAAGAAAATACAACAACTGTGTCAGCTAATAGTGAAACTAAATACAGCAGAGGTCAAAGAAAGCAAGGTGACATTAATAAAAAAAAAAATCAAACTCTTGCACTAAAGACAACTCCATCTCTAATTAAAACTGTAACAAAACCTCAGGTACGCAGTACAGAACAATTACCTATAATTCAGAATACCACAATTAACAAAGTCTCATTTGACATGCAGTAAGTTTTGATTACAGACATCTACCAATTAGGCAACTTCTCATCAGACACCACCTAATTGAGATAATACTTTACAAACAGTAAATAACAGTAACTCTCCATGAGAGAGAACATCACTCACAAAATAAATAATTACAAAAAATCCTAGGTCTGGTAAGAAACGTTCAATACCTGTCCTCTTCCTTTTTGGTGGGCCGGGAACTACTGAGAGCACTCTGGGTTGCATAAGTACCCATTTCTGTCACTAGTTTCTGGACTGGGCCCACTGTCACCTCTTCTTCAGGTTTCAGCTCACCAGCTTCCTTCTTGATTTCAGATTCCACAATTGGGATCTAAACACAAGCATGTAGATGTTCATGTGGATACAGAAGCCTCCTACAGCCGTGCGATAAAGCTCATGACACTTCATACAGTGACTCAGAGCTCGCCAGACTTAACTCTTTATTTATTAGTGGATATAGCTATACTGCTTGTATGTTCAAGTAGCCGTAACTTTATGAAACAAGAAATTTTTCACCCACCCTCCTAAACCTGAAGCAGACAAATGTTTTTTCTCAGTATATACCAGCTGCTACTTAAAAATAATTCAGTGTTGAATGCAAAATCTAGTTATTTATTTTGGCTTCTTGCACACACAACATTACACTACGATTTTTCACAGCTATGCTGCATTTTAATTGTTTTAAATCCTTTTCTTAGCACAATGCAGGTAGCAAGTTAAACCCCAAAAAGCCACAATAACCAAATAAACACACCTCTCCAAGTGATCTGCGAACTTCTGTCATTACACTCTGTATATCCTCTTTTGTGCTGCAATACTCTCCAAGGATCCATAAAGCTCCACGATATATCCTAAAATAAGAGCAGTAATTTAATTGTACTTTAATGATAAGTTAGTATCAAGAGTAGCTATTCACAGCCACCTTTGACAAATTCAAAGGAATGTGATGGACAGGGAGCAAGTCTGATCCAGAATATTCAGCGTTTCAGCTTCAATAAACCAATTAAAAAGAATATATAAGATTTCTTCTCTGCTACTGTCCTATTCCATCTATGCTAAACCTGATATTTATAAAACTTTCTTTACAATCACAAACAACTCAGTAAGCTGTAATTTCCCCAACTACTTGAGACAAACTAACTTCTCCTTTGTATAGGAGAAATGAGAAATCAGAAGGTTGAATGAAGATTAAAGAAAAAAAGAATAGTGTTTTTCAGGGTTGGGCTCATTTGTCACTTAATGACATCATGACAGAGGCAAGGACTCGGGATATATGGTGTATTAGAAGAATGGAAAGAAGGGTCCTCATACCAAAGAGTTCCCTTCGTATGAGCGATCCATCAGAACGCCACGCTTTCAGTGCTTTGCAAGTACTAATGCTGCTCTGCAGATTTGTAAATTAGGACTACATTTTTTGACACATGTACAAGTTTTTCCAGTTTCCTGGAAGTGCAGTACTCGCTTAGTAATTCTATTTTAACATATCTATCACTTTGGTGTTGGCCTTCAACAACGCCACCCTCTAACAAAGAGAAACACCTTTAACAATTGCATCATAAAAACAAATTTGATCCTCATTCAAAGTAACAAGCACCCAATCTATCCTGCCCAAAGAAGCAATAAGGAAACCATCTCCCTATGGTTATTTACCACCTGCACCTTCTGTGTGCACAGGCTGCAAGGCTTTTGGTACATAATGAGAACACACATGCAACGCAAGTGGGCCACAAAGCACTACAGTTCTGGTTTATATTATATCTGAGACTCACTTGACAGATTTAATTGCATGAAAGACTTCAAGCATCTTCTCAACAATAAGAGGTCTGAGGTTATCAAAGCGTTGGATCGCCTCCCGCACAAACTCCAGCACATCAGCAGCTGCAGCTTCGTTATTATCACTGAGGAACTCCATCAGCTAGCACAACGTGAGAACATCAACACAAAGAAAACAAAAGTTATGTTCGTATCACTGTGCTTCTACACTCAGATGCAGATATTTCTTTAGCAACGAGAACCACTCTGACCTGGTGTCAACCCACTTTTAGCTTCACTTATTCTTCTATGCAGGTGGGCAGTGAGGATATAGGTACAGCTAGGACATAATTCATTGACAATATAATTAAACAATTCCATACCACTGGAATAACATTTGCAGCCATATCTGGAAACCGAACACTACAGGAGTGCAAAGTACGAACAAGGAGCTGTCTGTACTTGTCAGTATCTTCATGCTCTGTCACATTATTCGTCTTAATCACTTCTTTCTTCAGAACAATTACAAGCTGCAGAAAATAGAAGTGAGGAAAGTCACATGTTTTTCTGGAGAATAAAAACGTATGTTAAGAGTTACGTGTAATATATCTTTTACCTCCTCCACATTTCTTGAAGAAACCAGATCCAGAGCCAGCTGAAGGGTTTTTTTGCGCACTTCTAGATCTGGGGTACTCAATACTCTGAGGATGTCCATAACTAGATCCTGAAACAATTAAAAAAAAAAATAACTGCTCTGCTGCTTCAAATTACTCCATCCTCAGTTCTAGTTTTCAGTCCCAAGTGATTTTTAAAGATCTTGTGGACACAGAATATATAATAATGACAAACATGCAACATACCCTTAAGATGATGAAATTCAGTTTTCATGTCATCTGTTCTAACACTTGTCAAGCAAGCTACTAAGCCTTACAATCACAGCAACATTTACCACCATTATTGCAGACAACAGAAGCAGTAAGCCTAAACATGGAAGACCACTCCGCTGTTTTCAACAGATGTGTCAACAGAAGGCTTAGATTTCAGAAGGGTATTTTTCACCACAACACCTGAAAAATTATAGGGAAGGAAAATCATGCAGATAGGTTGCTAAAAAGAGAGCTTACATACCTGCAATACTCGCTCATGGGAAGGGTGCTCCTTTAATTCAACCAACCGATCCAAAACGATCAATTTCACATTATTATCGCTTTCTTTAATTATCAAATCTATGTAGCATTGGGCAGCTGCCTACATTAAAAAGGATCAAAAACATTTATATAAGTTCAGGAAAAGACTGCATCTACTTCAACATTAAGGCAACCATTAATTAACTGGAGAACAGATTAAACTTTCTGAACCATAAAGATGATTCCATCAGTTTGTTACAATACTGACTCAGGAAGATGCACAGCCCACAGTACAAATTCAAGCAAAACCACAAATTTCCTTCCATGCCTTGACTCAAATCTTAAGCACACGACAGGACAAAAATTAATTTTCAATAGCTGACAGTGTTAGCGCATCCAGATATGGTTTTAATGAAAGTGTCTCCATACAGTTTTTGTAGTCAAGGAAAATGACTACACTAGAGCAGGAGCATAATAGTTAGTACAGCTGGTCTTGTGAATCGACTACTTTCAATGTTTTTACTCTTACTCTAGGTTGATACATACAATTTTTTAATAGAAATTAGAATTTCTTGGTGTTCTCAAGTAACCAATGCTACAGAGACAGCACGAGGAACAAGAGGTGAAGCAGTGACGAACGCTTATCTTCAAAGCTTTGTGTTTCCACTTTGACTGAGAAAGAATAATAGTTAAGAGTAAAGAAAGTAATTCAATCTCTGCAAATCTTCTATATTTGTTGTCTTTGCTAAGAACATCAAGAAAACTGCAGGTCGATACCAACTACTGTAATATATTCAACCCTGCCCATCATCTAGTGGCATGAAGCCCACTAGCCACCAATCTGCACGATATAGTCATGGTCTCTTTCAACCTATTTTAAGAGAGGTTTTAAGATTTTGACATGTGAAGTACCAAAACCCACGTTTTGCTGAAGCCTTCAGACTTCAAAAGTGCAAAGTATAACATACAGTACTGCAGCACACCAATGGGTACTGGAATGTCTGGAAATACCACTTCTGTACCTTGATTGCAGTCGGAGCACTGGAGAGCGTAACTAGCGTTCCTGCTGCTTCATATTTCACTGCAGGGCTCGATGACTGCAGGAGATTGTAGATGCAGCGAATAAAGCGAGCTCTCTCTGATGGATTTGCATGACATACCTAGACACAAGGAACAACTCGTGGCTTACAAAGAAAAAGCAAAAATAGAAGCCGAACTGTTTAGCTCCTCATCTATCCTACTGCTGGGAGAAATTTAAGCAAAAGGTAACAACTTCTACTGGGTGTAAGAAAGGTCATTCATAGTTGCAAAAATCTACTCAAAAAAGCTATTAAAATACTTGAATTGTATGCCATACTAGAAGGACTTTACATGTACTAGTGGTTAAAATGCCTTCCCCAGCTGTGTTCTAACCATTCTCCAAAGGAGACTCATACAACCTAAACTCCGTATCTATTTTCCCAATGTATCACAATACACTTTCCTTTTACCTTATAAATCAGTTCAACAATAACCAACTGCAGAATGTCACCAAATGTCTGGACTTGGTCTATACAGGTACTCAAATAATCCAATGCTCGATCCTAAACAAATAAAAGGTAAATCATTCTAAGTTACCGTGGAGTTCTCAACTACATTTTAAAGCAAAGTATATTTTCCAAATCCTAAAATCACCAAGGTTGGAAAAGATCTCTAAGGAACATCCAGTCCACATCTCAACAATATCACCAATCAGAACAAAACTACACATAGTCAGCTTTTCAACCTAAAGCTGAAAAGAATTTATTAAAAAATATTAAACCTGAAGAGGAAATTAATAAATTCTGTCTATACATGGCAAAAATGAGACAAGCCTAATGATAATCAGGCACAAAATTCGACCGCCAGGATAGCAAACAAACACAGTTTGCCATTTCTTTCTCATAAAACTACAGAAACTATAAAACAATAGGTAACAGAGGTGTTCTCAGTCCAATAAGGCTCACGTGATAAAAACTAATTATAGTTCTCAGCAACAACATACGCCCTTCCTCAAATGCAGCAACCGTTCTTTAAAATGAAAACAGCACTGAAGATCTACTTCAATTCACTGCAGTTAATGAATATTCCACAAATGATGAACAGCTGTCACACACGCAGGCTTTTTTATGAATATGTTTACACTAGTACCAAAATAACTGCTAGTTACTTAGGATAATTTCAAATATTTACTTCAAATCAGTTTAGGGGCAAGTATCCTCACCTGATCCGCATGAATCAACATCATAAATGCATTTCTTTTGCAGCTTGCATCCTTCTCGTTTACCAAGAAGTCATGGATCAACTCAGGAGCATCGGGTATAAGATGTTCAAAATTTCTTTAAAAAAAATAATAATTAAATAACTACTGATATGGAGGAGAACATACAGCTTAATCACATATTCCACAGAAATATTACTCCACTAATAATTTCAGTATAATAAGAACACTTGGTTATAGTGCTGAGGTTAAAAAAAACACAATAGTGTTCAGTATGTAAGCGAAATATAGGAAGAATGTCTTCCTTCAAATAAATTTATCTGTGCATACTCTCATAAGGACTCTTCCCTGTTCATACTAGTGGACAACAATTACTGTTAATGAAGTTGAGATAACTAAGAAAGGCATTTATCCTTACAAATTAACCTGCCCTTTAAGGATTCTCAGTGACAACTGTAAAAGCAAGAGCAGTACCTTGCACTTCCCCAAAGAAGTTCTTCACAGGAGGAAAAGGTAAACAAAATAAACCACCCCACACCAACCTTCTCATCCTCCCTGCTCCCAGAAATTAAAAGCGATTGATCCTTATCTATGAGGTCTCCAAAGTTGCCCAGGCCATCGAACACAGCCTTGGTTTTCTGCCCCCACTTTAAATAGCTCCTGACATCTACCTATAGATGGTGTAAATGGCGAGAACTGCATTTCTGCGCACGTAGCTGTGACGATGCTCCAGGCATGCACGGATGGCTGGCATCAAAGGCTCCAGCAGTTCTGCTTCTTTCAGCTTACAAAGAAAACGAAGAGTAGAGCCCCGGATAAACTCATTTGGATGCTGAAGATCCTACAATCAACAAGAAGCTCATGTGAAACATCAGATGCTACAGTTTAACTGCTAAGCTCAGGTGAATGCACTTGCTAGGCTCTTCTCAATTTCAGTTTTTCGATGGAGCAAGTTCCAAGTCTACGAGGATGCTTCATTGTCTTATCATAAAATCAATCTTCTCAAAACACTCAAGTCCTAAGAAATTTAAAATGAGCACTTCACTGAAAATCTCTTCTGCTGCACTACATGTGTTGTACGTGACCACTAAGGCTGTGAAAGCTCACCCTGCAGGCATTCAAGCACAGCAGCTTCTAACCTCTACTGCGTGTCAGTTCAGCTGCTCGTGGTCTATTCCCACAGAAACTGAAAGATTATCTTTGTCAAGGAGGGTCCCAAATACACTGCAAAATATGCCAAATACAGCATCAACTCTTATTGACCCAGTTCTTGGCCAAGGACACTATGAGGGGTGAGCTCATTACCACCTTCATCTTCAAGGCCCTCTGACACATAAAGATTGAGCACTGAATGTTTTATTGTAACAAGAAATGGGAAGATCCCTTAGCAGTTGGTTCGCTGATTACCTATGATCAAGCCAGCTATGAAGCATTAAGACAAAACAGTTTGCAAGGAAACACAGAACTTAAGATGCTTTCATATATTTTATACAACAGAAAAACGATACACTTCCTGGAAAATATACAGTATGGGAATGCAGGCAACAAAAGAGGCAAGAAGCTACCTTTCTGTATGCATCACAGACAAGGATCATCTCCTGCAGAAGCCTGCCATCTGGAGTGGTCTTCGGCACTATCTCCCAGAAGACAAGCAGCAGTTTTTTGATGGTATGATCTTGGAGTGGCAGCACAAAACGTATAATGGTCATCAGAAGCCCAGGTAGTTTTTCACCATTCAGAATCATAATGATCACTTTCTTCAGGACCTCTGTCTTCAACTTGACATCTCCTTTTTCTAGAGTAGATAGAAAAATCAAGAAAGCGAATCACAGTAATTGTGTAACTAGAAAGGCTAACATGCCACAGTTTAATAGGTTGTTTTCTGGACAAAAGACACAACCCCCCCTTGAAAGACTAAAATATACCATCTCAATCAAATCCACACCCTCACTTCTAAAAGCATAAAGAGGAAGCAAGAGATATTTAAAAAATAAGCTTAGACTTTAGACTTATTTCTAGGATCAAGGTACTGGAATTAAATGGATTCAACACTTTCAAACAGCATTTCAAATCAGAATAGTCTAATGCACTGTTATGTTAACATTCATCTCATTGCTGTTCCACCACTTTTAAGCCATCTTATTCACCAGGATACCATGATGCACTGTGGTGTTATACTAAATACTGACAATGCCACTTCAGCAAAAAAGATACAGCTGAGCAGAGAGCAGTGAGTGAGAAGCCTTTCCTTAACTAAGTCTGTCCAGATCTCAAGACGTATTGCTTTGCACAAAGACTGAAACTCACGTCAAAGTTCTGCTCAGAATTGGGACCATATTATATTTAGGTCATAAATTCTAGTGGAAGTTAAGGAAACTATGCAGGAACAATGGATGATGCTTCAAATCAGGGCCCGTTACTTGCCTAGATCATTCTTCAAGCTGATTTCAGAAGGTGGCTCTGAATCCATTGGGACATTGATTAATGTGTAGCACACGTTCTCAGCAGCAGTCATGGCTCCTGCTTACAAATGTTTTCTCAGTAGAAGACTTATTTTGACACAAGTATCAGACAACCTGCGAAGCGAAGCACACAAAGCCATCCTGGAGTTAACAGATTTTACTAACAAACAACACAGAAATGATTCTGCAATTGACTTAGTGATTTATAGAGACTTGGATTTCTTGAGAAGTCACATTCAAAAGACCTTACAGTTTTTACAAAACAACAAAGAGCATGAAGTTTACCAAAGAAAAAAACAACCCCAAATGAAAAACCTTTCATATGCTTCAGTGTATGGCCACAGATGTGGAAGTACACAGATATTTGGTTGCCATCAAACAGACACAGCAGCTTCTCCATCACCTACTCCTCCCTCTGACCCCTGCTATATTCTCACTATCTTCCTTGTGCTCTTATGGCTTTCCAGGTAAACTGACCCAAAATGCAAAGCCAAATGAAAGCATCTCAGCAAAAGAAAAAGGGAAGAGCTTTCTTCCAGTTTAAGAAACTGATCTGGTCTACGTGGAAGCTATGACAACGAGCACAAGACCTAAGAGCATAAACTGAGGGTGGCAGAACAGAAGAAAGTGGGATGGAGAGGAAAGCAGGACCACCTTCTACCTACCAAGCATGACCAAACCTGCCCAACTCTACTCTTTATCAGCCTGTAGGAGCAGTTAAAGAACATAAGTATTCTCACGGAGGAAAAATCACCTGAGGGTTACAGATCCATCAAAGCTGAAATTCAGACTAAGCAAAAAATATATATATTTAATCCTCATTTTCCTGTTTGTTTCTTCTTAATGTAACTGACACCTAGGATCAAACCAAATTTACTGCTCAGTTTCTCAAGTAACGGAAAAATGCTCCAGTCTCAGCTTGCTCAGTTAATGCTACAATACCATATTGATGAGCACAGAAAACTTACTTTCTATTACATGTCCAACACTGCATTGGCTAAACATGCACCACACTGCAATGAATCTTCTTGAAGTTTTATGCTGAGTTTAACAAGCCCTTGAAAGACAATGGTTTTTTGTAACACGGTACCACACATCAGTCTGTTAATACATAGTGTAAAAGCACACACTTGTTTTACATTTCATGACCATAACGCCAAGGACAGAGCTGTCAGCAACACAGCAAGCGAAAAGTTACTGACCGTGCACACCAGTTCTAACCTGGTCTCACCTCCTGGACTGTGCTGACACGACTTTTGAGATGCAAACTCTGCAAATCCTCCACTCCCACTCTATTTCTGAAGCAGTAATTTGAGCAAACAACATTCAAAAACTAAAGATTTGTTCCCAGCTCGATGAGCCTGGGAAGAAGCACTGCCTCACAAACAGCTCTGGCAGACAAGGGAAAGAGGGATGTGGAGCAACAGCATTTCAATGAATAAGTGCAGCTGTCTGAGGATCCAAAGTCCCTTTTCTTCAATAAAATGGGCACCTGAAGAACCTTAGACTGAGCAGGAAGTTGTGCTGTTTTGGGCTGTGTTCTCCTTCTACATAAGAAAACAAGAAAATGTAAACAGTACTAGAAAATACAGTTGAAAGAAAAAATCCAATCCAATCCAAGTTACTTCCTGTTCTGAAATTTCTGTTATTTTTATGGCTATATTCTCTAGAGAAAAAAGCAAAACCAAAAAACACCCGTTTTTTTGCCTTTGCAAAAGCTTCTGGGCAAGAGGGCGGTGGGCACGGCAGACCTCAACGCTGTGCATCCAGTGCAAGAGGAAGCGAGGCAGGCCCGTACAAAAGCAAGCACGCACAAACACCTAAACCGCACAAACTCTCAGACCCGCAGCAGAACAACTCCGTAACACGGCCACGCGGCCCGAGCCGCCGCTCCCCGACCAAGTACCCTACCACCGAGAGCCCACAGGCCCCGTCTTGCCTCGCAGCGCCCGGCTAACCGTAGTCAGGCCCGCTAGCAGCCGGCACGCTGAGCTTTCCCTCATCCGACGCCCCGCTCCCCGTTCACGGCCGGGAAGAGGCCGGCGGCTCCACAGTGCCCCCCCCACCACCCATCACCCACCACCATTCCGGTTCCCCGCCCCAGGCACGGCGGGGTTCCCGGGAAGCGTAACGGCGCGGAGTGGCGCACCGTGACGAGGCGGTGCTGCGAGCGGCGTCCCGCTCGGCTCGGACGCGGTGGGTCGGAGCAGGGCCCGCTGCGCTCGGCCCGCGGCGGTCCCGCTCCGGCGATGGCTGACGTGGAGCCGCTCCCTCCCGGACACCTCGGTGCTACGGCGGCCGCGGTGGGACGCGCCTCCTCCGCGCAAACGCACGCGAAAAGGGCGGAGCCGCCGCCGGCGCTGCCGCGTGGCCGTCAGGGGCGGGGCGAGGGGGCGCCACGAGGACGGCATCACGTGAGCTGCGGGTTGAGGCTTCCGGCTCTGACGTCACCGCAACAGCAACGGGAGCTTCCGAGAAGGTGATTTATGTCCGCTAGTCCTAACGTGCTATAGACAGCAGGCATCCCATAACAAAAAGAAACAGTATCCTGTGCTGTTTAGAAAGTGACAACACCTCCCCTGACAGAAAAAAACACAGTGCTGCTGACCTCCTTAAGGATAGCTGAGTTGGTTTATTTATTTTTAAAGAGCAATCCCTCAGAACACATCAGTGTAAGAGGCATACAGCTGAGGATAAAGTTACCACCAGTAAATAAACGCTCCTGTACAGCAACACGTGTCGTTGCACAGAGGAACGCCTCCACCAACTAGTGCTCCATGGGCTCCTCTGCCTTCTCTGCAGGCTCGTCAGTGGGCAAAGCAGGCTTAAAGAGAGGAAAAATATGTCTTAAGCAAAATAAACACAAAGGAGAAAGCTGGTAATTACAAGACTGAGGATGCACTTTGCCACATGCATGAGAAACACAGTCACTGCTGTTTCAAGACAATGCAAAACACCAATTCACCCTAACCCGACATAAATAAGCACATTAGTTTCCAGCTAAGAGTATGTGGTGTATCCAGTCTTCATGTAGCAACTGTTAGCTTTAAAAATCACATTCCTAAAATTGCAGTCTACTAGCAGAGTTAAATGTCAAACTGATAAGTAATACATCACACAGTGCTGTCTTTCAATAAAGCTTTCCTCTATTTGGCACATACCTTTCTCTGCGGTCTCTCCTCAAGACCTTCTAGGAATGGTGCTACGTCATCATCATCATAGATAGTAAACTCCATGTCTTTGCCAACAATCCCAATGGAAACATTCTGTTAAGCAAAGTTTAGACAGGAGAAGCATTTTTCTGCAAAAATCACTTTCACTTGTGAAACGGACAAAAGCTTCCCACTGTAACAGGGAGGGTCATTGTGCTATTTGTGTCTGCTTAAGGAAGAACGGCAATTTTGATAAACTCTCCCTTTGGCAGATTGTTCTCAAAAAGGAAAGGGAGGGACATTTATTCCCTACACAAGGTAGTAAGTTTCAAAAATCTTAACAGGAAAACCACCATTCAAGGGCTTTCAATTCCTTCCCCCCCTTTTTACCCCCCTTTTTCTTTTTAGAAAGAAATACCTGACTTATCAAAACTGATTTTCATCTCACTTTGCATTGTCATTATTGTTACAGTTCTAGAAAACAGCAAGGCAAGCTAAGAACAAAAAATTCCAGATTAAACATAGATAAGGAGAAAACCAGCCACAGAAAGAACACCAGATTATGTTAACAGAGCTGCTTAGAAGCTTCTTGTTCAACAGCAGCTCACTTCATTTCCTGTGTAAGGTTTCTGCAGCTCTGTGATGACGGATACTCAACAACAGTTTGTGCATTACATTCCCCAGTCAGTTAGTGACTGTGCTTACAATGCCAAGCTGATAATTCCAGTGGTATACAATGCACCTTAAACACCGATTCCAGTTTAAAAAATAATGAAGTAGCTGGGGAAACAATGTCTTACCAAAATTAAGTATCACTTCTGTGAAGAAAAATCAATCTCAGATAACGAAGGAAGTGGTAAGTAAACCGGCGACATGTGAAATGAAGATGATACTATCTAGCAAGTTTCTGGCTTCCAAGTTTCCATGCCAGCCATCATTTACATCATCTTGGTCACTGTCATTACTGAAAACAACAGCAGTGAAACTTCTCAGTAAGAAAACCTTGCATTTACCTTGGTGGTCAGATCCTGTTCAGCAGGAAGAGTCTCTCTCAGGGCACGCAGTCCATGTTTAACCAGCTCGTTTAGATTACCTTAAAAATGAAGCCAGAAAGGTGTTCATGAAATATGGCATTCATCTCCAGAGTAATTTTCCCTTCTTTCTATACTCAGCTGACAACTAAAAAATCAGCTTGCCCAGCTTGACTTTCAGGAGTCTCCTCCGTAGGCATTTCTGATACTGAAGATGCAGTTGTTAAAGACGTACACCATCAGGAACCAGCCCCAACATTTGAGGTCAAAAGTATCTAGCTTTGACCCCTCTGCTGTCTTCAGTGCAGCAATAATCAAGCTATTCACAACCCTTGACATTATTGCTTCATATAAATTCACCACCTAAATATCTGCAATGACATACTGTAACTGCTCCAGTATCTAAAACATTCTTCCAATTCCTTAAATGGAGCAGATGTTTGTTACTTTTCACACAGCTTCTCTTTTTATTAGCTCTAACAAGCCTCCATATGTTAGATCTGTAGTATTTTCTTCAGTTTTCCTCTTCATGCAGATTTACACTTAAACTAAGCTCATCCCTCCACATATATCTTCATCTTACTCAATGCAGAATTTAAAGTGGCAGAAAATAAGTGGCGTAACAGATAAATATCATTAGATAGCCAGGTTCACTACTCACAGTCAGTAAATTCAGTCATGTGTCTTTCCAAGTAAGTTCGTGCTGATTGCGAACGAGCACCAATGGACATTGCTTTACAGTCAAAATAGTTTGCTGAGGGACAAGTCTGGAAGATGTGAGGGCCCATATCCTACAAGGGAGAAAAGACATAAAACAAATGTATAAACTCATACCAAGTTTGCTATAGGAATGCACAATGTTTTCTAAAACACAGTTCTGCTCACTATGTTACATAGTTTATATGCATGCACACAAGTATCCTATATTGTTTATATACCATCATTCTTAACAAGCTCTTCCAAAGCTACTGTGAAAAAATGTAAAGAAAATGCAGCATTTGTAGTACAAAAAGCTTTTTACAGTTTTCATACAAGGAATACAGCTGGCACCAAAACGTTTCCTCCAGTGTTCCATAAACTGTACTGTGCTTATTATGCATGCTTCTGACTTCTCTTTAATATGTACTTGTACACAAGTGCATTTAAGCATGTTCTCTTCTAGACCAATTGCAGCTAGCACAGCTTACTTACATCGTAACCTGCAATGAGCAGTCCTACACCATATGGTCTTCTGCCATAGCGCTGTGTTGGTATCTGCGTTTCTAAAGTAAGCTAAGGAATCAACCTCAAAGGCACAGGGCTAATCACACTGAAAACGTTTTCCTGAGCAATGCACAGATGCTCCAAAATTGTTGTGCAGTTTTTGCAAAGACTTTTGTAGTATCAAGGGCTATGTTTGAAGAAATAGTTCTCAGGACTTATTTGGAATACCAGCACTGACTCTGTTTTGTTTTTTTTTTTTAAACCAAAACAATGTTTAGGGGCTATCTTTCCCTGAAGACCTGAGCAGTGTATTCAACCAAGTAATACAAACAGTTCGGTTAATGCTGCACAGCCTCATTTAATTTCTTAGCCCTTAAGCTTTACCTAGGCACCTGATAACAGAACACAAGGCCTCCACTGTGCTCCTAGCACAGAGAACATTACCACAGAGGAAAAAAAAAAGTGAGCAAGCAGCTGCAGTCCAGCAAATGATCATATTTTGTGCAGTGCAGTCACATTTCCACCCCTGCCTCCAAAAGCATGGTGCTATGTAACAAAAAGCCAGCAGTAAGTGAAACAGTGCATAGCACTTCACTGCTTTTCTACCAGTTCAGACATCTGGGATATTCTCTTAAAGAACAAACACACAAACAATGTGAATAAAGGAAAAACAACTTTAAGTTAACTCTTTCAATTTAGCATTACTTTTAAATTATGACTACATGTACATATGTATATTTAAAGAAGGATACTGCTTCCAATCAGCGACACCAAACGAGAAACTGGAAGAGGTCTATCAAACACAAATCTAGAATCCAGACACTCCTGACGCATGAAATTGCTAGAAGAAGAAAAAGAAAGAAAAGTCAAATCAACGCATACATAAAAGTCAGTGTGACTCCTGGTCAGCATTTGTTAAGGTTTAAGCTTATCCTTGATTCAGCTCTGCTTGGTGAGAAAAACAGCCAAGGGCATTATACAATTTCACTTTATTATGACTTGTAACTGTTATTTAGGAAGTTGACCACAGGCTTGAAAGAGTCTCAGAGCATTTCATCCATACAGATCAAGGGAAGGTAGAAGGTCACCAGACCACAAATGGGTGACTGGGAAAAAAAACACAGTTAAAAGTAATGTAACTTTGTAACCTTGCAGCAATTAAATTGAATTTTAGAAATCCTTCCTATACCTTCTCTGTGTTTTCCTACATAACTGGGGAATCATCTTTTAGATTTCCTCTTTTAGTACTCATTATATGATTGGATTATTTAATTTGAGCAACGTGGGTAGCAGGTAAAAAACCAAATTCATCTGAAGTCAACATGTTCAGCAGCTTGTTTTTAATAACAGAAGTAGCTACTAGAGGGAAATAGGTAATGCGCTTTCTCAGACTGCTTAGAAATCCCACAGTTATAACCTTACAAGTAACAAAACCAAAGATCAAATTTTGGGGCCCAAAGGAGTTTTCTGGAACAACTTCAAATCCTTCCAGGATTTCACAATGAAGTCTTTGCAGAAGCACAACAGACCAAGACCAGTCCTTAGATGAACATAATTTTGTTTGCAATTGTCTACAAATGAACTTTCACTTATTATTGCAGAACTGTGTATGCCAACAGCTGAGATACTCACCACAAGAGTCTTGCATCAGCTGTAAGTCCAGCAATTGAGATACCGATGTGGTTGTCAACGTACAGGATTTTTTTCTGATGAGCTGCCAGCTCAGACTGCGCTCGCTGCACAGAAAAGGAGACAGCCATGTGCCAGACTGACCACTTTGCCAAGCACTGTGGAGTAATCTGCTAACACTTACTGCAAGAACTGAACATGATCACGAAACAGTCAAAACAACAACAAAAGACAACAAACCAAGAGCAACCTATAAACTTGCAACAGAAGACAAGAAAAAAAGAATTCTGCTTCAGTGGGAGACTGTCAGGAGGAAAGAACAGATGCTCAAGTTTTAGAAAAAGAAATGAATAGCTTTACTGTATAGTAACAAAAAAAAAAAAACTTTTAAAATGAAAATCTCTCACTCTTTTCCTTCACCATTTTGTGAAAGTCTGCTTAGTAAAGGTACCAAAACTGTTTATAGTTCTTCACTGACAGTAATGGAAAAGCAAATTGATACTGCATTTATTTTATTTACAGTAAATGTTCAGACTGTGCTAAACTAATTTGCCAAACCCAACCTCTTCCAGTAACATTGCTGTTTGCAGAACAGAGTTTTAACCTTACCTTTAGAGCAACCAGAACAGCGTGTGTTTTCGACTTCAGCCCCACAGTGGCTGAGCCTTGTTTCACAGCTTCCATGGCATATTCTATCTGATGAATTCGCCCCTACAGAATAAAATCAAAGATAACCATGCTAAAATTAATCATCTATACAATTTTTCAATGGTATTTCTTTTACAGACCTCTGATTTCCCCCCATCCTGACAGGCACACTGACTGCCTAACAGCAGTAGACTTCTGTCATGATTTGCAAACCATCATTGTTTCAAAGATGGAACTTCCAGCCAAAGTTGAACGTGTAACTTTTAATCGAATTTCCTAAAGAAATGAATCTTAAGAAATTGTTGTCTCATCACCCATCTCCCAATAACTTCTGAACATGTTATTAGTTGACTGCAGTGAAGTCTGAAAGAGGAGTAGAGGTCTTAAAGACAAGCAAGCCCATAAAAGTTCTGAAAAGCAAGCCAGTAGCATTGCAGGAAAATACGGCAACATCCTTTCATTGCTCCAGCTGAGGTAAAGTAGTTAACTTTCTGCTCTCTAGCAGACAGACCTACTTCAAATAATCAGCACATTCACTGCTACTAAGCAAAAGCTAGAATTACTTACTGTAGCACAGCTGTCTCTTACCAGTTGCAACAAGTTTAAAATATGACATACTGCTAGAGTTACTACAGTGGGAACATTCTGGGGATATCCTACAGGAAATCATATTGCATTAGTTTCATATATCAGTTCCAAGATATACATACTCTACATGTAAAGCCTTTGATTTCATTTATCTAGAGCAACAAAAAGTCCACTCAATGCTTACCATGCCCTACACACAGCTATTTCCTGCCTGAGGGCAGCACAGAATCACATATTTATCAACTGCCAAGAACAAGCTGAGGCTCTATAGCCAGGAAGTCCCTTCAAGCCTTTTATCTTCAATCTCATTATATCTAAAACAATATGTTTACTAGTAATCCCCAATAAAAAAGTGCTGCATTAAGGATACTCAGAGCTATTATGGTACCATATCACTGCCACTGTGACCCAGCTGCCTGAAGGAATGTGTGCAGCAGAGATTGCAGCAAATCAGCCATTACGTGTCTTTCATGAGTCATCAATGCTACTCAGGATTTCAAGACAACTTATGAAAATCAAATAGAAATGACTGTTGCTGATGACTTCATTATAGCTACTAAAAATCACAAAAAACTGACAACCGATAAAGACTGTAAGTGTGCATGACCAGAATGAAAAGGAATACCAAATGTAAGCTCCCCATGGCCTCTAAAAAAGCTTAAAAGCTCTGCAATTTCTAAGGCAACAGTACAGCAACGATGGGAATAATCCACAGGATACGCTTAACGCAGAACCGAAGCTTAAAAGCACCAGGTTGTCATGTGCTGCCCAGGGACATGGTGGTGTCACCATCCCCAGAGGTTTACTAGAAACACATAGATGTGGCACCGAGGGATGTGATCAGCAGGCACAGTGGTGGCGGTGTTGGGCCGACGACTGGATTCGGCGATCTCAGAGGTCCTTTCTGACCGTAAGGACTGCAATTAGCCCGCGTCCCAAGTAAGAGATGCGCCGGTCCCCGCGGAGACACGCGCAGCACCAGAAAAAAAAAGTGAAGGCGGACGGACGGGGCTTACCTGGGGGCTCCACACCGTCACGTCGTTATCGTACTGGTTGCGGAACTGGAAGGCAAGGAACAACACCCGTAAGAGCGGCCGCAGTAAAGAACGGGCCCTGGCGTCCCGCACCCCCCAGCAGCGCGGGGCCGGTGGAGCTCCCGCCACGGGCCCCGCCAGGCCCGGCCCCGCCAAGTGCTTACTCACGGCCCCGCTCCTTCCTTTTTTCCCCTCGCCCCTTCTAACCGTCCCTTCCTCCCGTCCCCGCCGCCCGCCCGGCGCCGCGTGGCGCGGCAGCCTGCTCACCATGCTTCCTGCCGGCAGCGACACGGGACGAGGGGCAAACAGGGGACCCCGCTCCGGCAGCGCTCGCTCCGGTCTGGAGCGGTCAGGCAGTAGCAGACGCAGCCCGACACATCGAGCGGGCGCGCTCCCGGGAGCCGCGCATGCGCAGACGGGACGGGCACTCGCGCACCGCTCCTTGTTCCCTTCCTCGGTTGCTCGCTTTTATAAACGCGTCTTTTTGTTCTCAGAAGCAGAAAACTAAAGTGCTCAACATCAATGGCGTGCTCACCAGAGCTCTTCCTTGGGATAATTAAAAACATTTGTACAAAGTTGTCTCTGAAAAGCGAGTAAAAAATTGCAGTGACTTACTGCTGAAAGTGCTGTAGGAGCACATGACTCGAGCACAAGGGCAGAAGAGAATCAGATAATACTGCATCCGTGTGTTTTATTTTTAAACCAGGATTCAGCTGCTGGAATCACAACCATTCAAATCAGAGCTGTGCTCTGTCACCCTTTGGTCACCATGGGTCCAATTACTTTTCTCTTACAATTGAAGAGCGTTCTCTTGTACACATCTTTTGTCATTGAAGCAGACTATGCTATTGCCTGGAAAAAAAAAAAATTCCTAACAGAGCTTAGAAATATTAAGTCTAATAGTTAAAATCAGTGTTAAAAAAAAAAAAAATCACTTGAGCTGAAATAACTTCCTTTAACAGTGCTTGATGTGCACTGCAACAGGATATATAAACTCTTTATTAAGTGAGCCTGAAGCCGAGCAGCTTTCCAGTTTCAGCTAACTCAGTAAATATTCTTGCAGTCCCTGCTATGAGGCCATTCTGTAATAACTTCCTACAGCAATAAGTGACTCCCTCAAAATCTGTTTACTCCACCTACAGTAAGTGAACAATAGACAGATATTGCCTTATTTTGGCACAAGTGTATTAGGTTTCATAGAACGTTAAACCACACCAAGACTCTATTGTTCTGCATCTGTACTGATAAGCTCAGGAAGTGATGTTAGGAGCCACAGTTTTGGCGATAAAGAAGGATTTTTTAAAAACTTCACCCAGGGAAATTAGATGAAGTTTATACATACAAAGAACTTCCACAAGTTAAATGAATTATTACGTAGGTACATTAAATGACAAGTAATCATTTTTTTCTTTCTAGGTGGGTAGAAAAACACAGTCAAAACCAAATAAACATCAAGACTATCAAAATTTTTTTCCTAAACTAAACTGATTAAAGTAATGTGTTCAGGGTTGCCTCTCTCCCACCTTTATAGATAAGCTAGGGAAAGCAGCAAGGCAGGCACTGGACAGAGTTTCATCTGCCATCTAAGTGCTTCAGACATTGTAATTGCTACCATATTCCCAAGGCAGACGCATAGAAGGCATTAGAGATAGGAATTATCTCTACAAACAAGGGAAAAAAACTTACAATGGAAGGAAGTAATTCACTTCTTTCTGAATACTCCTGTATGCTGCCCCTTAAGTTCAGTTTGAGCCCTTTACAGGTGGGGGGGTTAACATCAACAGTTTCACAATGCATTTCTATTCAGATCTTATTGCATTGCTCTTTTAAAGTACTTAGCATTGATGTATTTGAATGTAAAACACAATAGTTAAATACAAAATGTCAGAAAGGAAATGACAAAGCGAAGATCACATAGATGTTTTTTCAGTTAAAAAAAGTCCAATGAGAATTAAGGATTTTATGTTTTTTTGCCCAAGTACAGCAAGTAATTACTGAAATGGATGAAGTCTGTGGTTTTTCAGTCATCTAAAGATACTAAGAACATTTGAATGAAAGCCTTAAATTATGGTGTCTAAAATTCAAGCAACACGTAAGTGCTGTGTTGACCTCTGCACCTGGGAGAAGTCACCTTTGATTTAATGGAGTACAGTGGCTTCCATGAAATGATCTGACAGCTTTAGACAGCTCCATTGGAGATATATAAATCCACATGACAAACAACTAGAATAACACAGCAGAAAAAAAAACTGTGCAGAATGACCACGAAGTTCAAACTGCTGCTTTCTCTAAGCTATGTTATGGGACAGATTGATGAGGCAACAAGGGCCAGAGCTTTACACTAATTTTGTGATTAGTGTATGTCTCAAAACTGCCACAATGGTCCAAATCAAGTATGTTAACTTTATAGTAACAAAAACTCCAGGAAATGTCATTTAACAGTTTCTTTGGTAACGGTTGTAAAAGCAGTTATTATATACTTCTCTAATTCTCTAGAATACTTACGTTATTAGAAAAGGAGGATTAAAAAGTACAATTCTAATTTAAGAGGAAAAAATTGAACAACAAAGATCAATCAACATATCACATGAAACCACATTATAAAACACCACAGAACTGCAAAGTAAAACTACACTTGTCATCTTATGTAAAATACTCAAAATATCGATTTCAGAAAACCATGGCATTTTCTCATTGTTAATTTCATGACTAGCATATTTTTCTGGATCACTTGAGAGAAATGGACAATTGTCAGTTCTATAAAAACATATGGTAGTTTCTCAGTAATGACCAAAACAGACGTATGGAGTTATTAGAAACGAGAACAAAAGATAAGGCATTATTATGTCAGTGTATAAATCCACACTCTGCAGCCATTCAGACTTGAATAGTGGGTGCAATTCTTGCTTCCCACCTTAAAATTATCCGGTATACTGAAGAGGGTACTGGAGAAAGGGAAAGTGATTCAAATTATAGAATAACTTCATATAAGGAGTGGCAGTTAAGGACAGGAGTTTTCACTTGAAATAACAGATAAATAAGGAAAGGTGATGAACACTTATCAAACCACAGATGGCATTTGGTCATGGATTCAGAGAGAAATTGGGCAAATTAATAGCCAAAAACAACTTTCCAAGTCACCTTATAAAACTGCTGACAATGCTTGAATTAAGTGCAGTGATAAAACAGAACCTAAAATATGCATGTAAAGTCTCAAGAGAAATTAATGATACTATTTTGTTCTGTTATGTTTCCAGCATAGTTATAAACAGCATCTGACATCTGAGCTATGGCAAGCTTGCTCTGAAGAGATTAACATACAGGAACTAAAAGGAAAGGGCATTATGCTTTCCCTCCTCCTGACTCATTAAAGGAAAACACACTCCCCCAAGCCCACTCTTGGGATACCACTCATCATTAAACTACCTGAAACCATTGTATTCTTGTATACTATAATACAACAGTTTTACAGAGGTTTTTTGGCAAGAGATCGGCTGTATTGTGGTGAGTGATATCACTCCCAGTGACTGCATATTCCATGCTACTTAGGCACAGCAGACTGCAAAAGAAGAAAACCGTTGTCCTAGAATTACAGACTGAATTAAGGCAGCACCTCCATCGCCTTGGAAAAGCAGGACAGGTCCCATGGAGATGTCCCTATTGTGAGATGGCTAAGTGACTACTTGCAAGCAGCAGTGCTGCCATTGTTGAGCAAGTAGGAATTGGTATACCATTATAACATTCAACTATGTTACATTAATTTCCTTACCCTGCATATAATGACACACATAGTATAGTTTTCTGCAGTAAGTATGCTTTGTATAAAAATTAAAGTGTTATCAACAGCCTTGGAAAAGGTTCAGGTCCCTCCAGGTTTGGAAGATACAAAGGCTGAGTAAGATGTTAAAAATAACATTCAGGGAACCTCATGATGTGGTTATTGTCCAGGCAGTCCAAAAACATCCATGGAAATGGAGAGAGAAGTAATAAAGGAAATGAAGCGTCTTCCATCCCGTAGAATTACAGCCACTCTCTGGAACGTCACCTGTCATGCTCAAATTAGACCACATTGCCTCCAGGTACCACCCAGGCACGCTTATCAGCAAGCTTGACTTACTAAACACTCATGCAAACCCCAAACAACCATCATGACTACCTTAAAAAGAAATCAGCAGAAAGAAGTGGTCAGTACTAGTCTCAAGAGACTTAAGAGACTCGAAAAGTCATGAGCCAGGCAAGTTGCAGTCTGCCCCTAGGACAGGTGGCATAGCCAAGAACACGTAACAAAAAGTGAGCTAAATTGGGCTATGAAATAACATTGATGCTATATAATAATAGTATTATCTTGCATATCAATACAAGCCACAAAATACCAGTATTCAAAACACTACCTTGCAGTTTTGCCATTGCAAAAATTAAAACCTATAAAGTAACCAGCAAACAACAAAAACAAATACCACCACCCACACCTCCTAAGATTATCAATAAAAACAAAGTTTGTGACTTGACAAGTGTTATCTCTATTGAAATGAAACTAAGAATAGCAAAACACTGAAACAAAAAAAAGACGCTTACTGTTATCTCTTTTTTGTAAACTAAGGTGGAAGTTCCTTTGACAATCAATCACTTAGGTCAGCATGAGAAAGGGAGGTGTAACGGAACTGTTGAATCACGGCCTGAACCAGTGATTGGTCACCTGAGGTGAGCATCGAGTCAGCCATGGGGCCACAGGTGGAGGTAATAATACCTGTGTGATTAGAAGGGGTGGAGCCTGGCTCCACCTCTCCCCAAGCCCCATTTAAGGGCTGACCACCACCAGGATAGGATCTCTTCTTGGAGATCCCTCCTACGTGGAGTCCACCGCGAGCCTTTTCCATCTAAAGGTGAGCCGGTTTTCCTTTTGTGTTATTTGTATACCATCTGTATAGACCTAACTAAATATACCATCTTCTATACTATTCTTAAAGTGCCACCTTTAAGATCACTCACATTACAGGAGGATATATTGTTCTGAAAAAGAATGCAAGATTCTCTTAGAAATGATAAGCAGGAGAACAAACTACAGAAGACAGGCCTGCCATGAAAGAATTGAGCTTATTTGTCAGCAAAGGTTGGAAGTCACAGACCCAGTGGTAAAGAAATGAGAGAAAAAGCCTTTGCCATCCACGAGACCGTTAATGGATCCTAATTCCTTAGGAAAGACAACACTGTCATAATAAATTAATGGATAGACAAAGTATTATGTTCTCAGTTTTGTATTTATATCCCATAAATATTTTACAGTGAGTACTTACACATGGGGCAGAACAATTCTGCGAACCTTTTGTTGTGTCAGCTTTACCTGCTTTTCTTTTTCCTGAGCATCTGCCCAGTTCCTAATTTTGCTACATGGATTTTAACAGCTTTGCTGTCACTCATATCCCTGTTTGCCTGGTACAAATTTTATTTGGCACTGCCATCCTTATTGCACATATTCCAAAATTAAGAACGATGGAAGCAGAAACTGAGGCCTGTCCTGACAAATGTAAGAAAGCTTCTGTATGAAGTCCATTGTCTGCAATTGGTCTGACACATGACTTAACTCAGACAGTGCATCATACATACATGCTTAAATTGTGAACAAATCCCATTGATGTAAGGCTTTCTCTAAATCTCAAGTATTGGGTGCAACCCTTGGCTTCTAAGTCCAGTTTATGGAAGGATTCAGTGAAAAGCCTGAAGGGCTCTAAATTAGTTCCAGACAGGTTTGTTATAACCCTGCCTCAAACCAGCCAGTGAGTATTAAAAATCTCTACAATAGTTATTAGCATTTTACTACACGGTCAACACATCTTCACTGTTGTATGAAATATCTAACAAATAAGTGTATGACTAGTTATGCCTTGTTCACAACAGATCCCTTAGCACCAAAACATTTTCAAGATGTGTTAATGGCATCGTTATATCACCAGGAACAATTCCACAGAGAAATACATGATTGTGCACTTGGAATAAATAACTAGAAAAAAATAAAGAAAATAGAATCATAAGATCTTAGCATTTGTATAGACGCTTTCAACTATCTTACTGTAATTAACGACAGCGGAAAGATACAATTTCGGCTTAGAAATTTAACATGCACCTCCACAACTTGAAAAGTGACCTGTGATTGACGTGATTACTTTCTGGTTACGCAACTTGAAGTGCATTAAAGCAGTACAATCTCCAGGATATCCCAGATACCTGACTGTTTCACAGTCTGCAGTAAATATGAAGGGATTTATGTTTCTTTTTAATATTGCACTAAATCAACTAAGAGAAAATTACAAAATAAGTTACTCTCAAACTGAATCCTTTTCTCAAGTCACGTACTCTCTCTATTAACTTGACACAATACTCAGCACGCATTACTTGGATTAGTTCCACATAACGTTCCTATCACTAAAGGAAAAAAAAAAATTGTGTAGGATCACATTAAAGAGATGCTTATACAATGCCATTTGAAGTATGCCTTGATAGTGCTTTCTTACCAGTAATAACCAGTCCTCATACATATATAGAAGCTTGCCAAAATGGTGCTTTTATATGTTTTTCCACAAATTTCACATTATAAGCATTCGCACTGTGAATTTAAAGGATTAAACTAAATCCTGGCAACCAGCCTGCAGCAACAGATCTGCAAACGTTCTCATGGGTTTTGGCCTAAATCTGATAAGCCACAAAAGAAGGAAACTCTAAAACAAAATTACAATCATTTGAATGCTAACTTGGTTAAGCACATTTGCATTTGTACAAAAAGTTTGAATATAGCACTGTGCAGTAGAAGCATACAGCAAAAATGATCGAAGTGCTTCATTATTCAGGAATGATTTATCTGTCCTTTAACAGACTTTTGAGCACTGGTATCAAACTGACCAACTTCCTCTGGTTACTTGCCTGGGATGAACAAAATGTGCTATCACTTCCACCAAATCCAATGGATGTGAATTTTATAGAATGTTTTTCAGATCAGAAAATGACATTTTTAAGTTGCACTGAAGCATGAGCACATCTCCATTTATCAGTATTTTCTATAAAAAGTTAATAGCTTCTTATATGTATATCTAGCTTTGTGTGTATTCTTCTTGCGTACTTATACTTTCTTAAGGCATACCTCTTTACAAGATCTCAATAGAATTGATTGTGAAGGACCTGCAATGAAGATTCAACAAGCGCATGAAAACTTAAGTACCATTTCCAACCCTCAAGAAGCATTTAGAAATAGAGGAAACAACCATGACATTCAGATCATACTTGAAAACGACTTGATGAAGGAAACAAAAATGTTAACAAGTGCTTCAACATACAATTACTATAGTGTCAACAAAAACAAACAATCTGAGCAGCGTTGAAAAAGCTGTCAAATAGATTGAGCTGCCAGAAGAACCCAGCTCCATCCAGGAAACAGAGCAGAAATCCAGACAGTGAGGCCAAGGAAAGGGAAATTAACATTTCTGTGTATCATTTAGCAAATGCAGCCCATCTAGACAAATAAATTTGCCTCTTTTTGTTCTATTAATCAAGGTACTTCTCTAGGGGATAAATAAACAGTCTCTGGGCATTAAGAAAAGTAGGATTTCAGTGATGAGTTTGAATACAAAATACAATACAGAAGTTGAAATCTTGATGTCAAGTCAGTATTACATTCATACTTAAGAGACCTTGATGTAAAAGCAACCGTTTGAGGCACTGTACAGAAGGATCCAGCAAAATCTGGCACTAATGTAGTCTCTGCAATAAGTCTTGCTTAAACCAGCCAGCTTTAGCAATTGAAATGATCCTGGTTTACCTTCCAAACAATTCTCAAGATTGGAAAACACATGTATGGTTAAAACATCTTTTAATAACTGATGAAAAAACAGGCCTGGAAGACATTCTGGAATTAAGAGCATGGCACGTTGTATTCCCAACCAAAGGAAGAGTCAGTATGGTTAAATATATTCTTGAAGAAAAGTCTCTAGAGCACAGTTTTGGAGTTTCTGCATGTGATAGGGATGCTTCAAAACACCAAATATATTATTCAGCTCATTAAGGAACCTAGGCAGTCTGCTAACAGAAACATCTGACATCTGATGATTTACTGCTCAGGAGGACAGTATAGCTCCCCTAATCTAAAGTCACCCGAAGGACAACTTCTGGCCAAGAAATGAAGCATCTGTTACAGAGACTGTAAAAAGTGGGTTAGTAAAATAGCATTCCAGTAACAATACTGCTCACGCTCAGTCATGAGCCTGTAGTCTATAACCAGTAGAATAGGTAGTCCTGCCAATTCACTTGGTACAGGTAAGATGTTCCAGCTCATACCCTTCGCTGTATATCCCTTTGGAATAGATGCTAAACAACTATTCGTCATAATTATTTTACTCTCCCTGGAAATGCGGAAGTCAAGAAAATTGCCTAAGAAATAAAGAGTAGGTGAAAGCACAGACATCTGACCCTGCTCTGTTAATTGAGGCTTGCAGGATTGTTCTAGATAACATATCACTCTCAATAATTTGAGTGTCAAACTTCTGTCAAAAATCTTTAGCCAGTAATCTGATAAAGGTCAACAGATGGTCAAAGATCTTATGAAAATAGTTTGGAAAGAACACAAAGTAGTTCCAATCGTGGAACTGAAGCGAGGCTAAAGCCTTCTATAAAGCACAAGTAACTCAGGAATCTTCAGAAAAGTAGCTTTGCCTGGTACTTCAGCAGCAAGGGGTTGTAAAGATTTAGAATACAGGGGGATCTCTTGATTAAGGAAGATATAATATGCCTATATTAGAGGTCTCTCTGGGAAATGGGTGGCATGATGCTGCAGGTCTGACAAGCTTCTCCAATTGTCCCAGTTATCACATAGCCACCTGGTACTAAGATCTTGATTAGGAATTGGAGGGAGAAAAGGAAAAACATGCACTACATTTTCTCATCTGAAAAGATAGGCTTTCTACTCTTGGAACATACTGCTTGCATCTCATGTCTAAATAATTCACATTTTTATTTATGAACTATGTCTAAGGACTGAGTAGTTCTAGTAAACAGAGCATACCTGATTCTACATTGACATTACAATTGCATTAAATTTCCACAAGTCATTTTGTCATTTAACACTAACTTCACAAGTAAACAGTGAAACACAGCCTGAATTCAAAAATGTCTTGAAAAGACACCTTAAATAAGTCATGTCCATTTATAAAAATAGTTTATAATCACATAAAAATGCAAAATAAATTTAATTATGCAAACAAGTCTGGCAACTGGAATCTTGTTACCTTACATAGAGTAAATAAATTGTTACATACTCATTTCGTTTATGCCCCACACTACTATATTTCTATAACTTCTATTAAATAAAAACTTCTTGCTAGACCCCTCAGAAACACGATCTCACTTGTACCATCGGTATAAAACGCATCTATTAAAGCGGCATTTCTGCCTATCCCTGAGGCTCTTCTACTTTGTTGAGCAGTATGAAAAATTGGGCCTGACCTCACAATCTGAATGTCTTAGTTACTTCAAGTTGCATGCAAAATTAATACATTTCACACCAATTTGAAGTCCTTGTATTCAGAAATACATTATTTGCACCATTAGATCTGGCAAAGATCCACATATGTAGGAGGCCTGGCTGGGGATGTAATTGAAGTGAGTAAGCTAAGCCAAATCTAAAAAAAAAAAACAAACAAAAGCTGTAACTCAAATTCAATCATTAATGCTACTGACATTTGGTATTGGCTTTTAAACATGAAACTCCTCTTATATAAGCAATCACAGCAAGAATAATTATGGAATGGTATAAATGATATTGCAATAGGTTTACATCATTAACTGATTTCTTAAGTGTTTGAGCTTGGTATATTAAGCATCAATCACAGCTAACTAGTTACTACTAATTGAACATTAGTGCAAAGCTACCATAATGTAAGCTTCCGGATTTCATTGATCAAGTCTAGTAAAACTACTGCTGTGTCCAACTCACTCTCTTTCAACGTCTTTTCTTCTCTGGTTGTTGATAATTCAAACAGAAAACCTCCAAGCAACAAAAGAACCATTCTAAATGTGATGGTTTTGTGTTTGCAGGGCAATTATTATTCTTCCATTGCACTAAAGATGAAACAGGTGTACACAGCTGATTGCTTCTGCATCATTACTTTGTACCCAAGTACACCAGATACATTTTCTCTATAAACAAGCGCGAAGTTTAATGCACTGGAAGTTAATACACATGCATTACTGAGTCTCCATAGCATACCTTCATTTTTTCTTACCTAATGATTTCAGACATGTTTTCACAAGTAAGGGAGAGTCTATTATTTTTTTTATTGTAGACATAGCCTTTGTTGTTTGGGTAAACCCCATAGAGATTTGCAGTGTTTTCTTACAGTTTCTATTTAATCTTTTAAAGAGTTTCACCTGAGAAAAATGAGCATCTTGAAAACAATTAAGTCGTTTTGCTGAAAAAGGAGTGGGAGCTTTGTTTAAGATGTTAAGAACAGAGTGATAAATGATTATAATCGTACACAGCATTGATTATGAAAGTTAAAACAACCCTATTGGACTATATGAAGAAGAAATGCTACTTTTATCTAAATATGGAAGCATAAAAGTACATAGGCAAGGATACTGAGACAAGCTGTTTGAAATAAGAGCACTTACACTGATTGTCATCGCTTCCTGGACAGCATGTCAGTTTCAGGTTATGTTTAACAAATAACTTGGTCTTCACAATTAATCAAAATAAAACTAACCTAAGAACTGCTGGTGGCATGCTTACCTTTTCAGAAACAGACAAATCACAAATTCGTCATTTTAAAACCAGACAATTTACTCCTGCTTGCTGTTTTACACAGCTGAATTCCTCCTGTAGCTAGAAGGACAAAATAGTTTTGCACTAATGAGCTAATGACCTTAATTGCATAATCTTCCTTTTTTATTTTTCTTTTGATCTCATGTTCAATCTCCAAAATCATTTTACAGCCACCATTCCAGATTTCTGCCACCTTTCCCTTTGTTTCATAGAAAAAATAACATCTACGTAATTCATTCTGCAGATTCATTTACATAAGACTCGCTTAACAGACTATCATTACTTCAAATACTAAAACCAAACTAATCTCTAAACATTTTAGAACATTAATGATATAGAACAGTTTGTGATAAGTTTTGAATGCTTAATATTCTGTTTAATATCACTTTTTGCATTCTAGAAGTAATACTTAGTATTTATTTTTAAACTTTTCTATCAGGTCACTACTATACAGACATCACTCTTCAGGGCAAAGGATACAATTTTATTTATTTACAAACAAAACAAAGAGTGAACATCAATAACATTTTATTTGAAGTCCAAGCAATTACAACGTATCTACCATAAGACAGTGTTAAAATCAACTTCTGAGTACATTAATGCCTATGAAGGCTTCACACTAAACTAAATGGCAAAACAGCACCCAATAGTTGAGATACGACTCAAATGTGCTGAAACACAGGCCAGACCCTCAACAGGTATAAGTCAACACAAACTCCTTACTTATCTGTATTAAGCCTGTTGATAACATAATGTAATTAGAGCAGTTTAGCAGAACTCAAATGAATGTTAATTAACGAGGACCTGTCTCAATGATTTAGGGTCAATAAAGTGGGTGTCCAAAAGATAAGGCAATGAGACAGAGTAATTCAGCTCCCTAACTGCCACATCCCCCCCTCCCCAACCTTCTCCCCAATGAGTGATCATTTTTCAATTAATTTTGATCTTTTCGAGAATATATTTACGCATCTGATACTCCTATGCTAAGATATATGTCTCGGAAAAACCAAACCAGATGCCTAGTTAGGTTTAATCTTTCCCAGTATTAAAATGTCCTAGGATTTTATATTGGTGATAGGTGGTCAGTTGGACTAGATGATCTTAGAGATCTTTTCCAACTTTCTATGATTCTACACTGATAGATGAAAAAGCACAAAATGGTTTCCTGAAACAATAACCTGGACAAGCATGCCCAGTGCTGTTAAACAGATGCAGAAACTGATCAGAGTCACAGAAATAGATAGACAAGTTTGTATTTGATATATCTGAAAAGAAGTGGACACTAAAGATACCCACAGATTAAAACACAAACAAATAAACCCACCAACCATAGCTACAGGGTAAATAACCCAAAGAAACAATATCAACAGAAAATAACTAAAGTAGACAACATATTTTATATGACTCGTCCAGATGGCATAAAGACAACCAGTAAATAAAGAAAGGCTCACCTGTCACTGACAGCTGAAACTTACCCAAAACTCCACAACAAAGGAATCTCCAACAAAAAAACCCTTCCCCACTGGTGGCCAGCCCTTAAACGGAGTCTGGGAGAGGTGGAGCCAAACTCCACCCATTCTGGTCACACAGTGCATTGCCTTCACCTGTGCTCCTGCTGCTGACCCAGTGCTCGCCTCAGGCAATCCATCAGTGGTTCAGGCCATGATTCAACAGTTCCCACACAATAGCAAATATGAACACCACAGGAATTTTCCATGTTCCAACATTATTGGGCACAAAGCAGCCAGAACACATGTAAAAATATTGGGCAGTGCAAACAGAAGGGAATTATTACAATTCATAAATATTCCAGAGGATGTAGAAAAGTTTAGAGATGATTCTGGACACATGGGTCAGAGAAGCTGATTGAAAAAGATGCCAAGATGACAGCCTTAGTGAAGACAACGGTGGTTATACTCTCTGATGTTTCTAGTTACGATGCTTAGGAATACAGAGCAGAAAATAGTAACCATATTTTGAAATACTATAGACCATTTCTCATTTAGATGCTTTCCAAACAGCAAATAAAGGCATTTGTTTGTATATACATGCTGTAGAATCAATATCCACTGTTGCACAGATGCAGGCATTATACCATACAACACCTTAAGAATAAACCAGAATAAACCTATTTTCTTTCATTAGCGAAACTAGAAAATGAAAAAATAAATAAATAAGTAAACAAAAATAATAATAAAAAAACAAGCCTCTGAAATTACTGTCTTCATTACAACTTCAGTTAAATACTTTCTTTTACTGTAATGTTTTTAGTATTAAAGGGATAATGACATATGTATGGGAACTGTTGAATCATGGCCTGAACTGATTGATTGCCTGAGGCGAGCACTGAGTCAGCTGCAGGAGCACAGGTGAAGGCAATGCACCTGTGCGACCGGAAGGGGTGGTGTCTGGCTCCACCTCTCCCAAACCCCATTTAAGGGCTGACCACCACTGGGGAAGGACCTATTGTTGGAGATTTCTCCTCTGTGGAGTTATTGGTGTGTCTCTCTTTATCCGTCAGAAGTCTATGTACCATCCATATAAGCCTGATAAAATATACCATTTTCTTCACTATTCTTTCTGAGTACCACTCTTCTGGGGTTATTCACCCTACAACATATCAGTGGTAAAAGAAAAGGTACTACTATTTTACTCCTAAAATTAATCTGTCATAAGAAGTTTGGATAATGCTTTTAATGATAGATGCTGTCTTACTCAAATCAACTTTTCCTTGTAATCTTTCATGATTAGCTTGTAAATTACTCACTATTCATAGTTTTACATCCTTTTTACAAAAGAATACACTAGGAAGTGTACCTTTCAGCAACAGAGAAGCTGCTGAAGGCCTACACTCAAGTGGAATGAGCTGTGAATACATTTCTTCAGGGTGTTTCTGCACAGACATACCACTGAATTAAGAGCTAATTACTGCATGATAAGTGATCTGAAAACAAACAAATAGTAAAGCGGTGAAGTGGCTGCTGATACTGAGTTACTGACGGTAGAAAAAAATAAACTCAGCTGAGCAAATCTGCATACAACCTCAAAACCCTGAGGTCGTATGCAGGTTGTATTTAATGTAAATAACCATAAAATATGCATGGAAAAAAATTCCATCCTTACCTGTAAAACTATCTAGTGGATTTAGATGTTAACGTTCATAAAAGATACCCTATGATCTACCAAGTTAATGTTATGAAAACAGCGTTCAATATTTCTTCAAGTTCAGGACAACAACATTCAACAATGTTTAGTTTATTGGCTTTCTTTCTTTTATAACCCTTTCCTTCTTTTATAACCAAAACAAATAAACAAAAAAAAGCAAACAGAAGATAGGAGCTCTAAGGGAGGAACTAGTCTGGGACATGGAAACTTATATTTTTGGCCCAGTGTAAATCCATCTGCTCCTGCATCTTGTATATTGTGTGTAACTCCCCATCTCCTCATTAGGAAGTAAAAAAGAAAGCAAAACACAAAACAGTACCACGTGAAAAAATGTCAAATGCACTACAACTCCTCAGCTCAGAAAAGACAAAGCTGACAAGATTGAGGAAAGATATAAAATTGTGAATTGAAGAAAAAAAGGTGACTTGCACAACAAGTTACTCTAAGTTAAGGCTAAGTACCTCCATCCTCGTAGTATACTTCAGATGCCAAAAGCCTACGTGGACTTTAAGGGAAAAAAAAGGGCAGATGTGTGGAATAAAAATGTACTGAGGGCTGTACTGAGGCAACACTTATGATTCAGACAGCGCTAATGCCACAGTGAGTAGCATTCAGGATACTAAGGGATCATATGATGTCTTATCTCTGTACTTTAGGCACTTTCCAATGTCCCCTTCTACAGTTGTATATGCTTACATATGATATTTCTATGAAGATTACAATATTTAGTTATATCTAGAACACGTTTATTTATAGCTGAATTCGATGGAATAGAAAAACAAAGGAACTGTGCATAATAGCAAGATACGTCTCAGCAAAGAAAACGTTTACATCCACTTGGTCGTGACCAGACTGATGTCAATACATGGAATATAAACAAAGGCAGGACTATTGTGCCAAAAAGAAAATCCACATTCTGTCTTTTGAAACACCGTACTCTCCTTCAGCCTCCGCTCTGGGGGAGTTTTTCACATCCTCAGCTCTTAGGCCCCATCCCGCATCACCACTTGGCAGCACACCTTCCCAAGGCAGCAATCCTGAGACCCGGCCTTTGCCACAGCACCTCCGTTCAGTACGCAAGCACCAAGCATCACCTGCGGTGTACCTGGTCTGATACCTAAAGCAACCTGAAGTGCTACACCAGCAACACCCCTCAAAGGGCACCGTAAGCCACGAAGTGCCTGAAGATACAGTTGCAATACAAGTATCACAAGACCTGAGAGGTTACATGTTGCAGAACAAAAAACAAACAACAAGCAGAGCGGGGCGAGTGAGCAACGTATCGCTCTGGGTCGCCTCCGTTCCCACTCACTGCAGCCTGGGCACTGCCCACAGTCCGCCCAGTTCCCCCCCCCCCGNCTCGGGGGAGAGCGAGCGAACGAACGAACGAGCGAGACTTTTACCTTTTCTCCTTTTTCCCGTCGCTCCCCACCATGCTCCGGACGCCGCTGCTCGCGGGGCAGAAGCCGCGGCTCTGCCCGGCGCCCCTCTCCTGAAGCGATGCGGGAGGGACGGAGCTAGCGAGACCCCCGAGCACCATGCGGGAAGAGAGAGAAGCGGCCGCCTTCGCCTCCCGCCGCGGCCCCGGCAAGCCGCCGCAGTGCCCGCAGCCGGACGGCGCGGGACCGCCGATCCCCCCGGCGCTGCCCGAGAGCCTCCGGAACGGCTGCGTGCGGAGCTGCGCGACCCCGCCGCGGCGGGACCCCGCGGACAGCTTCCTGTCCTTGCCGCTCTGCCCCAGCGCCGCCGCCGCCTCCTCCCGCCGGGCGCTGCTCAGCCTGGGCGCCCTGGCCGCCGTGGCCCTCTCGCTGCTGGCCTTTCCCTGCCGGGGCATTGCCGGCCCGCAGGACGGAGGCGGCTGGCGGAGCCCCCGTGCGCCGCACGCCTTGCTGAGCCTCTCCCGCTGCCTCAGCCCGCTCTTCAGCATCGCCTGTGCCTTCTTCTTCCTCACCTGCCGCCTGGCCCGCGGGGAGCGCGGCGGCGCGACGCGCTGGTGGCTGCTGGCGCTGCCCGTCTGCTGCTACTCGGGGGACTTCGTGGCTCTGCAGTGGTTGCCGCCCGCCGAGGGGCGCCCGGAGGAGCCCCTTACCCCCGGCGAGGCGCGGCTGGCGGCGGGCAGGCTGCTGGCCGTGCTGGGCTCGGTTGCGGCTCTCACCCTGCTGCAGAGCTCCGCGGGACTCCGCCGCAGCCTGCTCGTCCTTCTCTTCTCCGGCGCGGTTTGGCTGGTGTCGCTGACCGGCCTCCAGCCGCTGCCCCCGGCCCTCCGGCCGCTGCTTGCGGGCTCGGTGGGGTTGGCGGGCTGCCTGCTGGCTCTGTGCGGCGCCGAGCGCGGCATCTTCCCGGCGCGGGGCCGAGCGGCGCCCCAGCAGCAGCACCACCCGCAGCCCCGGCTGCCCGGCGCGGAGGACAAAGTGCCTGTGATCAGACCTCGGCGGAGGTCGAGCTGCGTGTCCCTGGGGGAAGCTTCGAGCAGCTACTACGGCAGCAGCAAGATGTTCAGGAGACCCTCGTTGCCTTGCATCTCCAGAGAGCAGGTATGTGGCCCCGGGACCGCGGGGAGAAACTTGGTGAGCGGCGAGTGCCGGTCTCTCTCCCAGCTCTTGTAAGTGTACCTGCGGGGTGTCTGCTGTCAAATTTCCCTTAGGGACAGAGGAAAATACTCGCTCCTTAGCGTGAATTGATTCCTCGCCTCCGTTTTGCGTGGTCGGTACAATCCGTGCAGGCTGCACGGAAGCTAAATCGTACCGGTGCCTGCAACAGGACAGGAGGCTCGCTCGCTTTTCGTACTAATCAAATGCTAACATCTAATCCTTTTTGCTATCAGCCTCCTTCTTTCTTTCCCAAAGCCCACCTCCTTTGCTCCTGGTAAACTTCACGAGACAAAGCCAGCACAGCTTGCTGGCTGCTTCCACCTCCGCTTCCATTCGCTTTCTGTCGACAAGAAGACTGCCAAGTGCTAAAGGAGAGCTCGGATTTGGAGGGATATTATTTACCAACTTGGGGCAGTGTTTGAGAGACGGGCTCCTTCTACCTCGCAGATTACCGTCTCTGTTTCTTTTGTCTCCTCTTCAACCATCTCTCCCTCGCTCCAAATAAATCACCATTAGGTTTGAGCTGATTGAACTTAAGAAACTTCTGTTTTTACCAAAGAGAGAGCTGTTCTGTAGAGTCTGGAATGATGCCCGAAACGTTCAGTTTTCTTGAATGGAACTCTGTTGCTTTCTGCCTCCTGGAAAACTTGTCAGTGAGCCCTGTTTTTGTTTTTGCAGAGCAACCCCCGTGTGGGGCAGTTAGTTTGTATTTGGTGGGTGGCACGTGAGCGACAGGAGCAGTGACTGTGCTGGGTGCGAGCGGCCCAGCTCTGCTGGGGTGGACAATTGACCCTGTACTGGAAGAGTGTGGGGGGGGGCATTGGGAATGAATGGCAAGTGCCTGGCTTCAGTGGAAGGATTGTTGCTGCAGAACCCCCACAACTGTTGCTGCGGTGGCTGAAATTCATGAATGCCAAATGAAATGTTCTAACTTTGCTTTGTCGTGAGTTCCATAATGCGCTTCTTGTGATCGTCTGTGAAATAGGTCGGAGGAAATACGAGGCGAATCTGAAACAGTGCAGTAGCTTGCGAGCATTTCTTTCTCTGCATTTACGCAATAGAATAATACAGCAGTAATTGTTCTGTGCGTGAAAGGTTAAAATGCCAGTCTGCTGGAACAGGCGTCAGAAGGTTTAAATTATCAAATGCAGACAATGGGACAGACGTTAAAATATTGTAATAGCAGTTAAGATACGTGGGGAATATTGTACAATAGTTTCCTTTTGCTGCTCAGTTCCCTTCTAGATAGATGCTCTCTGTTTACGCTGTGTTTGTCTACAAAGTAAGAAGCACAGAAAATGCAGTAACAGCTTTCATTAACTTTTCTAGACGATAAAAGATATTTGTTTTCATTCAACTGATTTAGTATTCTTTAAGTAGCATCATAAACGCCAGCTTAACTGAATACATGGAATTTATTGACAGTACTTAAATCATACGTGTTCGTAGTAAAATGCAACAGGTTGGTAGACTTCCAGAATTTAATATCCTCATTATCACTAGAAGTGAACAGAAGCAACAAAGAGATCTGAAGTTCTTTATTTTCCTTGTAAAGTCTATTACACTTCACAATAAATATTAGTGCTTTACTAGCCATGATTTAAATTGCATTCATAGATACATGTTCTAGGCGGTGTTTCATGAGTGATTTTTATGAGGACAATGCAGGTTAAATACTCTGTTCTCCTGTTTGACTTGGAGAGATATCAGACATTGCAGAACTGATAAAACGTCAGCTGCTGGGGCTGGGGGTGACTCAGGGAAGGAAGCCTATAGTCTGTGACTTGACTTGTCCAAACATCACGAGGGCTTTATATTGCTTCCTTGAAGCAGAAGGAATATATACACTCAATGCTTTTCAGAGGAGCATTTATTGTGAGAATTTTATCGCAAGATTGATTGCATGTTTTGTAGATGTTTAGACAATATTGCAAGGCTTCTTTTTCCATATTAATATTTTAAGGCAGCGAATTTAATAAGCACTACTGGGAAGGTCAGTGGAGTATGAGGAGTGTGCTGGAAGTTCGCTGTATCAGGAATACTTACAATGACACTATTAGTTTAGCTGTCATTCAGTTTGATGCATTTTGTATTAATTTTGTTAATGCATTGAACTCCTACAAGCAGTTATGTGTAAGAACAAAGAAAGGCAGACGTAGATTTTGTTTACTTTTGGGGGTAAAAAAGGGATTGCTGGTATTGATGTTTTCAGTTACTTGTTGAATTGAAATTATGCCTGAATGTGTCTAATATGAGAAAAAAAGTATAGAGGGCTGAATTTTTCTTTTCCTTATATTTTTCTTTTTAATTTTTTCCATTAATAAACTTAAACCAGTAATCCTAAGGGGTCTTCCTGCATGGAGAGTAGAGGGAGACAGGACAATGCCAGGTGTGCACAATCAGTAGTGCACACGCAACTGGAGTCAAGTGGAGCTGTCACTTTTCTTTGAGGGTAGAGGTAGGAAGAGGCCCTGTGAGCATGATGCTACACACGCTTTCTAATTTCAGGAATATGTTTGTCAAATTCTGATTTCTGCTTTTTGTATGTGAACAGATAGCAGCTGTAATACTGAATGGTTGATAATTATCTTTGTTTTTAGCTTTTCTGTGAATATCCATGCTAATTCATGCCATGCATATATATATATATATATTTTTTTTTTTCTGCAATGTGTGGCTAGTGATGTAGATTGGTGGGTGGAGGAAAAGAGTCTTGAATAGGTTATGTTCTTAAAATTTTATGTGGTAGTATACTTAAATGCCATTATCAATTATATAGATAGAAATACTTGTATAATAGAAGAAAGGAAATCAAGGCTAAAAATCATGCAAACACGACGTCTTTTGGAGCTCTAGTATATTAACAAAAAAGAATAATGGAAATACATAAGATTTTAGCATTAAGCAGACTTTTTGTTTCCTTATTTCAGTATTCATCTTGGGCCTATTGATGAATTGTTTAGCAGTACAATTTCAGTATCGATTGGTATTACAAACATTGTGTAGACAATGTTTTGATTATGTTTTAATTAAATGGTGATGTTAGCTGTGCATATCAAAGGGATTACCTTCATTGGCTGCTGAATACTTACTACACCTTTTCTTAATGCTCCTTTTTTGCTGTTGTTTCTTGAATGCCGGATCAGTACTGGGACTCTAAATGATGTTTGTCAGCTCTTATAAGTAATCTTTGTCTTGAAATATGTTGTAGTGTAAAACATTATTTTTACATGCCTGTTAACACATATATGGGAGCATGTAATTATGTGGAGGATATGTGATTCTAAAATAGCTATTTGCAATAAGAATAGACCTTTCTGATTATGTACATGGGATATACATCCTAAACATCCTGCAAATAGAGCTAGAGTTTGCTGTTGTCATTTATTTATTTATTTAATTTTCCTAGCTATCTTACTAGGTTTGAACAAATAGTAAAGCTGGGATGTTTAATGGATACTAACATCCATCTTCCACTCTGTTAACTGAAGGAAGAGTTGTCTCAAGTTGAGGCTGGTAGATTGACCACTACATCTTGCCACTTTCAATTTGTAGCTGTCTTATGCTTTTTATCTTGTACCGTCTGAAGAGCAAGAGTCTTATCTTGTACCCTTGGAAGATCAAGATGTGATTTAGAGAGTCTAAAATGTAGATTTAACTTTAAACTAATGCAGTTTACTTAGATGTATAAAAATTGTTTGTTTCCTGTTTTTAAAACAAATCGTATTTTGCCTTAACTTCTGAGGCTATTAGTTTCCTAGGGCAGAAGATTCTTGTTAATAGGTTGTATGGAACTGTTGAATCATGGCCCGAACCACTGATGGATCACCTGAGGCGAGCGCTGAGTCAGCCGTAGGAGCACAGGTGAAGGCAATGCACCTGTGTGACCAGAAGGGGTGGAGTCTGGCTCCACCTCTCTCAGATCCCATTTAAGGGCTGACCACCACTGGGGAAGGATCTCTTGTTGGAGATCTTTCCTGTGTGCAGTTCCAGTTGATCCTTGAACTTCAGTGACTGGTGAGTTCTTTCTAATTTGTTAGATGTTTTTATACCATCTGGATAAGCTATCCAAAACTATTCTGTCCATCTTCATTATATTGTTTTGGTACTATTCATTCAGGGTAATCACCCTATGTAGGTATTTTACGTTGCCCTAAAGTTTTTAAGTTCTGATACAGTTTCTAGGTTTGAAGCCTAGAAAGGTGAAATGTATCTCTTCTTCTATGCGTTTGAGATGAGTGCTGCATAGCATTTTGCTTTTCTTGTAGTGGTAGTTGTGGTGATCCTTACCGCAAGTGTATCTGTAGGCAAAAGTTTGTTTCTGTTGTTAGAGAATCTCTGCATCTCTTGAGTTTTTAGTGATCATCTTTTGGTGGTGGAGGTGTGAAAGCTAGAAATCAAGGTAGAAATACATCTGTGTGGAGCTGTGAATGCAATCAACTTCAGTGGGATGCAACTGAGTGTTGGGAAGGTACTTGAAAAGTGAGTACACAATGGAAGTAACAGTTGTGGGTAAATGTTTTTGTAACTCTTACTTTGGATGAGTAAGATTATTTTATCTGGTTCTCTTTGGGCTTGGCAAAATGTTTTGTGACAGGCAGAACGAGAAGATTTGGTAAGAGTCACATCATTTTTCTTCCCTTTTTTTTTTTTTCCCTTCTCCATTTTCAAGTTTCTTGGAGTGTCTTGAAGTTTCTTGAAGTATCATATCAGAAAGAAAGGATGATTTGAGCACAGTCTCTCTGTAGAGACCTATAGAGAGGTTTGTGCTTAAGATGCCATCCCTGTTGCAGTGATCACCAGAACCTTAATGTGGTCCACAAAGGCTAACAAAGAGCGCCGAGAGTGTAGTTAAGAAGAGCGATGGCTGTTAAGAGCGCTGTTAGCTGACTGGAGTATGAGCTGGTTTTTAGGTATCCGAAATTGGATGGCAGTTTGTTTTGGACAGAAGTAGCACGCTAAAAGCAGGGAAATGTGTTTGTAACTTGTCAGTGTAACAAATTAGCTCGATTGTTCCTGCAGCTGTGGCTTCCTGCCGAGGAGAGGTAAAGAGAGAAGCGAATGAAAGTGAAGGTATCTGTTGAGGAAACAGTGGGGAAACATGGGGGAAGTATTGCAGGTGGGGCATTACAGAAGTGACCAAAATGCCAGTGAGAAAGAGGCTGAAGAAACTGGGTGAGAAGTTTGTAAGAACTGAGTGATCAACTATGTGAAAGAGAACCAACAGGATACATTGACAAAATGTTGGCTTTCAGCTTTGACTAGGAAGATGATTTAAACTTATGGAAGGAAATGGTAGAGATATGGAATAACAAGTTCTCAGAACGATCTCTTGAATGGGAGAAGAGGACAGTTTCCACACTGTAGGTCATGGACAGCATGCTCTGTGAGGTTAAATATGACAGGAGTAAGAGTTACAAGGTGTCAGGTATATTTTACTGAGGAAAAGACTCAACTCCTTATACAATCTGTGTGTATGTACCTAGCAGTACTGTCCTAATGAAGGATTTTGACCAATCAAACCAATTGACTGTTATGGCCTTAGAAGTTTCAAAGATATGAAATTTCACCAAGTTTTATGAAAAAAGGATTAGTGGGATGTCCCTGTTGTATACGCTGTGACATACAGCAAGTCTGTAGGGTGAGCTGGTGCTCCACATTAGTGCCTCCCATGTCATGAGTGAATCTCAGAATTCTGTTGGGAAACATTGTGTTAAATCCCGATTCTTGATAGGAAAATAGTACCTTCCCCCCCACCCCACTCATTTTGTTTTTCTGATGCCTTAAAAAGTGAAAACTTTGCTATCAATCACTGAAAAAATTTAACTGTAACTATCAGGTCTGGTACTTGCAAACTATTTGCTGAAGATGGAAAGGAGTGAATCTTGTGTTCCTCTTACAAAGATAAGAATTAAAGACAGGCAAATTGCAAGATGTAATCTGTTCCATCTGGAAAAACTTGTGGAGGAAAACATGAGTATCTTTTAACAGGCAACTGAGGTCCGAGAGCAGACCATGGCAGACTACACTGATAGAGTATTTTGATAGAATCTCACCTGCTTTTCTGGAATAAGACTGTGGAAAGAGAACCGCAAGAACATGTTGAGGTGAGATTCAGAGGAATGAAAGGAGTTTTTCAGTGGGTGGAACCACAACAGGAAAAAGTATAATGGGGAAAAAAAATAATGGGACTTTTATTTTTGAACTGAGTAGAAGGAATGTATGTTTGAAGAGTAAGTGAGGTCTTGAACTGGATAAGGAAGACTTTTCAGTAAATGAGTGATTTATAATGGACGATTAAATGCATTGATCCCTTTAAGGATGTGTTCGAAGTTAAAGAATAGTAGAGTCTTCCATACAGATAGGAATCAAAAATACTAATAGGTTAGAAGTGGTAGTGACACCGTGATCCATCAACTTGCTGTTTTGCAAGAGGAAGCATGACTAAAACAGATCAGAGATATCTCTTTAAGCATGACTGAGTTAAATGAGTGGTCTTTGGGTGAGGGGAAAAAAAAGTTTTCTAGGAAATAGATTCTCCATAAAAAGAAGAACTGCTGATACAGAATTGTAGCTTACAGGTCAGGCTAATATTTGAAAATTGATCAGTTGTTTTGTGAAAGGATATATATAAGTTGATGCAGAAGTAATGCCTCCTGCTTATTTCCATGGAAACTCCAACAGCTAAAAAGAGCACAATAACACTACATGGTAGAGCGAATTCTCTACAAAGCACTTTTTTTTTTTTAACATACTCATCACCATTAGCTATGCTTTTTCATCAGTAATGAACAAGAGTCTGCATGCTGTGCTCATAAAAATCTGTACCAGTGGAAGTGACCCACTGACATCACTGCTCCACTGTCGTCACTGCTGAAATGCATCATCCACCGCTTCACTGTGCTTGCATTCATTGTTTGGTCTCTGTAAACTTTCAGCAAATCTCAGTGGGTGCAATTTTTTTTTTTTTCTGGATGGAGGATTCACTGGTACACCATCGCTTCTTTTGCATTTCCATGTCAGATGCCATTTTGTCAGGCTGTCCCACTGCTGCTGTCTGCTGCACAGGGGCAATATGTAATGGAATGCTGGTGGGAAGGTTCAGCTCCCACTGTTGTACCACCGACATCCACCTCTGACGACATGGACCAAGGTAATAAAATAGGAGGCATTACTTTCGGAGCAGCCCTCATAATTCATGGAAGTAGAGGCAGCTGCTGTCTAGGAATTAGCTTTGATTTTTCTTCTCATGAACTATCCCTGCTGTTTTGTAGCTTTTATTTGTAGTCTCTTCCTTTGAAATGGGTAAGTTTACAGGTGGAGGATTGAAAGAAGGCACGGCTAGCTAAATGCTTTTTTTGTGTGCCTTCATTTATTTGATAGCTCAGGATTTTTGAGATGCAGTGCTGCTATGCAGAGCATTTTTTGTGTGTCAATACTGGCCTCCTTTTGTACAAAAGGTGCGGAGAAAGTTGACAGATTTCTAATTAAACAGCCTTGAATGTTAATCTTGTCAAGTGTATTACCAGCCTTATTGTTCCTTTCTTCAAATCTAAATACTGTTAAATTAAAGGCACACTTGCAGCAAATGTTTACTTGTTGTTCACTTGATAAATTAAGTTTAATTAAGTGTTAAAATATTCATACGTATCTTCCTTGAAGATATTCTAGACACCATAGAAAATACACCATGTGAAGCTGTATTTGGGTGCTTTGGATTTGTTTTTGAGAGATAGACCCTCTTTTATGAGAATCAGTATAAATTAGTGAAATAGGTTTGTTGTTTTTTCTATATCCTTGTTGGTGATACTAATTGGAAAAATATGCAGGTGGTTTGATTTGGGTTGAGTATATCAGTATGCCCAGACCACACAGTGCTGCTCCCACCCCAGTGGAATTGTACCACAGTCCTGTGGCACAACTGCCTGTGTACATCTATTGTCGATTAAGCTTTGTCTGCAGAACGGTGTAACATCAGGTCCCTCTGAAAGTGAGTGAAATGCCAATTTGTGGAGAGGGTTTTTACTAGTGAAATAACAGTTTGACAGTGAAAACTTAAGTAGGCATCATGGTATTAGAGCATCTTTTTTAACCCTTCCTTGGTCATATTATGTTTTCTTTTGGATTAAAGTCTTTTAACATGATGGCAGGTAAAATAAAGGCTTTAAAAAGGCATTTTACACTAGACTCACTATCTGCATCTTTAGGATGACTTTTGTTCCAGTGTGGCCTAACATGAAAGGTTTAGATTCATATTTGGGATCCCTGGGGCTTTTTATTTTCCTTAGTTTATTATTATACCTTAAAAACTAAAATAATTTGTAATTTATAAAAACTCATTTCTAAGTACTGTTGGGTGACACTTGTTTACCGCATCAGGAACATAGCTTTTCACTGTCTGGTGGATTTTTTAAAAGGAATTCTACATTTCTGAGTACTCTAGTACTAAGTTCTCTAATTTCTGAGTTCTAGTACTTCCGATTCTTTAGAAAAGTTTGTATACTTTCTTGTGTATTGCTGCTATGGATAAGGTTTGTCAACGTTTGGTGATAAGCACCTCATTTCAGGGAGAAAATAAGCTGTGTGGTGACCATGGAACCTTACAGTGGGCGTGCTTTACAGAACTGGATGGCCTTTTACTGGGTTTGTAGCTCAGAGGGGATACAAACTAGCTTCCTGTGAGCTTTCTCTGCGGCAGGTACCAATCTCTGTATTTACAGGACATCATTAGTCCCTAACAGAATTCAGTGTCATTCATCTAGTTTATAGATGCTAATGTTGTAAGAAAATAATATATTTGAGAAATCTTAAGCAATTGTCTTGAGTAATGGCCATTATGTTTCTATATTTCATTTGGTTTGCCATCTGAACAGTGCAATCTGCTCGTAGTCTTTTTCATATCCGTTCTTGTAGTTCTGTAATCCTATGTAATGTCAGTCCAAAAGAATTATTCTCATTGCCTAGTCTGAACTTCAATTTCAGTTCATTTAGGCTGCTTTTTCCTAGATGCAAGCAGTTTGAAGTCCCATGTGTAAGAGCAGGAAATTTGTGTTAGAACCTGAAGGTGTGATTAGCACGCTGAAAAAGTTGAAGTCCTGCTGTGCTTGTGAAATACTGTCTGCTCTGTGTTTCCCTGAATGAATTGACTTGGATTGGAAGAAGTGAAGGCACATGAACACAGCTTTGCCCAGGGAAAGAGGAGTGTTGATGTGGGTTATATTGCTCCCATTGAGCTTGTCCATGCAATAATGGTGTGAAACAGCAATATATCCAAGGAGTGTTGTTTGTAACCTGGGGTGAACAAATCTACCTTAACCAACTGAGGGTCTCTGCTCCTTGTAACATATTAAATAAGGTGCTCTATACTGTATTGATATCCTAACTAGTAAACACAAACAACTTTATCTACTCGTTACATGCTTTCAGTCTGTCCTTGTATCATCTAACCATGTAGCATCAATTTGGAAATTACTGAGGTGTGCTTTGGAAGGAAATTTCAAATGAAGGAGTGGAATTGCAATGAGAGAATTTCATTTGATTAAACATAAAGGTGTTTGTCTAGGCATCTTCTTCTGCTTGGGTGTTTTTGTAACGGAAAAACTAGGCTTTGTTGCTTAGGATTTTTCCAGTGACTGGGAAAAATGCAATATGAATGTCTATATGAAGTTAGAATGAGTGAGTGCTGTGATGTGATAATAAATAACTTTATGATGCTATGGCAAAAAAAAAAAAAAAACAGTTGAAAATATGTTGACAGTTGTCTGTGAACTTACTTTATGTAGCTGTAGGAAAGTATTCACTAAATTCTATCTACAGTTTCTTGCTATTTTTTTAATTCACCATAGAAGAACGTTTCCATGCGATGGTATTACCGAAAATCTAATTTTTCTTTCTATTTGGAGCTTATAACTGGACAAATTTGGTTAAGAAAGAAGGTTTTCTAACAGCTGTTCTGGTAACCACCAGTTGTTTTTAATTTCATTTATTATAATTGAGAGCACTTTTGCTAGATGTCAAATAACTTCTTAAAAAACTTGAAAACAAGAGGTTTGTATGAAACTTTATTATGTCACGATGGAAATAAAAAGGCAGATGCTGGCTATTGTTTTTGAGGGTAGCCTAGGTTTTCAGACCCTCTGAGATAGAAGCTTTTGTATCAAAAACATCTGTAGAGTGGTTTGAGGGAGAAAACAGTATTTCTGTCTCTGTGAAAGATAAATATTCTTGTGGAGAGTAAAAATCAAAGCTGAGATACTAAGGTTCTAAAGATATTTTGTTAAAACCAAATAAGACTATTTACGTATGGAATTTGTTCGTGGATTGTGCCTGTTACTAAGGTCATTAAGGGTAAAAATTCAGGACAAATTCATAGAATCGTAGGGGTTGGAAGGGACCTCAAGAGGTCATCGAGTCCAACCCCCCTGCCAAAGCAGGTTCCCTACACCAGGTAAGATTCCTTTGGAATCTCATATCTGGAAATATGAAATCATTATACAATTTTAATTAGTGTTCAGGGAAGTGTTACAGGTTTGGAAAAGATTCAAGCTGTGTTTCTTATAATAATGTGACGCAATTTCAGAATTAACTCTGAGTGGGTAAAACTTCAATGATTCACCTGTGACAGTTCTCCATTGAGTAATGTGGGTTATAATATAAATGATAAATAAAAATGTGATGCACAAGTTAGCTTTGTCATCTCTCTTTTATGAGACCAGCTGCTGTTAACATTTCATTTCTAAAGGTTTATAAGTCTTCTGTGCTTGCTTTAGCCTTCACCCTGTTAGGAAGCTCCCTGCTTTCATAGAGCACTTTAGCTTTCAAGTGGAAAAGAACATGTGTTTTACTCTGTGTGTATAGATACATATACACGTGTGCATACATATATGCTTTACTCATTAAAAATTCACAGGCTTTAATGTAATTTATAACTTCGACTCTGTAGTTGTAGGTGTTGGCAATCTTGAATGAATGAATTCTTGGACTTATGTTTCTTCCACCTGTCTCATACCGGACAGGTTTGGTGTGACTTCAGGTGGTGCATCTGTATTTTAATTCATTTTGTTTTAAAATACAAGAAAAGAGTTTCCTAGGAAATAGATGATCAATAGAAAATGGCCCACTTCCTTGTCTCTTTCTCAAAATGCAATTTTCTTTCTCTTTCCCTGTAACTGTTTTTAATTTCACAATCTTTTTAACCTCTTCTCACCAGTTTCACAGCTGAAAATAATCTTACATTTATTTTGTGGATAGAGGGGACAAAGGTTCCGTAAGTTTGCTTTGGGAGAAGCATTAGCATTTAGCTATCTTGCTAATGTTTTGCCTAACGCTATTGTGAGTGAGGAAAGCAAAGTCGGAGTAGCTTTGGCCCAAGTGCTGTAACTGTGGCAAGAATAGCTGGCTGATTAGTGACAATAGGGAATGAACTGTGCCTCAAAAAAATACTGAACAACCTTTTGTTTTTCCTCTATTCAAAACCAAGGGGAAAGAATTAGAGTATTTGTATCCTTTTAAGTATCTTCCTGCGGTGTTAGAGTGCTTTGCCTGATCAAATACTGAGGTTTGTATATGAATTTGAGCTGTTTCATTCGGATTACCATTGGAGTTGTAGCAGGATCGGTAGAAGTAGAGGAATATTTTCTGTCTTGATACATAGAACTCTATTTGCTGTTTAAAGAAGTCTGCGGCAACTAAATTAAACTAGACTTTAGCAGAAATTCTTTTTAAATGGAAATTCTGAACTTCATTTCTACTTTCTGAGTAATACTTTGGCTCAGCATGTCTTCTAGCTTCCCAGCTGTGTCTCAGGTCTATCTTTTAGTTCCCATCGGCTCTGCTTCACTCTTTGAGATGTTCTGCAGTAGTACCCCTGCAGATTTCAGGAAAAAGGGTAAGCCAAGGAAAGCTGGAGTCAGTATCTGTCACTTCCTATATATTTGCCTCTTCTCAAGCGTCATTTGGAAGGTTATTCAGCTTGGTGGACAGAGCTATATTTTCTCCTTCTGTACCCCAGGCAAAGCATAGCAGGAGACAGAGCTGGAGTTTATCTCATGCTGGTACATTCTATAGCTGGGTGTCTGCTATAAAGCATGTAACGGTTCTGACTTGCAGAAGTGTGCTTGATGTTTGGTATTTGGATGAACTCCCAAACCTATCAAAAGGCTTTCAAGGGCTAACCTTCCATGCGGGGTGGCCTTGTTATTTATCAGTTAAAGGAAAGAAATAATTAAGTTGTTACTCATACCTAAATTGGCACCAAATTTTTATGCTAAGGAAACTTCTGTGAATGTTTCTTTGTGATCCAATTCAGATAGCTATAAAGTAACTTTTTCGAAGTTATCATGAGCAACAATTAGTTAATTTTGTACAATCTTCCTGAACCTTGAATCCTATAACCTAAAACCACCACGTGGCAACCGCAAAAACTGTTCCATGAAGTACTAAGGAAAGGAAATTGTCATCAACGGTTCTCAGTCTGGAGTTGAGATTTTTCCCAGGTCCCTGATCCCTCTTTGAATAGAGTTGGAGTCTTTTGGATCCCAGGGTAATGTTGTTCTTGCTGGTACCTGCTGGTTTGTATCCTTCTTTAGCTGTTTTTCCATTCGATTGGAAAAACATTTCAAAAGAAGAGATGCAGTGGAAAATGATGCAAGTAGAGTATAAAATCCTGCTGACTAAGACATCTCAATGTAAAGGAAAACATTGCTGAAAGGCTAGAGAATAGTTAATTGGCAATTAAACCAGAGCACTGATTTTTATCATGTAAACATGTTAGCCCTTTTTGTTTCTTGTTCACTAGAGAAGTACCTTTACCTTATTGCTTTCTTTGTGCCCTGTGATGATTCCATAATACAGAGAATATGTTTAATTTTTGCACCAGATGATCACTGGTATGTAGAAGAGCAATGCTGGAAATAGTTTGTTGTGAGTTTAATCGTGTTGTGAAATGGCCAAGTTCACATTTGAAATTAAATCCTGAAATTATCCACACAGTTTTATGCGATGTATTGTCAGACAGGCTGACACGTGCACTCTTTGGTTATATTTTGGTTTCTTAAATCAAATGATTAATTTGCTCTAGAATCTGCAGTTTTCTGGAAGAGAGCTCCCTGAACAAGAGAATTCTGGAGCTATAAAATTAATATCGGAGGTATCAATAACTTGACATTTTATGTAAAATCTGCAGCTTTATGCAAAGCATGCTGTTATATGTAGAATCTGGTGTTTAACCTTTTTACACTTGATTTGTAGCAGAGGCTCTCCGTCATGTTCCTTAATTTTTGTTTTAAATGCAAATGAAAAGATATATTACAAACTTTTATTTTGGATTGTTTTTCATGTGTTTTTTATTTTTCCTCAATTCAGAAGAGAATGCAGCTGAGGCAGCTACTGCAAAAGTGTGAGAAAGCTAAAAATGCGAGTATAAAACATTTCTGTACCAGTTGATTTCTAGATACGATAGGTTAACCATAAGGCTGTTAACAAAGGGTTAAGCTCAGTATGTTTCTCTGGCTGCCGAGTGAAACAGGATGCAGTGACTACATTGTCAGACTGCTGGTGTGAGTGCAAACAGATGAGGAAATGCTGGATCAGGCACTTCAGCAACTTGGGCTGTTACCGAGGAAACCGTTTGCGTCATACTTGCCAGCAATTAGCTTACAGTTCTTTTATTTTTGATAGTGTTGCAAGCTGAACTTGACTGTTACAAAGGAAAAAGCTGCCTTCATCTCCTACTGTTAGCTTGTGGCTGAGCTGTGGCCCGGGCTCATGAGAATTCGCAAGAGTAACTTGGGATAAATTGCACTTCTTTAAACTTTCCAACCTGCATCTGCAAATAAGGTTGAGTTGTGCTTAGCTCTGGAGGATGTGCATTCTCATTTTTCTTGTCTGAGGGACTGATCATTCCTTGTTAATGAAATTAATCACAGTTTTCATCAGTGCTTCAGGTTTCCCCATCTTTTCTAGCAGTTATATCTAAGTATTTTTGTATGTGCAGAAATGTTACATATCCATTTTGAAAACTGTGTTGTTTTAATATTGCTTGAGGCTTAACCTCTGAAGTAAAAGATTCTCTTCCTACTTTTTACTGTATTCATTAAACTTCAGCAAATTTCATTGGTTACCTAATCACTAATTTATACCAGTAAGTGTTGAAAACCGTATATGTTTTGTCTCAGAAAATCATCATTTTTTCTGCGTTTCACTTAAACTGTGAACAAAGCCACAGTGACTGATTTAATATTAATGTATGTTGTTAATATGGGTATTGCCTTATGGCTGCCTACAGGAAGTTAGTTTTTAGAGGAAAATCATACAGTGAAAAGCAGGTTAAACCAAGAATGTGGCTGTCTATACCTTTCTGTTCTTATGTGAATAAATGAACTGCTGTTAATAGTACGTAGTTGCAGGCTAAATCTGTTAAAATGTCTAGTACACAGTGCACATGTTCCTGTGTTTGTTTTAAGCTGAAGAAGTTATTATCTTTTACATCTTTGACTACTAGGATTTTCAATTTACTTTGGAAGAAGCGGTCCAAGTTGGTCGTTTTTTTCCTAAATAATACTGACAGATGATCATGTAGAGCAGAATCTGAAGTCTATAGGCTACTTTGAAAGGAAACAAGTTAAAGAAAAGAGGCGTGGAAAGATTGCCACAGGTACCTGAAGTTATGCACATCTGTGGTAGATTAATGTGTCCAAAAAGTCTAGCAGCCCATATTTTGGAGGGAGTTTTTTTTACTCTGTATACACATGTTGTCTATACTTAGCTGGCCGTTTGGATTGCGTTCCAAACTGGTATCATTGTCTGCCTGGACTGAGATCTTTCTACAGAGTTACTTTTGTTGTTGTTAATATTATAAAAATATTTGGGGTAGGTGGAACTGGCTAAAGCACTGAGATGTCTTTCCAAAGGAAGAATAATTCCCTTTACCACCAGTTCAAAATGGTTTGGTTTGTCTGTCCAGCCCCACTAACATGCGTCATTGTGTGTGGCCATTGCTTGATATGTGCTTTATTTGGTGTGCATTCATCATTGGTCAACTTCAAGTTAGGCAGTTTTAACCACTCAGGGCAGTGAGTGCTGGGATTTAAATCTGTGGCTTATTAATAGTTAATAGAGGTGTTAATAAATCGGGATCTGGTATCCTGAAGCTTATGTGAATTTTGTTAATTTTACCTATTGCTGACAGTCAAGTGGAAGTTATGGGTGCTGACAGATCGCTGTTGATTTCTGTGGGTGTATGTCTAGGAACTTTGCCATTTGTTTAGGCAAATGCCTGCAAGTTATGCAATACATCAAACATTGAATATTTTGTTTTGCCCTCATTTAGTCATATTGCCCCCTTAGCCTTGTCATCATCTTCAGTGAAGGAGGTGGGAGTTATATGACCTCTTCCTTATTTTTAATGTTGCTTAATTATCTTAATTTATTCTTCATTCTGGCATTTGTTATTTTCAAAGTGCTTTTGTAAGCTAACAGTGTTCAGTTGTTTTCTTAGCCAAATTTTATATTCTCAACCTGACTGTTAAGTGTATGTGCATGTTTCATAAGATCAGTCAGTAATAACAGTTATAATGGCAGTAGGACTATCTGGGATAAGATCTTGCAGGCAGTATGGTAAGAGACTGTTTTTTTTTTTTTTCAGCAAAGTTTGTGAATTTCCACATGATTTCTGGAGAAATATTTGTTTTATATACTTATGTATGTTGTAATCTCCTGAGTATATAAGTCAACTTATCTCACACTATGTGCTATAACTTTTAGAACCTTTCATACAGGAGAGCACCACTGAAAGAGAAAATGATCTCTTCCATCTTCCTGTGACTGCGATTCTTCCTGAGTTTAGCAAATCTCTAAATTGTTCTTTGCAACTTGTACATTTTGTGGTATTATATAGAAAATTCCACTGAAAGCAGCAAGGAACTGACAGATAGTCCATTTTCTTTACATATATAGTGAAAGTAGCCAGCAGTAATAAGGTCACCTAATGTAGGAAGTTCTGTGCCAGTAATATTTCCATTTTCTTCTGAGCAATGCGAAGACTATATTTCATCTATGCTTTCTTTTCTGATATGGTTATGAGCTTAAATGATCATTAGGGTTTCCTATGATGGTTTTTTAAATGGTTTTTTTTTTCCCCACTGTCTCATTTGAGACCTTTTTATTTTAAAGCCATCTTTGCTAGTTACCCTGTTTTGTTTCAGTTCAGTCACTAAGAGCAATAGAAGTAGTGAAGTGACTTTACTTCTGTTCACCAGTCCCTTTCTCCTGATGTTAAAAATATTTGTTTACTCTAATTAGGAAGATTAGGAAGCTTCTTTCTGAAGCTCCACCCCGAGGGAATCCCAAGTTTAGGCTGTAGTAAACCTGATGTAATTCTTTCCCAGTCTTTTCAGTGTTAATTTTCATCTCAGTCAGTTTGGTGTCCACATAAATAACTCAGGTTCTATTCAGTATGCTTTAACAATTTACTTAAATCCTGGGGAATGGAGAGCTCTTTTCTCATTCTCACTGCCTCAAGTGTCACTTGCAGCTGATCTTTCTGGGTCACCATGTTGCACTGTAATTTTCTCTAGGGATGCTAATTTTATTTAAATAAATTTGATTTAAAATGTCCTCTGTGTACAGCATCTGTTTAGGGGAAATGTTTACTAAGATGTGCTCTGGAGGCAGGGACTTAAATGGTTTTTAACATCAAGTGGTATTAGTAACCCTTCCATACCTCCCTCTAATTCTGGGGTGCTGAACCCTTTTGTTTATGTCTTTGGTAACTTCTGTGTGAGGTTTCCCCTTCCTCTCCCCATACTTTTCTACATCCTCATCCTTCTTTCGCACTTGGGGTTTTTTTTGTTTGTTTATTGTGTGTTTATCTGATTCATCTCTCCTTTGCTTTTTTTTTTTTAATGATAACACCACCAGCAGAATTAACTTAAAATTACGGTGCAGCTTTTCTTGTCTGGGAGATGTGGTACAATTTCAGTGTATATTGTAATTGAAATGTTAAGTTCTGGGGTCAAAGCATGCTTGGTGATAATTCTTTTGATGCCAAGATCCATGTTCAGTTTCCAATTTAGATCAATCTTTATGTAGTAATTACAAAATTTAATAAGTACTTTTTTGAACTTTAAACGTATTCTTTCTAATCTGATCATCTCTGCGCCAGTCTTCCAGTTCCCTGAGTGCTTTGTGATACTCACAGTGATGGAAGTGGTCCTTTTCAGTGCCGTCTGCTCAGTCCTGCTCTGTCTCTGTCCTCCTTTGTGCTGACACAAGCATTCATGAGACTACACAGTGAACTAAATTGGGGAACTAATCCATGTTAAGACTGATCAGTTCTTTTTTTGCAGTTCCTTGCTGTGTGTCTGCATGAATGCTTTCCCTGCATAAGGGAGGGAATGACACAGGGATGGGAATAAGCAGCTGAGGGAGGGCAGAACCGCTCCTTTATTGTGGCAATGCTAACTCTTGCTGGTCTAAGAGAAATAATGACAGTGCAGTGTAAAGAATGGATGTGTTAGAACAACCCACCAAATCATTTGGGGTATCATTCCCACAGCCCCCGAAGCCCGTGTGTCCTCTATTTCTGGTGTGTACTGCGCGTTCTGCATTTATCCCCTAGAAATAAACAGAAGTTAGTGTATGCACTTAGCGTTGTGCACTAAGTGCATTAAGTTCTTCTGAAAATCAAATTAGGATTTTGTGGTAATAAATGATATCATAACTACATTCATATATAAGAACAGAGTGATCTAATAAAGGGGCACAGGTGGAATCAAATTCTTTATTATACCTGGGTATTTAACTCTCCTTTAACACAGTGCTTTAATGTTATCATGATCATGTGAGAAGCCTTCACTATTTCAGGATAGATTAAATTGAAAGTATGAAACTGGAACAACACTATTTTGGGTCATCTTTTGAATCTTGCATTCTACAGTCTGTCATGCTCCCATCTACGTTTCTAAATATTTAACTTGAGCTAATGTGAGGGGGGGAAAATGAACTATTACCTTAAAAAGTGAAAGTCCGGAGTCAGGTTATATGGCTTTCCTACTTTGATACTGCTAGATGTTTTGATGATGTTTCTGCCTGCTTTTTGAGTACTTGAAATTCCTGGTAAAGTGAGTTGATAGCGTAAGAGTGCTTCAACCCAGTTCTCTACAGTAACTTGCCTGCAAAGCTGGTCTGAACTTCATGGGACAAATAAGTCTCGTGATTTCATTCCTGCCAGCGTCAGAGTTCTGATAGGTTTGTAATCTTCTGTAATATGGAATTGTGTAATCTAATAATCTATCTCTTAGTCCGTTCATAATTACTATTTTTCTGTTATGTTCACCTTAAAGTGATGTTTGCTTATTTGTTCTTTCTACCATCCCAGTGAAATCTCTGCTGCTGTTAACATTCTTTACCTGGAGTGGGGAAATGCAAATAGATGCACAACACTTCTGACTTCAGCTTTTGAATGATTCATCTGTTAATTAATATACGTAAATGACACCTTCTAGATTACTGCATGCAGGTTGTGGGTCCCTAGTGCAGGAAAGGTACAGAGCTGTTGATTGTATCCGGAGGAGGACCACAGAGATGACTGGAGGACCTCTCCTGTGAAGACAGGTTGAGGGAGTTGGGCTTGTTCCGCATAGAGAAGAGAAGGTTATGGAAGAGACCTCATTGTGGCATTCCAGTACTTGAAGGGAGCTTACAAGCATGAGGGGGACTAACCTTTCATATCGTTTTGTAGTGACAGGACAAGGGTTAATGGCTTCAAACTGAAAGGGGGAAGATTAAGCTTAGATGTTAGGAAGAAAGCCTTTATTCAGAAGGTGGTGAGGCACTGGCACAGCTGCCCACAGAAGCTGCAGATGCCACATCCTTGGAGTTTAAGGTCAGGTTGGATGGGGCTATGGGCAACCTGATCTAGTGTGCCCTGCCCATGGCAGGTGGATTGGAACTAGATTATCTTCAAGGTCCCTTCCAAAACCTTACTGTGATCTGCATCTGCTGTGAACTCCTTGAGGTTATTTTTCTCCCTTGTGCTTAAGGTTTGCGCTCACAGAGAAACTTGTGAAAGCAAGGTTCACTTGCCACTTAGAAATGTTATGTATGTGCATCTTTGTTAAATCTGAAATATTATATCTTGTACTGTGCAACTAATAATGGTTTTCTAACACAAGGGCAGTTTCTGACCACCTTATTAAGGTGGGGTGGTTTTCTTGTTTGCGTTTTTTTTTTAATAATTCTAGAGAAGATAAAGTAGAAATCCACACTTAAGTAGACTTAAAAAAAAATATTAACAAAAATGTTCATTATATCATTGATTATCAAAGATTGAAGTCAAGTTTAAGGGAAGTGAGAGGAAAAAATGAAAGGAACAATAAACTGGAAAGCAAATGATAATCACATAAAGAAGAAATGATTATATCTGAAATAAATTACTTGCTACTGTTGTTTTATTTAATCAATCTTTGGTTTAGTTTGAGTTAAAATAGCATCTAAAACCTGATCAGCTTGATAATTCTGGGTAGTTCATCTTCTATGCTGCTTCTTCCTAGCTGGAAGATGGAGTTAGAATTCTCTTTAAAATATTACATAAAACTAAGGATTTAGCAGTACTTGGGGTTTGATCTATTTTGTTTGTGTCTGAGCAAGACAGTCTGTTCCACACAATGCCATGTGAAGTAAGAAGAGAGTGCAAGGTCCACTACCATTGCTTTGTAAGATTTTAAAATAAATATGATCAGATGGCAGAAATATACTGGACAATATGAAGGCTTTTAAACTGAGAATATTGTTAGAAATGTATTGCAATAAATAGTTGAGAGCAATTATGAACTGACCAGAACTTAGGCAACCACTTTTGAAGAGTGCAGAAGTGTTCCTTATCAGTCATCCTTTATGATGATTCCAAAAATGATGATACTGCACCATCTTAAGTAGTACAATAACTATAGTTTGTGATGTCTGTATCTAATGCTGCTCACAGTACAACTGAGGTAGTTTGCAGCATGCTCTGAAACTTTCTGAGGAAACTGAGTGAGTGTGGGTGGATATTTTGTGTTGAATTCCATTCTGCCATTAATCTTTTTGACAACTCAACATTTGGAAATATATCTTACAATGCTTAAATATTTTGCCAACACTCATTTTGAGGTTGATGAACTGTCAGAAACTGAATATTTCATGAGAATTACTTAGTGTTTTTTTTTGTAAGTGATTGGTGCTGATAGGGAACCAAAACAAGGCCAGAATAGACGATTCTAATCTGATTTCCCTTCCTTATTTTCTGTACTATGTGGAGTCTTGCGTCAAAAATTTATCTTCCTTGTGTGGTAAAATCTTTGTTCTGCATGCAAATGTACTGCGTGTTGACTGAATCAATTAATTAACCAAGTTTGAGTCCTGTGTCATTTGAGGAAGTCTTTCTTCTTTTGGTCAGAAATACCCATTGAACAAATGTTTTAGAGTGTTTTGTTGTACTGGTGCTCAATTAACAGTAAGGTTATACATAGATGGTTATATATATATGTATTGCTAAACTAAAATGCTAGGAAAAACAAACAGGCACACAAAAAAAGACACCTGTAATAGATTCATATTTATTAGCTTTTAAACAAGTGAAGCTTGATTCCTTCTTTTTTTTGGGACATATATATAACGAAGGATTCTTATTTTGGCAAAACGCTTCAAGATAATTTTCTTGGAAGATAATATTTCATCAGGAAAATTCTTAAACATTTCAAAACACTTCCTATTTTCATTAGGAAGAATAGGAATATCGAAATTATAATGAATATTGTGTATTGATAGAAATTTTTTACTAAATAGCTTTTTATAGTGGTTTTAAGTAGCATTTTTGTTTTGATTGAAAGATTGCTGCGTTCTGCTGCCATAGTTACTCAGTACTGACTGTTAAAACGTACATTAATGTACCCCTGAATTCTAAAATTTATTGCAAGTGAAGTACCTAGCATAGATAAAACACTTGTGTTCTTCCCACTCCATTTTTGGATCTATGTATTTAATAACTGACTTGTTATGGCATGTCTAAAATGTCTTTTCAGTTTACACTGAAGTCTTCTAAATTTATAGAAATAGGTTGTGCAGGTGTTTTTTTTCTAATGAACCTATTTTCAGTGTCAAAAATATCGTCCAAAACCTTGAAATGAGCAGTTTAAACTATTGAATTGCACCTTTGCTTTTTAAGTTTTGAATTATATACTTATTTTTCTGACTGGTTTCAAAACTTACATGAACTTTACAATAAGCTTCTTTTGTTTTACCAGTTGTAGTTCTTTTTAATAACCATTTTTGCCCACCGAGCAACTTATTTTTCTAATTTTCAAAGTAGTTGCTCATTTTCCATTTCCTGAGGCAATTAATTAAAACTGTTTGAGTGATAGTGCGAGTTAGCATTGTTTAAGTGCAATGGTGTGAGTCAGTCTTACGGTGTTTGTAATAATCAGTTTCCTCATCACTTCTTTTAAAGCATTGGTAGTTTTTTTTTGCACGCTGTTTCATGATAATAAGTAGCCAGCAAGCACCCTCAGTAGCCTACTAACACCGTAGTTACAAGAGATACTGAAGATGGAGTATGTACCCTAATTAAGGGAAAACAAGGCATTTAAATCTTGAAACTCCAAGGTGCCAAGACACCCAGTCATAATGCAACAGTTCTAAGTGGTTGATCATTTCTACTCACTGCAGGGCTGCTTACCCCTTTTTCTGAAGGAAAAACAAAAAGAAAACACGCTTACTGTTGAGTTGTTCTATTCAAGTTCTGAGAAGATAATGTTCTGTGTACTGCAACACGACAGTGTACTTTTTTGTCACGTAGGATTTTTAGTGTTCTTCAGTCTTTACCTGTTGCTGAAACAAGCTGTGTAGTGATGAGATCTTCACGGAAAAAAAAAAAATACCATCCCATTTATTGGCCAGTTTATTTGTGCTCTGAACCTTTTTCTCACGGAAGACTACAAATTGTTTGTAAAAGTTAGATTGCAGGATGGGAATCATTTAAAATACTTAAAATATTATCTGAGTATCTTCTGAATGTTTGACATGCTTACAAGCGAAGTCTTAGACAACAGAGTCTCCTGCTGGTGCTGTCTGTTGAAACACTGTTGAACTGTCTTGTAGCCCCTTGAAGTATGGAACAGCTGGCTGCTCCCTTGATTGTTTCCGGACACAGTAACAGAAAAACGATGCTTTGTTTCCTGTGGGTGTTTGAAAGCTGGCAACTCAGTTCTCAGCTGTCATGGTGGGAGATACCATGGAAAGTGGATTCAGAATCCTGGAACAGTAGACTGTAGGTTCCAGAAAGCAAGTTGAAGCAATTTCTGAGCTATCACAGAATAAAGGAGGAATACTCATGTGAGTTTAGTGGAGCTGTTTTTTTTTTTTTTCAGACTTCTTTGCTCAACTTCCCAATAAACTGCTTTTGGGCCAAATGTCTTTGAAGGTCCCTTTTGACTGAACTATTCTGTTCTACTTAGGCCTTGGCTGGTGTCAGAAGATTTCAGTTTGGGATCAAATAGCTGCTCTTGGCCCACATTACTTCTGGACATAGTCCAGAAACGATACTGCTTAGGGGTGAGTTGAAATTGCAGGATACAGCTGTGCCCCAATTTGACAAAAACAAAATTTGTGGTTGCATTCATCTCAGATTTTATCTTCTTCAAATCAAGTCAATAGTATTTGCTGCTTTTCCTATTTGTTTTAGATAATTTGGGGATATTTTGTGCATGAGACTCTGCATGTCTTGAAATTAATATCTCAAAAATTGGAGTTATCCCAGTTTGCAGTACTTTATGTAGTTTTTCCACTCCGTCTATGGATGGTGGATTTCTGTTGGTGGGAAATAAGTGGAAAGTTTTCCTAATTTTTATTACTTTCATTTGGAGTAGTGTCTCTTCTAATTATCCTTTCCAAATTCATTGTCCTTATGTTAGCTTGAAGGAAGAAGGATGATTGCCTTCTCCTTCTGTGCAGTTTTTCAACTGGGGTTGTGTACAGCAAAAACTGATAAATGTATACACAACCTCTTGTGTTTGAGAAACTCATTGTAGGTCAGGGACTGAGAGTGAATATCACTGAATGTAAGGTTTCATGTCACTTAAGTGTTAAAAGATATGAAAATAAGCGTTTTGATTTTTTTGGTTTTTTCTTCTCTGCTGTTGTCTTTTCCCGGCAATTCCAGATTTAGGTTCTTCCTTTACACCTTCTTCAGGCCAGTGGGATAAACGATGCGAGCATGTGTGGTACAAACTGTCAGTTAGGATGTCTAGCATTACAGTGCCCTGGGATTCTCATTAGGTCCAGCTCTAATGAGAGTTCCTTAAATTCCATAGCCTAAAGCTGGAGAATGCCTGCTATAGGTGTAATACAGGGATGGTATACCACTTAAATGGTACTTTTTAAGCTTGTACAAACAACACAATTTTGTTTGTTCAGTAGGTTTCAACAAGTGTAACAAAAATACAAACATGTATGTCATATATGTACCTTATTATCAGTTTGCAAGATGGTGTGTCACAGCACTTTGCCGAAGTGTACATTATGTAAAATTTAATTCCTTTTCGGGTGTCGTTAAAAAAAAACAAAACACCAAAACACTACTTTTGTGGGAATGTAAAATAAATTAAATTGGAGGGGTCAAAGTAAAGAGAACAATGAGCACCTTGCACTTAAAACGTCTTACAATTTGGACATTTAAAACTTTAGTAATGGTTCGTAACCATTCAGCAGTGGTTTCAAACTGTAATCTATTGTTATAGAATTGGAAGTGTCAGGCTATTCAAAATTGTTCATTCTTTGTAACTTGCAATGGACTGCTGAAAGAAACTGTATACAGACTTTTCACACACATTCTTTCTAAATTAAAATTCTATAACTGTAAAATTAAGTTTGGACAGCTATCCCAATCTTCTTTTTCAGCTCTATGGTCTTATGGTTTTATTCTTGAAAGTCTTGAAAACAATTTTCCTATGAAGTTATTTAAAGTACAGCACCTCTAAATTCCTTAAATGTTAGGCTTTGTAAACGTTTCTGAAATAGTGGTAGGATATTTCTATTGCTGCAGGTTGTTTTGTGAGACCTTCTGTTTTTGTGCTGTGGGAACAACGGGTCTTTGTCCCTGTAAACAGTTACCCAATGAAGTAGCTACTGGATTTGGATTTTTTGTTTACAGATTAAACAGAACTGAAAGAAGCTGGAAGCTTGCATTCCAAAACTGATGACTTCTGGGGAAGGGGCGAATTATACCGTTTAAAATATGAAAAAATAAATCTATTACTCTCAGTGGAATTATAATCACTGCAAAGTATTTATGCAGATCAAAATTCTTTGGAAATGCAATGAAGCTTTTAGAAGTTTTTACATTCTTCAAAATGATTTGTTAGCCTTTTCCTGAAACTATGGTGAGTCCTGCATACTGTCATTCTCTTTTCAATTGTAAACACAGTTTCAGTACTACCACTTTCGCACCAAACGCTGTTCCTAAGCGACTGCTGACGTCAGTTGGTGCTGCACAAGAAGGTTTGTGTGTTTATCTGCTGTGGGCAGACTCTTAGAAAAGACGAAAGTATGTAACTAGATTAGGCCAAAGAGGTCGCTATTTTAAATAAGGCTACATAGTGTTTGCAGTGTCATACTTTCTTTTTTCTATATTTTATTTTGGTTAGCTATTTTATCTTCTTTTGCATATGCCATGTTATCTAGTTTGCAGGAGACAATCAGGAGGGGTATGTGTTCACTTTGCAGCTGCTTTATAGGGGGGGTGTAGCCTTTGAAAATATTTTCCTATATTATAGCTAGAATAATGTAAAAGGATCATAAAGCTGTTGCATATTTGACTGCAAGGTTAGAAGTAGTGTTGAAAGTGAAAGCAGGCATACAATTTCCAGTTCAAGTGAAACATATTTACTTAGAGATTTTTGGCTAGTGCCTATAGACTTGGAATGATACTATTGGAGTATTTTGCTGCATGCTTTTGTGTAAAACAAAATCTGACTGTAGCTGGTTTAGTAACTTTCACAAATTTTTATTTCTTCTTGGCTATACTTGCAATGCACCCATGCTAAATAAAAATTACCTGTTGGAAGAAGTCCTCATCTTTGTATGAAAGTAAAGGACATACTAGTGAGATTGCAATTATGACAGTACAAAGAAGAGTTTATAGGAAGGGGTATTAGCAGATGATTTATTATGGTGGTAACAAAAATGACAAGGTCAGAAAGCTTCAGATTGAAGATCAGAAGCAGTGATTTTCAGAACTAGGTAGATGTTGCTCCAAATTAACCTGAATTAGATAAAAATTTAAGAAAATGCCCATAGGACACAGGAGAACATTAGCGAGCATAAAAGTGAAAAGCTAAGTAAGGTTCAAACTGAATATAGCTGTTACTGTGACCTCACTGTCTTGAAGTCCATTTCAGTCTTCTAACATTTCCAGTACTGGCACTGTTGGTTCTTGTCTTCCTGCTATACATAGATGGATACCATCACTTTTCCAGGTGAATATACCCTTATTCCCCAGCCTTTCCTCACAGGGAAGGACTCCAGTCCCCTGGTCATCTCAGTGGATGTCTGCTGAAATTGCTTCGTAGCAGTGATTACTATTTGTATTGGAGAGTGTGAAACTGGATCTAGCCATCTAGGTATTGTCACACAGGACTTAAGAAGAGGAGAGTAATCTCTTCACCTGATAGCTGTGCTCCTGGTAATACAGTACAGGATACTGCTGGCTGCCTTTGCATCTAGGGTGTGCTGCTGGGTTATGTTGAGTCACTAGCTCCCCTGCCTTTATCTTTCCAGGTGCAGATCTTCATGTCTGTCTCTGCTGAATTTCATGACTGCTGTTGATTATTTCCTCCAGCATGCCTAGATCCCTCTGGATGGCAGCCTTCCCCTTCTACATATAGGCCAATCCTCCTAGTCTGTTATCATTTGTAAGAATATTTTGTCAACTTCTACATAAGATCATAGTAATTCTTTCACATTTAAGGAAAAATGGATTAACAGCTGCCAAGTGCTATTACTCATTTACCTGTAGAGGTGTTTTTCCTAGGTCTTCATTGAATGTTCATCTTCCTTAGCCATATTTCCTTATTTAAAAATCTTTTCTCCAGCTTTCAATAGCGAAGGGTGAGTTTGCAATTGACATCTAATTCAGTAAAATATTCTCAAACCAATACTGAAATTGTGAGGATGTTTTTTTTACTATCGAAGTGTAAAAATCACTCAGATCAAGAGTCTGTTTAGCTTAATATTCTGTTTTTTTTTGTCTGAGATGAAATTTAGTATGTTCTTTTTAGTTAAGTTTTGTTTACTTGAAGATTTGTACTCAACAGTTTTTTAGGACTGAAACATGGTTAGCATTTTTTCCAGTCATCCCGTGAATCTGTTTGTTGCAGTGTTTCCAGGAGCAGCACACCAATGGAAAATCAATATGAACAGTAATCCTAAGTAGTTGCTTATCGTCTTCCCACGTATTACAAGAGCTAATGTGCAATTAAGTACATTAAAGATCATGGAGGAAAAAATAAGCCATAATCAGAGACTGATAGGAGATTAAAAAATAGGAAACGTGATACTCTTCTGTACAACCTTATGCTTTCACCTATTCTCAGTTCAGAGAACTTGCTGGTTTTAGCTAGTTAGTGACAAGTCCCTCCCTTTCAACCTATGAGAACTTGCAATTTTGCCCTGACTCCCCTGTTTTGGACATGGCTCATGGTAGCCCTTTCTGATAGTTTTTGGTTCTTGTGCTGTGAATAAGTGGTCATTTTGTTTAACTTCCTACTGACCAGTTCCTCATACAGAGCTTGCGGCAATCATGATTTCAGCAGAGCATTAAGCTTGGCATATAACAGTGAAAGTACTGGTTGGATTAAGAGACGTCAGTTAAAGAGCAGTTTATATCAAAGTTTATGACCTTTGTATGCTTTGTGAATGAAGGTACTGCAGTAAAATATGGCTATCCTGCTTTCTGGCAATAACTGTCTGTTAGGAATTTTTGCGGCAGGATGTGCCACTGAAATTTCTGCCCAGTGATGTCAGATGGGCTTATGCAAAGCACCTGGAGATGAATGAATAGCAGAAAAACATGTTCACTGAGAAATTACACCATTCTATTACACTGATTTCCTTTTGCAGGAAGGAAATATTTTGGTTCTGTGTTGTGTGAGATCAGCTGGAATGAACATAAGTCTTTGCATGATTATGGAGAAATGGCTGCACCTTGAACTTAAGATCTAGTCTTTTTTCATAAATATTTGTGCTGCAGGTTCTGCTCTTGTTCAGAGAGCAAACTTGGTGCATTTCTGTAAATAAATAGATTATGCCAAAAGTTATGCATTCATTGTCACTGACTTCAAAAGGCAGCCACAGTGGAGATCCCAAAGTGTAACTTAAACAACAGAGAAAAGGTCACTCTTTCCTTGTTAGGTCATATGTTGAGAGTGGAAACAAGCAAGCAGAGAATAAAATGAAACAAAAACAGTAAAGAAAGTCCTTGTTTATGATATATAATCTTACAACAGTCCTATTTCAGTTTTTAAAAACGCTTGCTTTGCAATACCATTAAAAGTGTATCAAATGTCTATAACTTCTTAAATTAATTTTTTTCACTTGCTACGCATTTTTAAGTTATTTTAATTCCTCCTTGAATTAAGTCAATAAAATATTGAAATTATTTTTACTTTTAAGAATATGGGTGGTTTTAACTATAATTAATGTAAATGGAGATAAATCAAAAGGCTTCTATTGTATTTCCTAATTGCAATACGACCTATAGTAACTATTCTGGTGTCAGGTTTCTTAGTTACCATCCTGTATGTTCTGTTAGTTTGTGGAACTATAACTGGGCTCAAATCCAAAACCCTCTCTGGAAATATATAGTAGTCCAAGTAGAACACATTTCTCTATAGACTTACAAAGATCCAGCTTGGATTTTTTTATGACTTCAAAAAAAGTTTTGCTTTATTATTGTTTTTAGCAGTCCTCAGTTAATTTTCAGAAAGTAGTGTTTCCAATGCAGTACAGGTTATGATTTTTCTTAGCTAGGTGTTTTTCATTGGTTTTCAATACATCTTAAGCTGACCACTGCAGTTCTAAAACTTTGAATCACAGTGTAGAGTTAACAGAACCATTTTGCTTAATTACATATGAACAGTTGTAATCATGAATGGAACAAACAGAGATGTGTTAAGCTAATATAAGGTGTACGGGAAATAGAGTAGTCCTTCCCTGATGATTAACTGACAACGGACTTCTGTTGTTCTTCCCATTATTTATACAAAGCTTGTGAGAATACAGGGTTGTCTTGATTTTAGACCTATAAATTTCTTCTTCCCACTTTTCCCTTTGATTTTTGTTTATATTCTAGATACACAGTTAAAAAAGAATAAAGCCTGTTTCTTCATAAAAGTCCAGAAAAAACAGAATTCTTCAACAGATATAGCTTAAATTTGTTTAACATGTTAGAACAATTGATAGGACAGTTGGCTGATTAGATGCCTTTACAAAGTTATAAGTGAAGTATACTTGGACGCAAGTGGTGAGATGCTTTTTGTCTTTGTAGGCCAGAGTAGACTATTCTGTGAGGTAATGTTCATTTATGGCTGTCAAAAAAAAAAGACATAAAAAAATGTAAATTAGACATGACATCTGTCAATTCATTTTAGCTCAAAAATAATAGTTCTTAACGTAGTCTTTTGTGGATTTAATTTGAACACACTGCCTTTATTTTCTGATTTGTTCAGTTGTCCTTCACTGGAGGCAGCTGCTTTGGCATTTGGTACCTAGGTTGGATTCATAGCATTTTTTGCACAGGAATCCTAGTTGTTCTCTTTTTCCTTTAGGAGTGTTGTCTCATTGCCTCTTTTTAGAAACTTGCCATTCTTTTTGGACGAAACCTAACTGCTTGTTAGTATCTGGTGTTCTCACTCTGGCAGGTTTGAAATTAGAATTATCACAACATGGGAAATAAAATAGGCAGCTACTACTTTTAGTATAAAGGTAAGGTGGAGGCACAAGGTATTTATTTTTCTGTAGAAAACATGTATTGAGCTCTTGAGGTTCCTTTCAAATTTAATTATCTTAGACCATGTAGCAGTTACTGTAAAATTTTGTGTAGGCATACCTAACTAGTTTAGGCAATGATGAGGGCATGTTTGCAGTAGCACGTAATTCTTCAGAGGCTGTGAATTGTGGGAAAGGAGTTGAGCAAATATTTAAGTATTGAGTCGATGCTGAACTCAAGCTATTGTGGCTACTGAGCTGGTACTACCTAAGCTAGCTAGCTATAGTTTGCTAGTTTTCTCACGTAATTCATGCTAGTTTGTATGAATTAATTAGAAGCATCTCAGTACCTTTAGCTACTATTCATGGTTCTTCTGCCATAGTCAAACTAGACCATACAACTGTATGTTCCATCCTTCTTTTCTTGGGTTTTAAACTTGGAAAAATGCACTTAAAGATCTACCTGACTGAATTTATCTAGTACTTCAAACAATCTGTTAGCTTACTGAGTTAATATAAACTTATCAGTGTGTATTAAATCTACATTTCCAAAGTGGTGGTAGTAGACAAAATATTTAGTGTTCTGAAATATGCATTTTAGATTACCTTTAATATGCTCAGTGTATAGCACAGGAGTCAGAAGAACTGTGTGAAGTGTCATTGAAATTATGCTAACATGTTATACATCTCAACTTATGGAGATGTTTTAAGTAGTACTTTGGTTAAATTCTAAGTATTTGGGGGGATAACGTTCACATACTTTAACCATATCTTGCAATACTCTGACTACAGCTTTATGACATTTAATGTCAGTGACTCACCTTTTTATTAATGTCATTTATTTACTTCTCTTGTCCTCACATTGCATGAAAACTTTTGCTGACTTTTGGATGCTGTTCTTTAATACCACTAAAGTAATTTGTGATAGAAATAATTTTCAAATGTATTTTGCTTAAAAGCATAAACCCATATCATCCTTCGAGTAAGTGTGTTCTGTACAGGAGAATCATCAGGAGTTTTGTGCCTCTTAAATTGGGGAAAAAAAGTGGCATACAGTTCTGGCCTTCAGTAGATTGCCTCACTGAAGTATATAGCAAGAATGTGTGAATATATATGTACAATTAATGTTGTAAGTAATACATTATTTTACCCTGTAAACACAGTCTAATTTTCAGCTTCTGAATTCCATCTGTTTGTTTTCCACAAGCAGATTAGAGGTAGACTGAACCCATTTTTATTTAGTACCCTTGCTACGACTTGAGCTTAAAGAAATAATACCGATATTCCTATGTAGACCTGTTCTGGAAGACGAATTTGATGCATTTTTTACCCTGTTATTACTCAATCTTCATCAGTTTGGAGGTTTTCTTATTTGCTTTTCCGTTTCTTTCATGAGTGGAGAACCATGCAGCACCTGGTACAAGAAAGGTGCTGGATCACACCACAGGCTGAGCTTTCAGTGCTTAATCAGGTTGGCATCTGACAGAGCCTTGTTAGATTATCACTGTCCTCTGCTGGATTAAGATTTTTTTTTTTTAATCTTGCTAGTAGCTTCAGCATCTATTAAAAATGTTAAAGCTGTAATTTGATAGGTTGGGCCGCTACAAGTCCTTACTAAATAAAGTAAATTGCAGTATTGCCCACTGTTAGGGAATTCTTAGTGGAGCAAGGCAAATGAGATCCACTGCAATTGTGCGAAGATCACAACTGTATCAGACAGAAAAAAATATTCAACGGTTGTTTTTTTTTTTTTTAAACAATTGAAAGTAAATAAAGTAAAATCCCTGTAGGCAGCATAGGAAATCTTCGAAGACATTATACTGAAAACTGAAAGCAAATGCATGTCATTTATCAATGAAGAGATAAAGATAGGAAGAAACGTGACATGATTAAAACAAGACTGTAAAAGAGACTTACAGAAAAAAAAACAAGCATTCTTGAGAAAAATTTGTAGAGCTTGTGCCTAGACAAGACAGCTAAATGTAATAGTGTAAGACAAGTGAAAAAGAACTTGGAGAGTAAATCATAGTAAATACAGAAACTGGTGGTAATATTTCTTCAAATTCATTAGAAGCTTGAAGTCTCCAAGAGTATCCGTTGAACTGGTGGGTTCTCAGAAGTAGAAGGAGAGTCTTTATAAAATGAGACTGTAGCAGGAGAAGAAAGGGTTTTTCATATGTTCACTGTTGGAGAGCCTGCAGAAAATTTCTGTGCTGGAAGTTCACTGGCAATTTTTCAGAGGTAATTAATAAAAACGGTAAAATGTCAGGACCAGATAGTGCATGCCCAAGGAACTCGAGACACTTTAGAATGATCTAACTCAATTGCTGATGGCAATGTGTTTTTTGTTTTGTTTTGTTTTTTTGTTTTGTTTGTTTGTTTTTTAAATCTAACGTAGCTAATTTTAAATTAAAAGTTAAGACCTTACCAAGTGTAAGATGTCTGAAGTCAGGGTAAAGGACTTTAGCTCTACCTTCATTCATAGAATGTCATCTCTCCATGTAAAGCAATTGGGCTTGATGAGTACTGACTGATATTGCGAATTCTTCCTAGTCACTGTTGTTGTCTTTCATGAGTCTGGAAATTTATTCCAGGCAGACTTGCTCTTAAGTTGTCCCACTGTCTGAACATCATCCAATAGCCTGGAGTTCCCTATTGCTTGACTTTTAAAAGTTAGTAATGATCTTCTGCCTGCTCTGAGCTTTCAAAGACACCAGCCATGGAGATGTACCACCTAGTCAAGTCCAGCTTGATCTGTCTCTGCTCTGAATTGTATCGTGGGTTGCACCCAAAGCTCTGTAAGCAGATGGTACTTGAGAGCTTGCTTTCCTGGTAAAAGCCGATGGAAAGAAAACACTGAGCATGTTGGCCTTCTCTGTTATCACTTTGTCATTCTCCCTATTCAGTGGTACTCTTCTGTAGGGCAGGACTGGAAGTTGATGAGAAATGGCCTTTACGTGAAGGATGTTAATATTATTGTGAAAATCTCCTATTTTGGCTGTGTTTTTAAAGTACTGTATTCTCTATAGAACTTTTGTCTACATCTGTTGTGTTTTTTGTTTGTCTATTGCATAGCATCTGAAAATTCCAGCATATAGTGTGCAATCCCATCTGAAGTGGACTTGGCCTGTAATTTCAGGTTGAGCTTGGGCTGTGTCGGGGAACTGAACAGGAGGGTAATTTCTAATGTGCTTTCTCTCCCTTGCTGTGCCTGACACAGTTGCAGTAAGGAAAGAACTGGGGAGAAAATAAGATACAATGTTTTGGTAGGCTGAAGGAGACGAGTTTCAATTGGTGGTTTGAACTCGAATGAAAATGGGAGTAGTTAGACATGCTAGATAAGGAGGCTATGATGGGAAGTCTGAAAAGTTAAGGGTAGTTGGAGAAAGCTGAAGAATGAATCTGGAGTAAGGAGGTAAGAGAGATGGGTCTGCTTTAATGCTAGGTGAGGCTGTACATCTTGTGTTCAAGAGAACAAATAGATGAAAATGTTTACTGTAAATATTCAGCTGTTATCGTGGTAAGCAGTATACAAATGCTAGAGGAAGGAAATCTATTGAGTGGTTTTGAACCCCATTCAGCATGGCCGGGGCTGTATGCTGAATAATGAAGACACACTGAACTCATTCTGTGGACCTGCAGAGTTTTGTTTTTTTTTCCAGTGTCACATCTCATGTTTTGCTATATTCCTAGTTGGCAGACGGAATTCCTATTTCACTAACTTGTCTGTAAATCCTTCCTTACTGTAAATCCTATCTTTCTAGTGTTTTGCAATACCTTGCTAATGTCTATAAAACATAATTATTGTGTCAGATAAGGCTGACTGAGGATTTCTCAGGTGTATTTCCTACACGGAATTTTGAAAAATGTATTCCATTTGCTCGTTTCAGTAATTATGAACACATCACCAGAAAGTATTGTGACAGCTAATTAAATGATATTTATTCTGCGGTTGAACAAGTTCTGTCATTCAGTAATTGAAATTATTACTTAAAATACTTCAGCATGTGGCAGTAGTACTGTGATCTTAAAACACTAACCACGATGTTCTTGATGTCTAGAACAATGTGAGTGCTGCTTGTACGTTATACACTCCATTACAAATATGTAAGTATATTATACCATAGGTTATTGTGCAAAATTTTCATATATTTCAATTTAAATACCTGGATGTTATGTATACCACAGTACTGCAATGCTTTCAAAAAAGCTGAATTTTTGCTTTACAGTTCCACTAGAACAGTTACTGTACTAATGACTGTAAAGTGACTAAGTGTGCATGCTGCCCAGGGAGGTGGTGGGGTCACTGTCGCTGGTGGTGTTCAAGAAACATTTAGATGTACTGAGGGAGATGGTTTAGTGGGAACTACTGGGGATAGGTGGGCAGTTGGACTGGATGGTCTTGAAAGTTTTTTCCAACCTTCATGATGCTATTATTATGATGAAGCCTTTCTTTTTCCAGCATCTGTATTTTCCAGGTGCAGGCTGGATGTATTTCGAAAAATGAATTGGTGTAGATAATATAAAACATATATTCTGTAATATTAGTATTATAATACAAAGAAATATAGTATAAAATAAAAATAAAATAAAGTCACGTTAAATTATGATATATTAAATTATATTATTAAAATATAGTATTGTAATAAATTCTACGGTTAATAAGACTTTAAGAGCAATATTTTTTCACTGGGTTGAAAGGATCATGAGAAGGGATAGTATTTTTGTTGTAAAACCTGAGTGACCAAGCATCTTTGTCTGATACTGTGCTGTTATTCTGATTACTAGTCCATTTCAATTATTTCTCTCCCTTGTTGTCTCTTTGAAGAATATTTAGCATAAAGCTTTCACGTCTTTTAGAGGTCAAGTGGATTTTTTTTATTACTGTTGTTTCTTTTTACAAATTTTTTAAGAGTTTTCTACGAAGTTAAATTAGGAATAGAATAAAGATTTCGAATTTGTATGCTGAAGAACATACGAGTTCACACTAAATATGTGCAATTGAAATACTGAATCATTTTTATGCCATAATCATTTGGACATGTAGGTATACTGCTATACCATGGCTAGCTTATGATACATCAGCTATTCTGCAATAATTGCTGATGGATTTTCTTTTTTCCCTGTCTAGTAATTCATTTCCATTGTTTTTCTTTGAGGGGTGGTAACTTGAAGCATTTTGCTTTTTAAAAGCAGTGGCTTCACATAGTGCAGCTGACTAGCAGCGGTTTGCACTGCATTGATTTACTAATGCATGCTCTGAGGGAGCCTAATGGCAGCAGAAGCATCTCGCTTTGCTGGAATAGATTGAGCTGTATGTGAAACTGCAGCAATTCTCATATCATGAGTCAAGATTATCAGCTGATTTCAACCAGCTGAGAGAACAGGTAATGGACATTTCCTAGAGTTAAGAGGCATCTATGTTGAGAGTTTAGGATTTATCAGGTTTTCGAAAGGTGATAATTGTAGTGTTTTCATTGCTTTATTTGTTACTTCTAGAAGGTTTCACTGTAGCATTTTAAAGAAAGTACCAAGTAATTTGGGCTGCTGCTTGCGTAGAAGATAGAAGAATGTTGAATGAGTTATTTATTACAAAAATTAGCAATCTCAGCATTTATTGTTGGTTCGAGTGAGTTTATTTAGCATAATTCTGTTTTCTTGATTTGACTCAGTAGTTTAACAGGATGACCTGTGGTTTCAAACTGATGATGAAAATCTCTCCAGCTGTTATTCCAACCAATTGCTTATTGCAATCTTATATCCACTGCAGTGGCAGGCAACTTCTGTCCTAAAATCTAAATTGAGTGTGAAAACAAGTATCGCAGACCTTCATTGTCTATGCTGTTATAAATATGCTGCTCAGAATGACAGATTTTTGTCTTTGTATTATGCAGTATACTGATTTCTCAGCAGTCTTTTTTCTTTCCCATCAGCCTCTAGCAGTGGAATTCAAGCATTTGTATGTTAATAGTATAAAAAGTCAAATCTGCATCTTTTACCTTCAGTAGTCTTTATACGGATTGATGTTGCAGTAATGAACCAGTTATGAGGGCAACTCATGAATATAAGAAGTCCTATTTAACAAGTATTTTGCCAAGGTCAGTGGGAGAGAGGAGGGAGGTCAGAAGCAGCTCCTTAGTCACAGTCACCTCTGGAGCTGAAACAAGCTCCTTCTTTGTCTGTAGAAATTTGGCAGCATCATAGGGCTGCCAGAGTTTAGATGGTAAAATCTGGGACAATGGCAGAGAACTAAACTGTGCGTACAAAGATTAACTGTGTATGGGAACTACAGTTAATCTGCATAATAACAACTTTTCCTGATGCCTGTAGCCTTGATTTCTGCATATCTGGGAAGAAAGCTGGTACTACAGAAATTGTGGAAGAGCTGTGTTCTGTATGCTGTACATAAAATATCAGGTTTGACCATTAGATCACACCATCTTGATTATGCAGGATACGTGGCAATCCTCTGAGGCTCAGGCTGTTATTTTCCTCTAATCACAGAAGGACTATTAATGCATTAGCAGAAGCATTCTTTGGATACAGTGATTATTGTTCAAGATGACACTACTGGCACTTGGTTTTGACCTCTCAGCTTGTTTCTGCCTGGCATTGGCTTTCAGTATTGTTCTAGTGCAGACTGGTGTCTTCTCGAAATTAAAAATATTTTTTTCTCTTATCTGTCAATCTGTCCACTTAAGCAGCCTCTGTCATCATAATATTACAAAATAAAACCTCAGAAATTGTTTTTGAGTGGGGGAGAATGCATGTACCAGAAAGGATAGTGCTTACATGATTCTTTTCAGTTTAATATTGGGTTTTAAGTGATTTATGATTTCCAGGGAGAAGATGACATGGTATTATAAAATTAATTACATAAAATAGTAACTCAAGGGCAAAATGTTTGTATTATTGCCACAAGGAACACAAAAGCCAAGGAAGCATGGTGCTTTCTAGAAGTATATTCCAACTGAAGTAGTCTCATCCTTCATTTGTGTACAGCAGTTTTTTTCCTCCATATAAATTGTGATAAACTGATGGGGTACGTGAACCTTTCCTATAGCTATTGACCACAGTTGTGGTTTCACTGAACAAATATTTTCTATCTGACAGTCATTATGCTTATTCAGTCTAGAATAATACTGTAAATGCAAATCACTGAATATAAGCTACTGCAGTGAGATCATAGACCCTTAGTTGTCAGCTCATGATAAACAAGGCTTTGTATCCTTGTCCCCTCAGGAACATCCCTGTAGGTTCAAAACACTGTTAGAAGAGAATTCTTAAAGCCTTATAAGTTACAGTTCATTTCAAGTCTGTGTTGCCATATAGATTTAGAAATCTTGAAAAAGTACTTTTAAATTACATTTTGTTTCAAAATGTAATTAGGTTTGCAAAGCTAAATTCAGGATGGTAGAAGCAATTGAAGTGTACTGTAGTTGAGGTCAGAGGTAGCTATCATCCTTGTCTGAATCTGAGGGTAACTGTGCCCTTGGCACTTCTGTGTGATGAGCAGCATGCAGTGGCAAAAGAGAAACTGCAGCTCCTTCACTCCTACAGGTTTCCTGCTAAGACGCCTAATGCTTAGTTGTGTCATTCACAATTTGATGCTTTTAGCTCATGGGATGAGTTTATATTTTCGTGTTTCTGCTTCTAGAATTGAGTAGCACAGAAGGAACAATTCCTGTAGAAGCATGTCCGCAGAGTCAAGAGTGTTAGAGGGTGTAATGTGTATTGTAGCTAGATTTCCAGAGGAATTGAAGCTTATGGGATTCTGCCTTGCAGGTAGAAAGGTTCAGGAGAGTGTGCTATCTTTGTCTACCTGTGTGTCTGTCCCCTCTTGCCTGCTACCTTTTGTACTTGTTGCATCACTTTAAAACAAACTAAAAAACAACACAAAAAAAACCAAACCCAAACAACTAAAAACAACAAAATCACAACATTTGATAGAGGATTTTTTTTTACTTATGATCCAATTCCTTGAAGTTTTGTGATTGTAGGTACGAAAGATTTAATTGTAAGCTTCTGTGTGAACTGTGCTTCTTGACAGAGATTACCTGTGGGAGAGATCTCACAGTTTTAAGTGCATGGCAATTCCTTTAAATTGAAAATGTTTGTGGGTTGTTTCTTTTGATTTAGTTTGTTTGGTTTGTTGTTGTTGTTTTTCTTCTTCTTTCTTTCTTTCTTTTTTTTACTATTGCCTTCTGCACATTTTCTTTTTTTGCAATACAATATTTTAAGTGAGGTTTTAGGGCATTTACGGTTTTGTTTTTTAGCTTTCTCATTTAACAGCCAAATCCTTTCCAAAAGATTTGCTAAAATTGTTTGGTGCAGAGTTCCTTTCTGGCCACGTAGTTAAAGATTTACAGAAACGACTAATCAAGCAGGAGTTTCCCTTGTGTCTTGTTATCCTGAGGCTTCCTAAGATGCACACTTCTTCATGGTTCTGTCTTAATCCAGCTGCTCTTCCTCTGATTCAAAGCTTGTTTTGTTGAGCCATACAGCTTGTCTAAATAAGTGTATGACAGTTAGACACTTCTCCAAAATTATTCACATTTTTAATAACAAAAATTTATCGAGATAATATTGTGCTTATGATTTCTAACGTGCCACTATGTAATGTACCAGTTTATTAAGTTATAATCTCTTTTTATTCACTGTAACTGACAACAAATTAGAATTTTGGTGGTGAACGGAGAAAGGAATAGAAATGACATAGTTAGGAATCTCCTTAGTTTTATTAGCTTTGAAGCCTATGTTATTGTCAACTTAATGCCTTTTATTTCTGTCCATGGAAACTACAATAGATACAAAAAGCACAGTAACACTCTTTGACGGAGCAAACAGTCAACTACAGAATGCTATTTTCAAAGTAGTTACCAGTATCAGCCAGTTTACATGTATGAGCTGATCATGAAGCTGTTCATTTTGTGGTGTGACTGCTGTGCATGGCCATCCAACACATGGTTTGTCTTCCGTGTCATGTTGCTGCTGCTGTAACACACCACCCATCATCTCCCTGTGCTCACATCCACTGTTTGGACATCAGAAATGTTCAGCAAGCGTCAATCAGTGTCAATGGGTGGCATTTATTTCTGCAGGGGGGCATTTAGTGACACACCTTTGCTTCATCTGCATTTCCATATCAGGCACCATTTGTCAGACCGATGCTCTGCTGCCACCTGTCCTACAGCAACAAAATGTAACAGGATAGTGGCAGGAAGGTTCAACCTGTACTGCTCTGCCACCAACATCCACCTCTGATGTCATGGGCCAACAAAATAAAATAGGAGGCATTACTTTCAGAGCAGCCCTCATACTTCAGGCAGTAGTGCTGGATTAGAGATTGTAACAGAGGTCTTCTACTGTACTGAATGTTGCTGGGAGGTGATAACGTTTTGGCAAACAAATTGTCTTCTTATTTCATAAAACAAGGCAAAATTTGCTGCTGAAAGGCTTACTCTTATGTTTAATAGTTATTCTGATTTGATTTTTTTCACCATTCATGTGGATTACCATTCATTCTCTTTATAAAGCTACAGATGGCCTCTTAAAATCCAGGTCTTGTTAATATGTCAGAATACAAAATGTGGGCTACTGTTTTGTGTATACTAGTGTTTTAAGTTCTAGCATAACCTGCCTTCCGTGGAGATAGATACTCATGCAGGCCTTAGTTTTCATGTATTTTGACAATTGGTGAAAAACTTGCAATGAACAAAACTATTGGAAACAACCAGTTTGATATGATGCAGCTGTCAGAACTTACTGAGATGTGCTCAGCTTGAATGTTGCTACCTGCTGGAAAACTATCCATAGCTGCTTTTCATTTCCTGATTGTTTCCTTATTACCTTTTTTTTCAAACAATAAAATATATGAAATAAAGTATATGAAACCTAGATGGTAATACTTGAAAAAAGACAATAGAAATAATGTTTGTTTTAGTTTTCTTAAATAAGTAGGGCAAGATAATACCACCAGTGTAAGTATTGACCTTTTTTTTGGTCTTGATTCAAGTATACCATGCATTTTGAATGAAAGGTAGCACCGTGAGAGTCTTGGGACTTGATTACTTAAACTATATTCCTACTGTTTAAATAATTGGCTTAATATTTTTAATAAATCTTTCTACTTCTTAGTTGAAAGCTGATTTTCCAATTGATCTTCTGTGAAAGCTGCTACTCTGTAATTGAGTGCTGAGAGTTCCTTCAGGCTGTCTTACTCTCTCAGCCCTGTTCCGAGCCCCAAGATTCAAAAATGCTTGCATAATTGGGTACTGTTTTGTGACTTATTAATTGCTCTCTTGGGTATATAGTTGCATGTGAGCCAGCTTGGCTACTTTCCCAGCTTGCATCACTGGCAGCTGTTTTGCTGGAGGCAGATGGCTTGTAAGAGAAGCACCCATAAATTAGAGCATTGCTGCTTTTCTTAAACTATTCTGTGAGGGAGAACCTAATAAGATGTGTCAAAGTGTTTTCTTGTGTAGCCTACTAAACTTCATGTCTGAACAGTATGTTTTACAGTAATTGTTACTTTTTAATCATTTTAGAGAAATATTGATGCTCTGTTCGAGTCAACAAGAAAATGCAGAGTTGAGAGCCACTGATGATGTTTTCTATGTAAAGGATGATTCTGTAAAGAGAAATACATGAGTTAAAGATTTCCCTCTTTCTAATACTACACTGAAAGCAAGAATGTTTTTAAGGGCAGTAGCTAGAGAAGAAATGGAACTGTGTGTTAGGTAAACTTTATACAAATACATTTAAAACACTTGAGTAGGGCGTTATTTTTCTGATATTACTACTGACATTTCTCATGTTCTTAACGTACCCATGTTCATACATCCCGTGTACAGTAATAGCCTTAATTCTACAGAACTGTTCCAAAAGAGTGGTATGTAACTTGAGTATTTTCCACTAGTCAAGCCTTAAAATGCTTCTCCATCCCAATGTTCATTCTGTAGTTGTACACGTATCCCTGCTCTGGAGACTGGAAAGCATGCTGTGTGGGTATCATACATGAACGTGCACATAAACCTTGTCTTTCTATGCACATCCACATCAGCATAAATCAGAAGTCTTATTCTATGTACTTCTATGTACTTCATTTCTTAAAATTGTTTCGCAATTTTAATCCAGAGTAAATTTTTTTGTCTTTTTTTTTCCTCCTCTGTAAGGGGACTGCTGTTATTCTGTGCTTCGTTGCCTTCCTGCCTTAGCTGGAAGTACTTAGAACTACCTCTGCTCACAAACTGTGTGATCAAACTCTGTGTTTATCATGTTGTTTATAAATCACTGTTTAATCACAGAACCATTGGACAGCTTAGGTTGCTTGGGACCTTAAAAATTGTCTGATTTCAACCCCTTGTCATGGGCAGGGTTGCCAGTCACTAGACCATGCTGCCCAGAGCCCCATCCAACCTGGCCTTGAATGCCTCCAGGGATGGGTCATCCACAGCTTCTCTGGGCAGCTGTGCCAGTGCCTCACGATCCTCTGAGTAAAGAGCTCCTACCTAACATCCAACCTACATCTCCCCTCTTTTAGTTTAAAACCATTCCCCCTTGTCCTGTCGCTATCAGACTGCCTAAAAAGTCAGAGGGAACTAGTAAACAGAAGGGAGACTAAGACTGCAGGAAGATCTCCCTGAAGCCTTTTCTTCTGCAGACTGAAAATACCCAGCTCCCTCAACCTTTCTTCATAGGAGAGGTGCTCCAGCCTTTGGTTATCTTAATGGTTTCCTCTGGACTTTCTCCAACAGTTCCATGCCTTTCTTGTACTGGGGGCCTCAGACCTGAATCTTGTACTCCAGCTGTATCCTCACAAGGGCAGAGCAGAGGTGGATTGCTCTTGCTGCTGGCCACCCCGCGTTTGATGCAGACTGGGATGCTGCTGGTGTTCTGGGCCAACGGTGCACACTGTTGTCTCACATGAGCCAACTTTTTCTCTACAGGGCTGCTCTCAATGAATTCTTCCAGTCTGTTCACATATTTTAGTTGTTTAAACATATAAGTGGTTTAAATTTTTGTGGTCATGACAAGTGCTTGATTGTTTTTTGTATTGTTAATTTTCTCTAGGTGCCAGATTTTCTCATTTCACTTTTCAAGAAATTCTGAAATGTAATGGCGGACCTTCTGCTCTGCTGATCTTGTTAAATAAGTCCTCTTTGTATGTGTTAAAGGCATTGTAGATGTATTTCTTTTGAAAGTGAGAAGAAAGTTGGAATCTGGAGATCTAAATTATCTCTTGCTTTAAGTATTCAAATCATTTGTATATACTTATATATATTTCAAAATGCAGTAATTTCAGGAGGCTAGGTTTCTATGCTTTTGCCTAGTATGTAGAGGTGCATGATTTACAGCCCTCAAGTTAGGCTGTGTATGACATAATGTAGAGGAAATATTTCAAACATTCATTCATGCATGCTCTCTTTCAACTGGAATTAGCTTCTGTGGAAAGACTGTCTAAAAAATAGACTCTAAATTAAACCTGTTGTCTGGGTCACAAATTACTATGATCTGTTCTATGCCTTATGTAAGGAAGGAATAAAAATAGTCCCTTTGGGCCTAATATTTCATAGAGGGGAGACACTTGAAACTTTTTTATTTTATGCTCTTAAAACTTGATTACTTTAGTTTCTTCAGTGTTAAAAGATACTTTTCAGCATTTGCTGGCATAACTGAAACACAGGCAACTGTGATTGTACAGGTCAAAGCAGGAGTATTCCTCGTATTTATATTAAGCTGGAGTCAGTAACAGGTCTTTAAGAGGTGTCATTTCTGATACCTACATACCTGTCGTCACTAACCAGGAAAGCACCACTGTGCAGTATAGACTAAGGAAGGCTCAAAGCATAACTCTGAAGGAAAGAGGGCTTTGAAATAGAGGCAAGCTTGTTTGTTTGTTCGTTTTCCCCCTTGTTAAAATGTGACAGTAGGAAAGAAGGAAGCTAACAACAAAGGCTATTATCACTTCTCGAAGTCTTTTTGAGGGAGAAAGATTTAAAAAAAAAAAAAAAGATTTATGGCCTGCTTATTTGTTTTTCCTGCCATCTACTTCCTACTGACTGATCTCTAGGTCAGAATCTCTTGTAATACTTATGGTAATTAGCCATGTCTTTCTGATTGAATTGCCTTTATAGGTCAGCTGACTGTCCTTGGCAGAAACAAGCACAACGAAGTTAGACAGTATGAACAGACAGATTGGGAACTGAGAGAGAAGAAAAAAATGAAGTTATGAAAAGCAAGATAAGAGCAGTATTATCAGTAGTATCTTATCTTGCTTTTCATAACTGTTCATTTTTTTCTCATCCTTCTTTCCATGTATTTCAGATATGAATCTGTCAACCAGTTTTTGTAATTCAGAGTTTATGGCTTACTTTAATCTCATGCTTTTGTTTGAAATATTTGGTCTGTAAAGTATCTTTATGTTAAAAAATCTTTATTTACAATAGCTGTTATATATAAGGATATGTCATCAATTTCCAGTTCCATTGGAGAATCTACTCAGCAACAGTGGGAGCTTTTTATATGGAGTTCGTTTCCTTTTGTCTTAAGTGCGGTTTATTTCCTGTTATCAAATTGGAGTGAAGAGAGAATTATTTTGTGTCTAGTCAGCACTACTTTTTATGCAAAAATGATATTCTTTATTTTTGTTATCCTTACTTCAAAACGTTGCTGTTTAAATGTGAGTGCTGAAGTAGTTTAACCTCATTTTTGTCCACTGCAAATAGCATAGTTTAAATTCCTGGAATATAATCATTAAGGTTGGGAAGACCACCAAGATCACCCAGCCCGACTGACAACACGTGCTGTGACTGCTCTAGACCATGTCACGTAGTCCAACTGTTCTCTCAGGTTATATGATCCAATACGTTGGAATGTGCTAGCATCATCATTAGCCACCATCACATTATAAAGTAATCAGTTTTGTAGATAGGGAAGATTACAGAACTTTGCATGTAGCTTCTGAAGGACACTAACTGCTTTTAAGTAAAATGCTGATTTTCTCATGAATTCTTCTTACACATCTTTCTGAAGTTGTGTTTTCAGTTGAGAGACATAACTTTGTCCTTTTAGGACAGGTAGAATTACGATTGTGCTAGTGCCCATCTTGTGTTATTTTAGGTTAACAGTTTACTTTGAACTTCAAAAAAGAGACTCCAGTAGGATACACTACTAATAAATTCATTGAAGTGTTTGTTTGCTTAGCATGATAGGAAGCAACTTCTTGGTGTTATTGGCTTGCTGTCTGCAGCTTGATTCAGGTTTGTGTTTATTTAATAGCTCATGTTGCGTTCTAGTACTTTGTGATCAGTGCTGATGAAAATGCTGCTTTTCTTTTTTGTTACTATTGAACCATCTTGATTATTTTTAGTTAGAAGCTCAAGAGGCAGAATTTGAAATTTTTAAGGGGAACAAAGTTGGGATATGTAAGTAAAAGAAATTCCTGTAGCTTGCTTTTTTTTTTTCAGTGTTTTTTTTCTGAGCGTTATGCAAAGTAATTTTGTTTCTCCACTTATTCTGTTGTTATTTAATTTGCTGATTCTCTAATGTGATGAAGGTGAGAGAATTATTAGTACAATCATTTTAAGAAGCTCGAATAGTATGTGTAAACATTTTATACACCCATTCTTGCAGTGTATGTATACATGTGTGTATTTATGCATGCATATTAATATGTATGATAATATAACATGTGTAATACTATACATAAAAAGTACAAAAGGCCTGAAAAGAAAACACAGTGGGGCATTTTCAAGCTTTTTGATCATCTTTGTCTCTTGGGGAATATTTGTAAGGAGGTTTAAGTGGAGGAAAGCTAGGTCATAACTGTCACTTATTCTACCTGAGGACCAAATGGATTAACTATTTTGTTTGAGCCATAACAAACAAATCTGGTCGATAGTTTCAAATTCATGAATACTTTATCTTATATAAAAGGAATCACTTGGTCATGTGAAACTCTCTGAAGAGTGGGGGACACTGTTGCAACCTGTGTGAGCATATTGGCAAGTTTGGTTTGGTTATTTGAGTGGGGAGAGGAAGGGGAGAAGCTTCCAGACTTAGAAGAGTGGAGGAGGAATGACACTTATAGAAATGCATGTTTTTATAGAGCTAGTGAGCTGTAGTTCAAAGACAGAGATGGAGGAGAGCAGCGAATCCATGACCAGATCTTGACTGGAAGCTTCCCAAGGGTACAAATGATACTACAGTTTGCTGCACCTGTAATAACACTTAAGATGGATTCACTTTTTTAATCGCTCTTTTTGCATTAACTAAAGATTGAGCTCGTGCACTCAGCTCAGACTTTTATTCCTGAATAATAATCAGAAGTAGTATTTGTTGCAAAAGTGTTTTTTTTATTTTCTACCTTCTGGATTTTCCCTCTGAATTCTGCCCATCTATGGCTTGATCCATCTTCAGCTAGAGGATATGTTCAGACTTCTTGATAGCCATGGCTTGACTGGTCTCTGTGAACACTTCTTTGTTTACACAATGAGTGCAGTAATTCAATTACGCTGTGTGAGAGATACACCCCCTGTGGCATGTTTTAAGTCTCCAGTTAATGTAGTAGCATGGCTTTCCTGCATGTGCCTATGAATGGCACTGAAAATCTGTTCGTTGTTTATGTTCACTGTAACACGGGTAATGATAGAGCTTTGTTATGTTCCTGTTTCCTTCATACTCAAGGGATCCTAGTTTGTGTAGCTCCTCATGGCAGAAGTTTCTCAGTATCTTTGGTTTTTCTTATTACTATGTATTTTCTTCACTACACCCACTTAAGCCGTGGGTATTGCATGAACTTGAATAGTGACAATGGCTTTTCTGTATCATTTGATGTTTCTCTTCAAATATTTAACAAGCACAGTGCTGATGTAAATTATTTCAAGATCTCCTTCCTGGCTGGTATTCTTGATTTTTTTTTTTTTTTCCTGGCAGTAAGAACTTAGTTTTCTGTATAAGTAGTTAAAATCTGGTTTTGGTCTCAGTGTTTGTTCATTGGTTGTCACAGAATTTCATCAGTGTTTTTTATCTCCTGTTTACCTACTATATGACCTTCTTCTGATGCTTTTTCACAATCTATTTCTGACTGTCTTCAGAGATCTTACATCATAAGAAAGTTGATGCTTGAGTCCTTTATTGCAGTTACAGATCATTTTATTTGTGAGTTGATTAGAAGTAGTGGCAGCTTGAATCTTTGAGGAACTGTCATTTTGAAATTTTTTTCTTCTATATGAAATTCCCACAGTTATTCTTTGCTTACTCTGTTTTAAGAAATTGCCAGTCTAGAAGAGAGCCATCCCTTTCTTTCCACGTAAATGTGATTTCTACTATAGCGTTGAAGGCAAACCAGATCATAGTTTTGCTCCTGTTTTTTTTTTTTT
>VXAB01012773.1:82413-136752 GCA_013399175.1 Odontophorus gujanensis
GTACATTGACTGATGTGTTTTTAATCAGTGTGCACTGTTTCAGGGTACAGCAGGCTTCTTGGACACGATATCCATGTAAGAAAGTTCTATGTTTTTTTTGGCAGTGTTTCATTTTCATCTTTAAATGATTTCATCTCTAAATTTGTTTTATGGTTAATCTTTTTTCTTCCTGTTTTTGTCCATTTCCTCTGAAATCTTCCCCACATTTTTCTCCATCTCCTTGAAAGGTGGTACAATTGCAATTTTCTCTTCCTTTGAGAAGACACAACGTGTGATATACTGCACTGTGCAGATTTTACTCATTTGAAGGTTACTATAATTAAATCTTAACTTTCATGTGTTAGACCAAGTATGAATAAATATTTGATTATTTATTTTGGCTGGTCTTTCTCCTAGTTTAATATGCATGTGCTTCACAAGGGTATTTGATTAATGTATGCATTTTGAATATTATAAGTTATCTGATACATTTAAAATATTCAAAGCAAGAATAAATTATAATATTAATATTTGTTATATTTGATGGATTTGAGTATGCTGTGCTGCAAGTTCGTTGTAAATGGTTCTTGTCTCAAATGACAAGTGTTGTTCTGTAAAGACTGTTCTTCATAGGTTTTTATGTAATTTTCACAGTTCTGGTGACTTTCCTAAGTGTCTTGAAGTTTAAAAGTACTTCCTAATACTTTTGTGTACAGTAGGATAACTTTTTGCTGTACAATCACTGGAAAATACTTGACCTATCTTGACCTACTTCTTTTTTAATAGTTTCTCCATCTGAGTCGCACTATCAACATGACAAATAAGTTTGTTTTTCTTTTAACCGAGTGTTTTTAAGATAACTCAACTTAATACATTTCAAGTCTTTTTTCCTTCTTTCCAGGAAGGGAGCAGGCTTATCAATTTCATAAAAATTAAAGGTTTATCACGAGTCACAATGGGATTAGGCATATTGTTCTTCCATTGTACTGACGTTTCTTTATTAGTTTTGCACTTGCAAAATGAGTGTGGCATAAAGTTATCTGTGCAAAGCTCAGTGTTTGGAGGGTAAAGTAGATCTTGCAAGGTAGTTTTGAGTAGTCTTTTTCTCATGTTTTAAAATAAGTGTCTTCCTCCATCCTCTTGGGGAGTGGTCAACTCAAGTACTACTTAGTATAAATCCAATACAGAAAAATAAATTGTCATTTTCTGTAGAATGTTGAGATTTGCGTTTCCTCATTTTTCTATTTCTCGCAGTAATTTGTATTACCTTGTTCAGAATTTCAGTATTTTTTGAGATCTCATATTTCTCGGCACTGCAACCAGAAACTTGTCTATTAAAGTATTTTTTATGCTAATTTAACTTCTATTGTCCCAACTACTCTTTTAATCAGGCTGATAATTACAGTCTCTCATATGTTTTAAAATTATTTAGTTATTACTTTTAATTCTTTAGCTTGAGCAACAGAGAATCCTATTGATTCGATCCTCTGGCATAGCACTTCCAACCTTAGCACTGCACCAGTATTTTTTTAATGTTATTGTATCTTCTCTTGCTTCTTGACTGTTTTCTTCTGACTTCTTTCCCTAATTTCAGTACCTGTAATGTTACTTATTACATCATCATTCTCCTTGATTGGATGACATTGAAGTATGTCACTGATTTGTGTAAGGATTGTAATTTATGGCAATTCTCTAAAATAAAAAATCTTAGGCTATATTGGTATATATGCATAACAGCACTAATTGTTGTATGCACATATGTGCAACATTGTGGATAGGTATATACACACGAGCATATGTATGTGTACATACCTCCCACATATATATATGTGGTGGTGTTCAGTGAATTAAAAGTTCAAGGTCTTTTTTTCCCCCCTTTACTTTTTATATGGCTTTGTCTCTGTAGTAGCTTGGGAGTTTTGAAATTACTGCCTCATATCCCAAAAACATATTGTCTTGTACCCAAAGTTAGTTGGATAAGAACTATAATATTTTGCAGAAACAAATCCTTCAGTGAGTAGATTACCTGAATGCAGTGCTGACTGTTTGCCAAATTCCAAATAGGAATTTGGGGGCATTAAATGAAGCAGGTTGACAGATTCAGAATGAAAGGGAACTTTGCATAATCTATAATTAGATACCACAACTGGTTGCCCAGAGAAGTTGTGTATACGAACTGTACAGTGTGTTTTTATGCTGCTCGTTCACAAGGGGGAGTTGGGGAGAGTAGAGAAATGTAAGTAGTTTTATGAGATTTTTAAAGATAAAGTATTGATAAAACAACTGTGAAAAATTCAGTAACTCTGCACTGAGTGTTTAAGAAACATCACCAGTGTCATCAAGTAGTGACCAGATGAAATAATTGCTTGTTGTTTCCTACCAAGAAACAGATCAGAGTTCCATTCCGATGTCCCCAGGGCGGAAAAAACACCTTTTCGAAAAAAAAAAAAAGGTAATAGAGAAAATCAGTTCATCTCTAGTAACTGTTTTTAGTTACTGTATTAAGAATATATCAGCATACAGTAAAAATGCTTCAGTGTTAGTTTTGTGCACATTCATCTACTGCAGAAAGATGAAATTTCAAGTTGGTGTCTTTATCTGTTCCAGCACATATAGCAGTGTGTTGCTACACCAGTAAAGGCTTTAAATTTTACTACACATCATTTTAATGTAATGTCAATAGGCAGACATGGAAAGGATGTTTTGGGAACAGTTTCTAGATTTTGTTTTTCATAAAATAAACTCAACTTTAAAAGTGGCCTTAGGTTTTGCATGACAGTGAGCGGGGTACAGAATGCCGGAACACCGGAGCACTACTGGATCAGAGCACTAATCCACCTAGTGCTGTTTCTTTTTGATGGTGATTAGAACCACATGCTCCAAAGGAAAATGCTTGTAACTGGCAATTAAAGGATCTGCACATAGCAGGCTTTTTTTTCCCTCTGCCCTCCCTCCCCCTGTTGCCATAAATTACTGGTTGGCCTTTACTCTGACGTGCGAGTCTGACAAAACCTAGAAGGAACAGGAAATGACATAAGTGTGGTTTTAGCCAGTTTTTTTTTCTTTAGCTACATAAAGAGGGGGGGAAAAAACCAACCACACACACACGAAAACCACTTTCCTCTATTAGGCAAAACATCTTTTAAACCTTTTTGAAATGTTTGAAAATATTGAAAGGAAGACCTGAGCAAATATAAGGGGAAAATAAAGTTTAATTTTCTATAGCAGGCAAAGTAGAGACTGACCTGCTGATCCTCCTGGTTAGAAAAGCAGAAGTACCATGTCTTGTTTAAAAATAAAAATAAAACAAAAAGAGGAAAAAAAAACACCAAACAAAAGTGTTTTTCCACACACCTGCAGGCATTATTATTAACAGTTTGAATAAGCCTACTGAAGATTTATTTGAAACTTCAGCTTTACAGAGGAGCATTTTGTATCTTGGCACCTTGGAGTCTAGTAAAAGCATTGTAGTAGGCAGAAACCTTAATGTTCTCACATTCTTCTTATCTGCCCAGGTAAATCCATTTGCATATAGTATTTGATCTATTAAATGGGAGTTTAATAAACTGATTAAGTAGGATCAAGACTCTCTGCAATGAAGGTATATTTCAGATTTCTTACAAAATTGAAAAGAGTTCTTTGAAAGACTTCAGTTTAGTCCAGGATGGAGGCATAAACATTTACTGTCAGTACACGTCTCCATACCTCAGAACTAGAAAAGCACTTTTAGCTTCTCTTCTAAGACTGTGGCTATCTTCACAACCTATTAGATATTTTACAACCTTGGATAAATAAATTGTATCGAGACAGGAATAGAGAAGTATTAGGAATGCAAAAATATCCTATGTATACAATGTCCCATTTATTGTCATGGGAAGGTTAGTGGGTACTGAAATATCATCATGCTCTAATTATCCTTTTTTTTTAATTTTAAGTGACACACGTTCATTATGATTATCTTCTCAAGTACCTGTTTTGGCCTACAACAGAATGTTGTCTGTTGTCTAAATAATGCTACTTCTTTGACTGCATCATTGCTTTGGTTGCATCATTGTTAGTCTTTCACTGAATGTAACTTACCTGGTTAACAGCATGTGGTTTCTCAAAATCTACGTTTTCTACACCAGAACAAACAAACAAAAAAAACCCAACCCAGTAAATAACATAGGCCTTCTAGGTCATATGTTGATTTATTTTGAAAATCACATGGATTTTAAAAGCTAATTGATTTTGAACTGTCACAAAACTTGTTTAAAAATTAAAGCAATTAACCTAGCTTCAATATTGGTTGGAAGTCGTAATATTATTATTGGTCATAATATTAAATGGATGTGTAATGTGACTGTTCTTTATATTTTATCAAAGATTAGTTTCTCTTCTGATTGTAACTTTGCTTTTGAATGATTTTTTACGGAGTTGATTTCTGAATCAAGTTGCTATGGTGTTGGTTTCATTGCTTAGTTAGGCATTTCATTGCTTATGGAAAAACTTATGGAGCAGATACCTGATGGTGTCAAACAGATGCCACTAGCAACTAGGAGTCTTATATCTGATCAATGAAGGACTTGGTCAGAAGTAATTTTTCTCCTTGCTTTGTCTCTGTTAATGTTTTTGGAGCATGGAATTTAAATGTGTGTTGTCAAATTGGACAAGTTTTCTTTTCCTAATGAACATTAAAAAGTGTGCCAAGACAGCATTGAAACTGAAACTTGCTGGGTAGCTAGTTTAGGCAATCAAACAGCAATGTTACAATTGCTAATGCTACGTATGGACTTGTATGGGTTGTACAGTTCAGCTTGGGGTATGGAGCGTATTTGTTAGTTATCTCCTAGCCTGAAAAGTGCTTTTCAGTTTTATAAGCTCTAAAACTATTTTTTTAGTCTCTGCATGAGCACAAATATTGTCCTTGGTATACCTGCAGAAATTTTGTGCTTGTAAATGCACAGAAGTAGGTAATTCTTGACTAGTTAAGATATTATGGGTTTGTATTTCATATTAAGGTAAATTATTCTGAACATATTATTTGAGATAGTAAACAGTTAGCTAGCTAAATAGACTTGAGCATTAAATTTAGAGAGGCAAAACTGTTCAAAAACAAGCATAGAACTTGAATTTCGATGCTTTTAACCTGAGAAAAGTAAAACAAAAGCTTTTAATGTGCTTAAAGTTTTGTAAGTTTAAAATATTCCCGATATGACTTTAGCCAAATGGAGCTGTGGCTCACATGCAAAGAAGATCCAAAGGAGGTCCACCTTCTGCATCCTCTGCTTTTCTGACATGCATGTCTGGTCAGGCCCTGCAAATACTTGGCTGCACCCTGATGGGAAAGATAACTTTCTATATAGAAAAAGTATTTAATAAGCAACCCACAAACTGCCATTTTTCATTGATTGTGTTCTCCTTCTTTTCATCTGCTTTTAGTTTATTTAGACTGCAGTCTATTCGTATAATATTTTTTCCTTACTTTTTCTTTGTAGAATCATTGTTGCTTGTTTCTGTGGCTGTATATACTATACATTGTATTAGGGATAGCCTTTACTGCTGTTACTTTGTGTACAGTTTTTAATAGATGTGTCTGGTGTCGCTAAGGACACGTGCTTTGCCGAAGTGCTGTACTTCAGTTTTGGTAATTCTTAGGCTGATATTCAACAGTCAGGGCTTTTTCTGTTCTGCTTATTTATTTCCCATATTTCCCATCCCTCCTCCTTCCTCTCTAGCCTTAACCATCCCCATAAATTGATGGATAAATTACAAATAGTGTTAGATAAGTTGAATCTAAAATTCTGATGTTCAAGTTGTATGACATTCCACGAGAGTGTAAAGAGAAGGTAATACCTGATGCACAGTGCCCATTTTGCTACATGTTTCCAGAATGGGATATATGTTCAAGGTTTCCTTAGATTCAGTTACACATCTGTAGGTCTTAATATAGCTGTTAATTCTCTTAAATAGCTCCTCTGTTTTTAAGCTCTAACGAATATTTTTTCTTTTTAAATTTATTTCCAGTGATAAAAATACACTCTGTGGGACTCTTAGCTTGATTTGAGTGACACTTTTCTGTTTGAGCTAAACCTGTCATCTCAGCTGATGGTACCCAAAACCAAATGTACTTAGTGCTTTTTGTATGCTTCATCTCATTTTAACTGCATTGAAATTTATTTTATAGCCTACATAGATTTCATTATTAAGCATAATACAGACCCTGACTGTTAGTGAACATGTAGTACCATTGTACATTTGCACACATTTGTTGTTGTTGGCCTTTTTTGTTTTGTGGTTGTAGTAACTTTCCTGCAGAACCCTCATCAGTCTGACGAGCAGTTATATGAAGACAGGAAAGTTTGATCATTGTTCTTTGGATGAACTGGGAGTTTCTGGGAGTAGTCAGGCTGAGATGAGAACTCATCCTCCAGGCTGAATGGTAACCTGGTGTACATGCTCATGGGGACTGGAAAGCCATGATTTTATCACCTCACCCAAAGATCATCAGCATTTCAGAGCCCACAGCAATCTTATTTTTTGAAGGAGCTTGCAATTGTGTGGCTTCTGTAGTGTTGGTGCTCCAAACTGGTGCTCAAGTATGTGATCTCTAACTCGGAAATTCTGTGACTTCCTCCTAGATCAGGTGTTTCTTGTTAGAGGAGATAGAGAAGAATGTTACATGCAAGTGGATTACAAAATCTTAGTATTTCAGAGTGCGGATCTTTCTGCAACAAGTCCAGTGGTTGCAAAATCAGAAATTGCTGAGGCTCTCCCTGAGACATAGTTAAAGTTCTGTTCACATTAAGTTGAAATAAACCATTTCCTTTTTTACTCCTGTTCTGCTCAAAGATTAGTGCAACTCTTAGTAATTTTTGTTGACAGTCTGCAGTAATTAAAAATTTGGCTACTGAACTCAAAAATAGTAATTCCAGAGATGTTGCCTTTTTACTGCCTCAATATGAAGTAGCAGTGCACGGCCTTAAGCTAATTGAACTAAGTGTGGTACATAACGAGAAAGTAAGTGTAGGTGATAGGTAGTTTCTGACTAGAGTGGAGATTCTTAAGCAGAGAAGCTTTTGTGAAGAAGCAAGGTTTATCGGCTGTGATAGCCCTTAAAATTGTCCCCCTCCCCTCTTTAACCACTTCAGTTCAGCGGGGGAAAAACGCTGCTAGTTTCTGTTCCTTTCTCTCGAAGTTAGTTGGAGGGGGAGGCTTTCTGGATGTGAGTGCCACCTTGTGGCTTATTTTCAGCATCTAAGTAAAGGTGATAATCCCCTTTCCGTTATTGACTTGTAAGGATTTGGGTAAAACGGAATTCTACCTAGTATTTACCATGTAAAAACATTAACTGTGCAATGATCTGCAGTTTTTCTCTGTGCTTAGTGGAAGAGACTGTCTACAGTTTTAATCAGGTTATTTTAATTACTTCAATATGTGTCAGATGGGAGTTTTTCAGTTCACATGCATGGTGGTAACCTGGTTGCTGTGGTAAAACAGTATACCTGTCTTCTCTCAGGAGATTTGGCTTTTAATTAATGATGATGTATAGTGAATAAAAGCAGATAATAACCTGTTGGTAACATGCAGGTGAACCTGTGTTCTGTTACTTCAATACTGTTTTAGTTCCTTTGCTGTGAATATTGAAATCAGTGGCAAAGTTTGAATCTTCTTGCTTAAATGAAAATAGAAAGTTTTCAGTGATGAATCCAAGCTGTGAAGTTTATCTTTTCAGTAAAATAGTGTACGAAATGTTGCCCTCCCATTTAATATATCCAACTATTATTTGCATCAGAAGTAGGCTTTGAGTGAACAGTGCTCATTGTTGTTCCTTGTGTACACTGTGTGGATATAGGACAGATGTTTTAGTGGTAGCAATGAATAGTTTACGCCTCTCAGACTTTGAGGTTGTTTCTCTACTAAGATGTTGCTAAAGCAGAAAGGAAGTCTTTGAACTTTTAGTCCTGTAGATCTGTCCTCCAAAACTTAACAGCTTATACGAATGTGTGTATGTGTGTATGCATTTCTATATACACACAGAAGAAAGCTGTTGTCAGTAAAAATATCTGCAGTTAAAGGACTGGTACAGAAATATTCTGGAGTTAATAATGTGCATGGGTATGGCAAGGCAGTGTTTGTCACTACTGTAATGCTCATCACTGGCAGGCTACCAGTCACCTTATATGTTTAGGTTTTTAAAAAAGGTTTGATTAACCTCCATGGTAGCTAGACTAATTGTTTAAAAAACCCCAAACCTCAAATCCTTAAACTCTTAATTTTTGGGTTAACCTGACTTCATGTAATATGGCTGTTCTTAGTCTATGCACATGCTTAAGTAGTTAGCCATCTTCAGTTATCATAGCAAGTGGATGTTATTAGTTATAACTTTAAACGTGGTGCTTAATGTTGTCTGTATGAAGATAGCAAAAGAGAAGAGGAGCCTGTAGTTGTTGCCCTTGCCTGGGTACTGCTGCCACGCAACCTGCATTTCTTCATTGACACTTTCTACACTTTCTGCTGGGCAAGTGCCAGCATAGAAAATTGTGTTTGCCCCAGGAAAGAGCTGTTAATCTCAGAGGAACAAAATCAAACATAGCTCTCACCTATAAAAATAAGCAGAAAAATTTCCAGGACTGTGAAATATGAACTACGAGGCAAGGGCCCTGATACCTTATTTGTGCTCTGTAACTATAGCTTTGAGAGGGGGGGGGGGGGGGGGGNTGCGTGTGGAGGGGGGGGGGGGGAAGAGTCGCCTTTATTTGTTGAGTGCATGTTTTGTTGAGCAAACAAATAAATTTATCAGAGAATAATTAGAACCTTGGTCTGCAGTGATAATTTTGTGGCTGTGAAGAAGTCAGAAAGACTGAGCACTTTTGAAACATAGCAGACATCTGAATTTCATTCCTTGTATGTTGTTTTCATTTTTTGCTCACTGAAAAATTATGTGAGCGTTGTTGACGTACTTGAAGCTGATAGTATCTTCAGATTGTGTTGCTGACGTTCTTTTGTGGTTTTGGTGGGTTTTGTAAAGCTATTTGGCTGGTAAATTTGTAATCATATTCAAGCAGAAACTAACAAAACATTCCTCCTGCAAGAAAATGCTTTTTAAAATACAGACGTTGTTTTTAACCTGAATTCTTGAGAAGCTTTTTTTTTTAATTTTTATTTTTTTAATGAATGATGACTATACAGTGCTTTTTCTTCATAGAGTTTACAAACTTGTAACTGTATGAATGGCTTTGGTGAGAAAAAGAAAGTAGAAGTAGGAATCTCTGTCAGATTTTTAAGAGAATGAAAAATAATTACGACTGGAGTAGATTGTCATGGGCTGGGAAATCTGTGCAGTTTTGTTAGATAAAACTAATCAGAAAAATTATGGTTTTATTTACATTTCCCAAAGCAACCTAATCGATTAAACGAATTTAACTTTTAGACATTGGCATTACAGATGTTCTATTTCATTCAGTTTAGAGAGTGGGAATAAGCAATAGTCACAAAACCTGACGGTTTTAAATCATAGGTTACCTGTTGTAATTTAATGTGACCAGTGATGCTGAATGCGTGCGATGAACATTTCTTTTCACAAAGCTACTTCTGACATTCTGAATGGGCAGATAATTGCTGCAACGTATTAGATTTCTACCAAAGGATTAACAATTGTTATTGTGAAAATAAAACTCGGATCAGTTTCGATAAAGCCAGTGTCATTCAGAATGGTCATTTGATCAGTTTGCATACATGTTTGGAAAGTGTACGTAGGGCAGTGCAGGTTACTGCCAAGACATGTCTGTTGTTTTGGTATCAGTGTGTATCAGTATATTTTTTCTATTTACTGTAGTAATTTAATGTTGGAGCAAAAGCATATAGAAATGAGCTAATACTAAGACTTGGTAATGAGATATGGTCCTGGGAGAGCATTTGGACAAGGTGGCAAAGATGGCTTTATTTCTCAGCAGTGGGGTGTTTTTTGCCACTTGTCTCTCACAGTTCAGTATGGTAGTCAGTGTTACTCCCTAGAGGCTAATAGCAGTGATGTTAGCACATACACTGGTGTAGTGTGTGTGTGTGTTAGCTGTGTTACACAACTTCTGTTTATGGACCCGGTCGTACATATGCATATCCCTGTCAACTACTCTCTCTTTTACTTCTCTTTTTAGGAATTATAAAGTCAAGGGGCTTTTTCAAGATTGGCCTCTTAAAAAATGAATTCTGCAAGAAACACAAACAGCACTTAATGATTTCTAAAGCTTTATGTCCATCTTTCATCCTGCACCTCTGCCACAATACCTCACCTTCCCTACCTTCAGGGTTCTATCTGTTTCTCTTTTAACCAGAGTGAACAAAGTATTCCCAAATAAATGATCTACAGCATTTCATAATTTTCATCTATGACAGGAATAGTTTGATATATATTTCATAATTTCAGAATATAATTCATAAGTTGGTAAACTCTCCAGGTTGACTCTAATTGAGTCATTGAGTCTAAATTTTTAGGACAAGAAGAAGATGGAGGTACAGGAGAGGCAGTTTTGCTGCTAGATTATAATATATACTTTATATGTGTGTGTTTTTGTATGTATGCTTGTGTGTGTGTGTGTATATATATAAATATAGGAAAGCTTGTCTAAATATGTATTCCACTGCAGGATTCCTAGTTATCATTTATCAGCTCTTAAGAAGTCCTTGCTCACGTGTGTTAACAAACTGTGTAATGATTTTAGAATTGAAGTAATAAAAGTGTGTAAATGAAAACAGTAGGTTCAGTCTTACAGTGCTTTACCTGAACATTATTCTGTGTATGCAGAACTACTTGAAAACTTTCAGCGAAAAAGAAATGTTCTTCTTTTTGAATATTTTGTTGAGAAATTCTTGTGTGTTTTTTTTTCCTGTTCCCCATGGATCTTTGTTGGATGTTAATGTGGCAGTAAGTTTTAGCTTAAAGAAAACTTATTCCTTTTTTCCTAGCTTCTTCACATGTGGTCTTAAATATTCTACAGATGATATGAATTTGTAAGTTAACTAATGTATCCAACAACATTTGTTTTTCAGTTGTGTGCTTATTGCTGCAATTTATCTTATTAGACAAAAGTTTTTATCTATAAATTCACTTTAACATTGAGATTTGCTCACAGTATTAAATTTTTTAATATATGCTTCCTCTGTTCGTGTAGGAGGTTCTATTATGAGATTTGCCAAACCCATATCCTCAAGGATTGAGATGTATTTTACAGTTTGAGGAAGAAAAAATTGTTTGCGTATTTTTCTATTCCTGTGTATCATAGCTAGATTTTTGTTCTCTTCATAACTATGTTAAATATATTGGAATTTAGAATAGACTGGCTTTTACAACTCTAGATGAATTGACTTGGATGTTTTATCTAAAATCTAGAAATATTGAAGAAAATCTGTATCATTTTGTCCATTGTCATGAGATATCTGTCGTGTAGGAATCAGGAATTTATCACTTTAGGATTTTAGCTTTGTAGCATTGACAGATAAAAAAGCCTCAGTTTTGTATGGGAAAAATAATACTATTTTATATTGCATCACAATATTTACTCTGTTTTTGTTTTTAAGCATTAACATGTCAATTGTTACTCTTTTTCGTTACAGATGATACTTTGGGATTGGGATTTGAAGCAATGGTACAGGCCCTACTATCAGGTCAGTGTGTTATGAATTTAATTATTTTCCCATGAAATTTCACTGAATATGGAAGTTTTAGTTAACTAAGTAGTTCATGTACAGTCTAGTTTTTTGTCTGTGTAGCAATGATTTGATATTTACAAGTCAGACAAAGTTGACTGAGCTTTGAGTTCTGTGGTGTACTTGAGAACATTATCAAACCCAGCTAAGGTGGGAGCAATTTTGCTGCCTGATTGATTCATAGATTGTCCTTTAAATGTTAATTAGTATAAGATTAGGGAGCGATTTCCCCACAGTTGTCAGAAAACTCAAACCTACTGGGATGTGATCCTTTTTCCTGAATGCTCGTTTCTTACTCTTTCTTGTGACAATGCTGGCATCTAATTAGCTATTCTTGTTCAGGGAGTTGTCATTAGTTTTTTGTTGACACTAACAATATTTTTGAGAAAATTTTTAGGATTTGTTTCAGTAAAAAATGGAAATAAGACCGATAGTGAGGCTGTAGAAATTTTATCTTTGCAAGAGTCTGACAACAGTTTGACCATCAAAACTTCTGTTGCCATTACTGGAAGACAGAGTACTAATTTTGCTTCGAAGACAAAGTAATAAAAAAGTGAAGTTAGAAGAGTTGGGATAGGTTTTTTATTTTTAAAAGAAAAAATAACTGGTAGCTAGTGTTGGATTTTGAAATTTTTCTTTTTTTTGCTTGAGAAATACTAGTAAAAATTGCTTCGTTAGTTTGTCTACGTATATTTTTTTCTTTAAAAGAAAAATACTTTGCTGTATATATTTGCAGTAGATAGGCTGCATACTTAAAGAGTATAATAAAGTTAAATGTTTTGACTTGTTAATAGTTTGCAACAATTCCATCTATTTTAGAATGCTGGCAGTGGAACTGGAGTTGATCTTTCAGTACTAAATGAGGCTCGGAGCATGCTAACAGACCTACTGACTGACCCATCCCTTCCACCGCAAGTGATTTCTTCCCTTCGAAGCATTAATAGTTTGATTGGTGCTTTCTCAGGCACTTGCAGGCCAAAGGCTAATCCATTCACACCATTTGCTGGTTTCTTCCCCTGCCCCGAAGTAGATGATCCTGCTGAAAAAGGAGATCGAAAGCCACTCAAGGTCAAATTGCTTTTTCATTGTCACTGTGTGTGTTGCCATTTAAATATATGTATCTAGAAAAATAATGTGGAAATAATGTTCGCCTGTGTATAGCAGCTTCTTTACTGAGTAGTAGTGCATAGTGAAGACAAAAGAAAGAAGTTGTGAGAACATATTTAATGAAACGCAGACATGTACCAGAATTCAAAATCAAGTGGCTGACAGATAGTCAGGTCTGCATGTTGAGCACGGTTTGTCAAAAATTGTCGTGGGTTTATGGTTTTTGTCATTGGTATTCTAAATCATAGCATCATGTGAAGCACTGGAAGTTGAAGAGTTAAAGCTCTAAATCAAAAATAAACACAGGATTTAGGAAAGAAAAGAAAGAAAAGTAAAAATTAAACAATTTTCTCACATTATTGGACAAGCAGGGCTGTTCTTGATCTAGCAATCACTTTTTAGGTGCATAACTTGTATGACTTTGTCATTGACTTTTTCTCAAAATAAACTCATTTTTTTGTGAACATCGAACTAGCTATCATAAACAAGTTATGTAAAGGAAAAAAAAGACTTCTTCCTGTGCAGCACATCACACTGTAGAACCAGTGTGTAAATCTGTTGCCACCTCCCCATTATCTAGGGTCAATAACTGTAAGCAAGACTGCAATTACTGCACAAGTTGTTAAATAATGTGGTGGAAAAGCATTCAAAAATTCAAGCACAATTGTGGTACACCAGAGCTAATAATTCTGGTGTAGCACAGTGCCAACAGCTTGAAGCTAGTTTCTGCAGAGACTGGAGCGGGAAGTCCCTGCACTGTGTTACTTCCATTTCCAGACTGTCTGCAGGTTGTACAACACTGGTCAGATTGCTGTCTTAGTATGTTGGGGTTGGATAAATTGTATCACAAGCCGGATTCAGTGCATGTGCTCTAGCCTTTTTTCATTATTATGCTGGCGTGTTTGTTTTGGGGAGTAGACTTTTCTGCTCTACTGTGGGGGATTTTCAGCTGTGCTCTGCATGTTGCAAGAGAGTCCACTGACATAGAAGTCCATTCCACGCCTATGACAGCACATAGTGCTCAGTGTTGTACTCTGACCAAAGTCAGACAACTTGTCTGCCTTTGCTGGGCTAAGTGCCCAACGTACAGGAATTTCTGAGTCTTGCTTTACAGTTTTAGCTACTTTCTCTGTTTTCTTGGAGATTATCTTAAGGCATCAATCCATTCTATTTTTGTTAGGCAATTTTCAGATGCTGCATACCTTGCTGCCTACCGAACTGCTTCCAGCATGAAACTTTTCCAGAACATGACTGGCTTCAGATCTGCCTTTGATTTTGTTTAATTTCTGTATAGCAAATCACACTGCAAGAGTGGCTTAAATAACACCTTCATTGCCTGCCCATCCAAGTATTTTATAGCTCTAGTACAGCATTGCTATAACTGATTTGTCTAATTTGGCAGAATGAATTTCTCTGGTTGTCATTCTAGAAGGGCTGGTTAAGGACTGTTGCAGGTTTCTGTGGAGGTAGTGGTCTTGTTCTGCTTGTACAGTTTCACCTTTCTGGCTGTGACTATTGCTTTTTGCAGCAAAGCAAACAGGGTCGAGGTACGTCTTAGATCAAGGACTCTGAGCAGCCTGATGTTTCAGGGTCAGAAATCTTTTGTGTTAACACTTTTTCATTATTTGAAATATATGGTAGTGAGTGAAGTAAGATCTTTGACCTCTCAATGAAGCTTAAAATTGTGAAGTCATAATTTCTGTTAGACCTTTTGAAGTTAGTATCCAGGGGTCACTTGTCTTTATATGTGATCCTGCAGACCTTACTCAATGCTACAAATGTTCCTTTTAAATTGTTTGTTAAAATCACTTTTTTCTGGTCTTTTTTTTTTTCCCCATTGCAAGGTCTGGTTCCATGCATCTGAGTTATGTGGAACACTACCTTCCCCTCCAGGTTGAATGGACGTATCAAAGGTTGAGTTAACAAGTGGGTTGTAGATTGAAAGGAGTCAGGTTTCTTAGATGTGTTTAGAACACAATATATAGGTTTTATGGACAATAAATGTAGATAAGCCAGAGCTAGCTTTGCAGTTTAGGATCAGTAATCCTATTATGTCTATTACTTAGGTTTTCTTAGCACAGTTCAGTTAAGACTGGGCAGTAAGTCCTAAGTTATTTCCATATAGGACCATTTGAGAATTCCAACAGTGATTCTCTGTTTTTAGGCTGCCACATGTCTAAAATAATGCAAGGCTGGGGGCAGAGAGGTGTCTGGGAAGCCTTAGTGCTATGGGACTGGTGTGGAAACAGAGAGGGGGCCTTGATTTACCAAAGCTGGCCCTGTGTCATCTTTTCTTTATTTTCTACAACACATGTCAATTTTTATCTGAGTTATTGAAATCTGAGGCTATTCTGGGTTCTGCAAAGCTGATTATGTAGCTGTGTGTCTGAATTCAGTAGAAAAAATCATCCACAACCCTACGGCACTTGTCTGTCTCTACAAGATCTCAATTTTTAGAAGGAATCAAGGTAATTGTTGAACTACTTGGATTTCAAAGCACAAGTACCTTCACATACATTAATTACGAACAAACATGAGAAGAAAAAAACCCACCACCACCACCTCCAAAATGTAATGATTTCTAGTAAGCCAAATAATTTTTAAATAACTTTTAAAATTTTCTTAATCAGTAGGAGTGAACATGAAATACTGTTCTTCCTATTTTACTTCAAACAATTAACAGTAGTGTCATATCTTCAGTAGGATAAAAATGAAGTCTTAGTATCTAATTACAATTACATCAATTTCAACTATTCAACAGGGATTAATTAGCAGGAATAGCCTGCCAACACCACAGCTGAGACGATCTTCAGGAGTTTCTGGTATTCCACCTGTAGAGTCACCATCTTCTAAATGGGAACGGAGTAACAGTAAGAGATCTCATCAGGACCATAATGTGTCAAGGTAAGCACCTAACAGGATTTTAAGGGTAGAATATTAAACGTTGCCTTTCAAAAATGTCATATCTGTAATGGTGTAAGTATTTAAGGTAGAATCTTGTAGTTAAATTGTCTTCAAATTCTGATAGCATAAAATGGAAAACATATCAAGTTAATAGTATACTATACTTTTATAACTCTGTTCTCAAGTAGAAATTAAGTCACTTTAAGGCTGACTGGCTTGCACCATTGTGCTGAGTGGGACTGAATATTAGTTTTAGTAGGAAACAAACAAAAAAAGTAGTCAAAATAAATTACTTTGTTTTGCAATTGTGTAACGTAAATCATTACTATTTTCTTTCTCCTTTGAGTCGAAACTTGAAAGTGATACATATTTTAAACATATTGAAAAAATTCTATTAAAAACGCTGAAAAAAATTCACTGTCAAAATTGAACCAACTTACACAACTTAAAGTTTTCCTCCTAAGTCAGCATTAAATTTCAAAATAACAAATCTGTCTGTATTCTCTAACTCACTTAATTTTTTGATATCTATCGTTTTGGAAAAAAAAAAAACAGGTCGGGTATTATTTCTGTTAGACTTGTCTTTGAAATCTGATAAATTAAGACTAAAGATATTTGGATAAATACCTTTTTCCCATCCTGAAATTAAATAATTAGATTCACTGAAATTATTTTCACTTGAGGTTACGTATATGCATTTGCTTTTAATTGCATGTCACGTGTTTGTTTACTGCAGGAAATGTGTGATTAGAATTTTGGAGTGTAATTGCAGGTCTAGAACAGCAGATGGCGTATCATATCAGATTTAATACTACAAATATTGAAGTTGACAGTTACAAGCAGCATTATTTTTAAAATAATAAATAATTACGTAAAACTGATCTGAGAAGTAGGCTGTAGCAGCATAAGATTGTATTTACCATGTAAACAATACATTAGAAGCTTTTAATCCTATTCGAAAATGGCTAGCTTTGTTAAAGCATACACTATTGTATCTGATATTATCACTAAAGAATAAATTCACACATTATTGTGAAATATTTAGCAGTGGGATTTTAAGGAATTATGCAAAACCTAATGATTCAGCAAATTCCAATTACATTCCATAGTATTACTCAAAAAACAAAAATGTGAAAGCATCGTTCAGTGCTCTGTGGAGAAGCTGTGATAATCAAATGCAATTACCCAGAAGGATATTGGGCCCTTTCTAGACAACATTCATAAAACTAAATACCATTTTAGAAAATAAATGGTATGGCAAGTTGTCTGAATACACTCACTGTATTCAGTGCTACGTAGAATTTTCTGTTTCTTTTGCCCAGTACTTTTATATATGTAAATATTTTTTTTTCCTATTCTGTATGGTTGAGGTATATTGTCTATCTGATATTGAACTTGATTTCTTTCTAGTAGTTTCATTTTTTTGAATGGTAGTGGAATCATATCAGAGCAGTCTAGACACCTTGCAAGCATTTTATTAGATACTGGTGGAATACAATGTAGGCAGGAAGAAAAATTCTTCCTAGTTGGACTTCTTGTTTTTACGTTCTTGTTTGTTTGTAATTCAGCCAAGGATCTCATTCAAATGGGTCTTTTGGTGCAAATGTGCTGATGATACCGAAACAAAGATCATCATCTTTGACGTTGGCTCACCATATAGGTCCCAGGAGAGCAGGTAAGATTGACGTCCTGTCATCAGGCTCTACAAATTGCACAAGATAGTAACTACATCATGCAGTGTAATTTTTTGGAATTATTTTTCATGCAAATGTAACACTGATATAACATCAGCATATTCTGTATCTTCTAAAAATATACTTTATATGTATTTTTCATCTTCTAAGAATGCTCAAAATTACCGTTAACATCACCTTTGTATAAAGCTCAAATATTTGTCTAATGCTATGAATCTGCAACACGCTTTATTTGGCCTGGTTGGTGATTGTTAAATATTGCAAAGTTCACATACCTTAATAAGGAACCCTGTTTTTAAATTGCTTTTTCTTTTAGTACTTCTGGTTTTTGAAACAGAACAATGCTAATTATACACTGTGGACTTAAAAATTGTCCCTTAGATCAGCAAAACTTCATTTCTACTCCCAAGGCTTGTGAGTTGATTCAGAGTGGCCTGTGATAGTGTTTAAAATGTATAACCTACACATTCCTCATTTAAGGGCACTTAGTGCCCACAAGTTTTGTAACTTGTTAATGTGCAGTGTAGTCACTGCAATTATGATTGAATTTTTGTTTTTTAGCTGGCAGGAGAATAAGTAATTCACCTATGGGACACCCACAGGATGCTTAAATTATTTGCTCTTTGAGCTTTTGGCAAAGGGCATTTTTTTTCTCTTTGATAAAATTTTGTTTACAGTGGCTATAATTCACTTTGTGCACTCATAGATAACCTATCTTTTGTAATTTTTTTGCAAAGGAGAGAACTGATATTTTGGCTTAACTTTTAAATTCACTTGGGGTATTATAATAAAAGTGTGATTTTTATGGACTTTGTTTCCTCAGTTTCCTGAAGTGAGCTCTAGCTTAGTTTTTTCACAAGAATGGGGAATTTAGTGCAAGATTTATATATATATATATGTATATATTTGCTTGTTTGTTTTTAACTTTTTTATTAGTCGTGAAGAAAGTTTAGGGTTGTTTCTTATTTTTGTTACATTTGTTTGAATTGCATTGCATTAGACAGATTTGAGCAGACTGTCATAGCATTAATGAAAAGGCACATCACTGTTAACAATTGCCAATATTTGCTCGCTTTAATAACTAGCTTCAATGATATGTTTACAACTTTTTTCTTGCTTTGTTTTTAAAAGCATCTCAAGCTGTTCTTAATCACAGATCTTGGAAAAAAAGATTTTCCCAGATCTGTTACCAATAATGAATTGGTTTTGCTCACTTGTTTTGGAAAATTTAACAGTAAAAATCTGGATCAGAAAAGGAAATGGAAAGCTTCAACAACTGATTAAAGCTTGCCGAAGTTAAAAACGAAACAAAGCCAGATGTTGTACTGCCTTGCAAAGGCTACACATTCAGATGTGTAACCTAGACAGTGCAATATATCAGTAGCTCTCAGAACCTGGAATAAATCTTGCTGATCTATGTGTATTTGCTTCCACGTTCTTTACAGTTTTTAAAGGTTCGTGCTTAATTCCAGTCTTTCTGAACAGGGGTGTTTTTATTGTAATCTGATCCCAAGGTTATGTTTGTTTTGGAAGGTGCTTCTCCTGGCCTGAGTCCAGTGGGTTCACCTACGCATGGATCTGTTTCCAGTGGCAGCTGGTCACCTGTAGAATTTCCTGATACTGCTGATTTTCTCACAAAACCAAGCATTAATATCAACAAGCCTCCAGCACACACATTTAGTTCTTCAGATTTTCAGCAACCAGTTAAAACACCTGTAGGTTATGTGTGTGGCAGGTACTGTAAACTGTTATATTTTCACTAACTCAATGTGTAGAAAATACTAATAATGTTGTTTTTCTTTCTTTGAAAGTAAGACCTATTATTAGTATGGAAAAAAGGCATGGCATAATAACTTGTAACTGTTACCCATGGAACTGAAGAATGCTGCATGTGTGCAATTGAAATGGAATGGTAGGAAATGCAGCAGTTACTATGTTGTAACAGTATTTTGCAAATTTTAGAGAATTATTTCCTGCTTGGGATCTTAATTCTGTATATCTAAACGCTTTCTAAATAATTAGCCTTACTTTGTTAATTAGTGTAAGTGAGTCCAGGGGAGGTGACAGCTGATTATTTTTGAAGTACAAATTAAGTCTGTATGTGTCTAAATAGAGAAGATACTAATGTCATGTGATGGAGGAACCTTGAAAAGCATACTTTTTAAAGGAAAGTAATTTGCAGATATTTTTTAATAGAACACAGCAATAGTAAAAGAAGAAAAGTACTGAATGTTTTGCATATATTTCATGTATTCTGTAAGCTGTGGACGTCAGATACTCAAGCCTATTCCATCACTAGAGCAAGAATTTGTGGAATATAAAGACAAAAAATCAGGTGGGATTTTGAAAATACATAAATATTTTTATTTTTTTCCAAACACAATTAAAAAAATATTTTTCTATTTCTACATTAAATTTTACTATATTTTTAAGTAATATCTATCCATGTATTTTATTCTGCTTGGTGTTGTTGATACAATCTAAAATATCGACTACTTGAGAACAATAGGCTACCAGCTATACTTTCATAGAGCTGTACTCAGTATTTCAAAACATCTCTACCATCTCAGTTAAACTTCACATTGAAACCATTTGTGCAAGTAAAACGTCATACTACCTTTTCTAAATTTCAAGTTTATTTTGTAGTAGACTTCCACCTTTACAACTTCTTGTTTTTAAATTCTTAGCTTAGAATCAAGCTATTTCTTTTGTGAAGAAATGTGTGTAAATTCAAGAATTATTAGGCAATAGTGCTTTACGAAGAAATTACTGATGCAGTATTTATCTATTTATTTTCTTTAAGGTGAGGTTGGAAGCGCTGGTCTCTCAAATGAGTCTTTCCACCATGGAGAGGAGACAAAGGATGAAAAGAAGGAATTAATTACTCAAACACAAAATAGTTCACTTGTAAGCATGCAACTGCAGAAGAACTTGCAGTAACTTATGTCAATAGAGTATTTGTTTATCATTTCAAATGTGCTGTAAAGTGGTTTTTGCATTGCTAATAACTGTAATGTCTGAAGGGATATGTTGCATCACTGCAACGAAAGTTCACGGTTGTTAATAGGGTATTTCTACATTGCATATATTTCACTAGCAAGTGACAAGATAGTGGCTTGCACAAATTTTTGTTGATGAAAATTAATTTGTGTAGAGTTAATGTAGTACATACAAATAGTACTTGACTACTATTTTCTCCTGAAATTTTATGAAATATGGAAGTTTCAGTGGAACTATTAATGTTCACATAATGCAGTATACTGGAAGTGCAAGAAGACAAAGTATTTAATAAGCTTTACTGATATTTTGGATCTTCGCAATGCTTTTTTAAAGCTAGTTCAGCTTTAAAAGGTATTCTCAAAGCTCAGTATGTTTTGGTAGCCTACTTTTGCTTTGTTTTATTAATTCAGTTTGCTTTAAAAATGATGGTAATGATAAAATAATTGTCCACCATCTCAGGAAGCTCCCCCAGATATGGAAGTCCAGCAATTAACTATGCTAATTGTACTGTTGATTTATTATTTCCTCATAGCTGCAGGTATAGCACCATTCAATAAATTGATTAGTGGTTTATAATTTTCGTAGGGGGTTTTTTGGTCAATATTGCTGACAAATTAGTTTTCTTATATTGAAGGTTATTAAAAATCTTCCCCTCATGCAGGTGGTGCAGAGTCCTAAATTAGAAACAATGTCAATAGAACATGAGTCACTGATGGAGAAAATGAACAATTGGAATTTCCAAATTTTTGACCTTGTGCAAGAAATGGGAGACCAGTCTGGAAGGATCCTTAGCCAGGTTTGTTGTCTTCCCTCACATGAGGGAGAGGAAGGGTGCTTGAAGCTGTTTTGCTTTTATATTTTATTTAAAATAAGAAAAAGTTTTGTATCCAACATATATTTGAAGACTGTTGTAAAACAGAATTTTCATTTTTCATGTGCTCCATCTCATTGTAACCCATAAAAAAAAGTGATTTGTTTATAGACAAGTTACTCTAAATTGACTGAATTTTGTTTTCAATGTAAAAGTAGGTTAGATTTGTGGGTACTGGAATAGGCTTTGTAGTGATGTGCCATTTCCTGTAATTGTTTTCAGAGTTGCTACTGTGTTTGTCAACCATTTCTATTTTTCTTTATTTCAGTAAAATATTTCTGCCAGAGCTACACCTGTGGGGGAAGAGAAGTGATCTTTTAGGCAGTCTTTTGCCTCTTGATCTTCCAAACAATGGGATTTTTTTTCCATGCTGCTTTCTGCATGTAGCATCCCTTTTATCTCTTTCTGACTTACTGTTAAACTCTTTGGTGCAGTTTAATGTTGTGCTGAAGCCCAAGTAGTGGCGAGTGCAGAAGAATGAACCTCTATACTCTTCCCCAGTCTTTCTCCTTCATCGATGTCACCTGTAAACTTCTGTCTCTCTCTTTATACTGGATGTAGAAATCGTGGGGCTATAATATGAGCTAACTTTGATTCTGACCTGAAAACTAAATGCTTTTTTACTTCCTGGTATCTTAATTTTCTAAGTATTCTATCCTGAATTAGAATGCATGTTTCTCTTGATTCTAAGGTAGTGTTATGAACGTGCTCCTGGAGGGAAGGAAACAGGTTAGAAGTAGTCAGGCGCAGATGGAAAAATAGACCAAGAACTATGCTGAAGTCAAGAAAAAACAGTGGGGATAATTTAACTTTTGTCATTAGATGCTATCTTTTCTTTCCTAATCACGAGTGTTCTGGCTATTTTTTTGAGTCTTCAAATAGATGTTTGTTTTTGTTTTATTTGACCAAAATTGACAGCACTTTCGTCACCTCAGTTATTGACTGCTGCTAATGTGCAGTGTAGAATGCCACAATTCTTTTTTCAGTGGTATTTTCACAGTTGTCTTCCAGTGTTCTTTGATCCATACTATCTGGCATTTCATTTGTGTGCAGCCTATAGGATGGTTTAAACCTGTAAGTAATTCAGTTAAGTAATGCAGGTTTCTACTTAACTCTACCAGAATTTATGTATCAGTGCTTCCTGGTACTATGTGTATGTGTATTACCTCTACTCCTCTCCAGTCCTTTTGTCAGTTATGCTATAAGCATCTGTATTTTGGTTTAGATCCAAATGAAAGCTGCATTTTTACTGTTATTAGTTGTAAGACTCTCAGATTGGGTATGTATAAAGGAAACAATTAGGACAGATGGAAGCATGGAAGTCCCCTCATTTGCTCTTGTATTGCTTGGAGAACCTCCCACCCTTTAGAGCTCATTCTCTCTCAAGTGGTTGGGAAAGAGATACCAAAAAGTTGGCAAGTTGTGTCTTTGAAAAGCTTTCTCAATATTTTCAGTCTTAAAGGGCTTTTATGTCTTTGTAGTCACCAAAGTTTTACTTGTATACTTGCATTTTTTTGTACTCTATGTGTATGTGTTGATGTTCTGAGGACATTTTGATAGCTTTTTATAGGTTTCTTAAAAAAAAAAACCTGAGATGTGAGTAGAAGAGAGGACTTGTTTACCAAGGTCTCAAAAATAAATATAAAACGTGGTGTGGCTTTTCTTCTTTCTTTTTGTGTTAATAGGTCTGCCACTATAGTTAGGTAATCTGAATTTTTGAGTAATAAGTAAGAATACAGATTTCTTCTGTTTAGGTCACGAATGGGGTAAAGCATCAGTTGTCTAATGTACTAAGAAAAATTTGGTAAATATTATTAAAACAATCAGTTATGCGTATAATTTAGCAGTAGTAAAGTGGAGGTTTTTTATCATACGTATTTAAGTGATTGTTGATGTTTTTTTTTTAATTTTGAATTAATAATTATTAAACATCTGACTGTATGACATCAGCTTTCAAGCAAACTTTAATGAGTTATCAGTAATTTTCAGCTTTTATCAATGAGCAACATTTTAAAAGAGGATTATTTTTAGAATTGAAAAAGCAGAGTATGCTTAGCTATTGTGATATTTACAGGCTTAAATTCATTTTCATGTATGTTTAGGTAACTTACACCTTGTTTCAAGACACTGGTTTGTTTGAGATTTTCAAAATCCCAGTTAAAGAATTCATGAATTACTTCTGTGCCCTGGAAAATGGCTATCGAGATATTCCCTGTGAGTAATATCCAATTGTATGTTTTTTTCTTTTATATTTATGTATTTCCTTGAGGTATATTAATATTCAATATGGAGGTCTACAGCATATTTTTGTGATTATTTGTGTGATATATCAGTCAGAATTTAGCAAAAAAATCCAAAAAAATCCGGTAAACAAAAAACATTCCAAAACTACACTTGTTAATGTATAAGCTGAATATACTCTTAACAATTTTGAATGAGTAGTTCAATCAAAAATACTGAAGTCAGTGAGAGAACCTCATCTGATTTAACAGCAAATTGGATGAGGGCTGTAATTGAAGACTGAAAAAGAACTTTGACTGAAATCATTCATCAATCTGTTTAGAGCTGCCAACATAAAAATTAAATAAAAAATAATGTCACAGATGTTTTTACTGGTTCAGATGCCTGTAGGAGCCAAATCAGTACGAATGAGAAGGGCCGTCGCTGATTTAAAGGTTTCTTAATCCATTCCTGACATTCAGATAGGATGAAGTGTGCTTAGAGGTTGTTTGACTTTTATCTGACTTTTTCTTAAAAACTTTCAATCATAGTGGCTACTCCCATTAAAATGCTATCTTTTCCTTAATATTTGAGATTTCTTTATAATAAATTTGGTCAATTGGATGTTTTGTTATTAATTATCCTTTGCGGGGTATAGATGGAACAGTACTCTGCTCATATTTAATGAAAGTTCTTCTTTTTTGAAAGTCTGTTAAGTCACTGTTATATACAAAACTCAAATTTTCCTTTGTAAATTCTTGTTTTCTATGCTTACTGCTTTTTACATTTTTTCCCTGGAGAAGACTCAAAAGTGGCAGTATAAATACTATCAGATTTTCATATAGCACATCTTTTAATAAAGAGTATGCTTCATTTTATTGTCAATCAGTGATTCTCTGTAGATCCTTTCTGCAGCATACAAAAAACATTATTATACTGTGGTCTAGTGGGAGTATAATTTTAACAAAAACAATTAGATAAAAAAATTGATATAATTATTTAGATAGTAAAGTTCAGTTCTGTCTTGGATTCTTACTCATTTGGTTGCTTAGTCCTTTTACTTACTTTTCTGTGCTGCTTTTTTCCCCGGGTCTTTTTGCAAAAATAGAACACTCAAGGAAGTTAATTACATGTTTAATAGGAGATAATAAAGTGCTGCTTTTGTATGAATAAAATTATTGTCATGTACCATGTCACAAGTTTTCTCAGTTCATCTGTCTGTATATGATTCCTTTTTCTGATCTTGTTTCTCCACATGGTAATGTAAGTTAAACACAGTTGTTTTGATGTTCATGTCTTACTGTATTTTAAGCTTAACTTTTTTGTAAGATATATAGACATTATGTCTTATGCAAAACATAAATACACATAAGCATTAGCTGATTATTTGTACATGTTTGTGGAAACTGCAGTAAGTTTACAACACAGATCGAGAAAGAATGAGAAAATGACATTGAATAAAGCATCATGAGAAGTAAAAGTCAAATATAAAGTATTATATCTGACTAAAAGCATTAGAAATAGTTTTCTGTTGGTTCTTGTTTCTTTTTTTTTCCCCAAGGAAAAAATGTGGTGTTTTTTTTAATGTGGATCTGTTTTAAATGAATTTACACACAACAACTTCAGTAAAGTGTGTAAAGTAACTGGCCTATCTAATGTATTTATTTTTTAATTTTCAGATCACAATCGTATACATGCCACGGATGTTCTTCATGCAGTATGGTATCTGACCACGCGGCCCATTCCTGGATTTCAGCAAGTTCATAATGAGCGTGTACTGGCAACTGATATGGGTATGTATCCACATAGTTTCATAGTTTACTTTTGCTGTAAGAATGTTTCAATGAAATTACAATACATTGTACAAAACCACTAATTATCCTTATCACTCAAGCAATATGACAATACTGTTACACAGTATTCAGAAGTAAAATCCACTTGGTTTTAGAATAGTTATTAGAATTGGCTTGTTAGCCAACAGAACTGTTTCACTCGAGTTTTCTGTGCTAAATAAAACCTCTGTATATTGCTATAGTCAGCACATTTTTAACACTTAAAATACAGTAGACTAATTTAAAATTTGTCTTTTTTTATTGATTACGACATATAACAGCTCTTCCAAAAATCTTTTATTTGTAGGAATGATTGTTATCTTATAATGGGCAAATAAAAGATTCCTGAATGATGTTAATATCCCTGTGTGGTACTAGGTAAATAATTGGTTTGAATACAGGAGCTCTAGGACTTTCCAGTTTTGGGACACTTAAAAAACTTCAGAATGTCCTGCAAAAATTTGCTGCCCTTGATTAATGTCTTGAATAGCAAAAGCTTTCCCTGAATTTTTAAGATTGCAACTACCCTGTTGGGCATGATGAATTTACAATTCTTACTGACCTTTTCAGTTGTACTTTGAAATTGCTGGTTTATCTAGTAACATGATTTTTTCTTAGATGAAGCTGGTGGTGTTGTTCCTGATCAAGTCAGCTATATTTCTTCAAAAAGCTGTTCTATTACTGATGACAGTTATGGGTGCCTGGCGTCAAACATTCCTGCCTTGGAATTGATGGCTTTATATGTGGCAGCTGCCATGCATGATTATGATCATCCTGGTCGTACAAATGCTTTTTTAGTAGCTACAAATGCCCCACAGGTAAGAAATTGTTTAATCGGGAAACTATTTCTGTCTGAAAGGATAATAGTAAAAAATAATTACTACTTAGCTTTTTTTTTTTACTCTCATCTGCCATTTCTTTCCCCTGTAACCCTCAAAACTAGAAGGCAATACATAATCATGTAGTTTAATTAAGAAAAAGAAGCAGAAAAGAACAATATCTTGTTAGTGACTAGTCCTTAAGCTACAGATTATTAAATTCTAAATCTTAAGTCTCTAACTTATGATTCTCTTCTTTTGTAGGCTGTTCTTTACAATGACAGATCAGTCTTAGAAAATCACCATGCTGCTTCTGCCTGGAATCTTTTCTTATCACAACCAGAATACAACTTTTTATCAAACCTTGATCACGTGGAGTTTAAGCGTTTTCGTTTCTTAGTGATTGAAGCAATCCTTGCCACAGATCTCAAGAAGCATTTTGATTTCCTTGCAGAATTTAATTCCAAGGTAAGTTACATTTGACTGCCTGCACTGAGCTTGTCGTGATATACTGACGTTTGTGTTGCTATTGAATATTAGTTGATGTCAAAAAGTTGTATTGAAAATTGTATATTAAGGAGTTGTTTTAAATGATACAAAGACTCTATTTTCTTCATACAGAAAAATTTTGTGTTGGTTTGTATATTGCCTGGTGGGCCTACAGTAGACCCCAGTCCTATCTCATCTGAGAGATGAAAAATGACTTTTTTGACGAAGTTAAGATTAAAAAATTCTGTAGAAAAAGTAATGCAAGTGTCTAGGTGCAGAGCCTAAAAATATAATACCCAGAAATAGTTTTAACTTCACTTTTCAAAATGCATTTGTTCAACCTAGGCCAATGATATTGACAGCCATGGTATAGAATGGAGCAATGAAAATGATCGCCTGCTTGTCTGTCAAATATGCATCAAACTGGCAGACATCAATGGCCCAGCAAAAGTTCGAGAGCTGCATCTGAAATGGACAGAAGGCATTGTTAATGAATTTTATGAACAGGTATGTATAGAAAATATACATATTATTAATTTGAGGCAGATGCTTCTGTTGCTAAATGTGTATCTAATATAAACATTACTCCTTGTCAGGATGAAGTCAGATAAAGTATTTCCGTCGTCTTATTCTGAATACTGTCAAGTTATTTCTATATGAAACAAATCAACATTATCTTTCACTTCCTATCAGTTCTGTTAGAAGCTTGAAGATAAGCTCCCTACCAATGTTTGGAGATACTGAGAGCAAAGGTGAAGGGAGGATTATGAGATGTGAAGTCTTAAAACGATCATGGAAAAGATATCTTAACTACATTTTCATTTATTTAGTCTATGTTCCTATTGCCTTTGGTAAAAGATGCAATCAACTTCATTTATCTCTTTAAAATTAAAATGTGCAGTTAACATTTTGAGAAGTTTTTTTTTGTGATCTCTTTTTCAGGGTGATGAAGAGGCAAGTCTTGGATTACCTATAAGTCCTTTCATGGATCGTTCTTCTCCACAGCTTGCAAAACTGCAAGAATCTTTCATCACTCATATAGTTGGCCCCCTCTGTAATTCCTATAACGCAGCAGGGCTGCTTCCAGGGCAGTGGGTTGATGAAGAAGAGGATGTAGAAAGTAATGAAGATGACGAAGGAGCTCAGTTGGAGAGTGATGATGAAGAAATGGAAGATGATCTCATTTTAAGTAAGACTTTATATTTCAGTTGGTACCTGGTTTTCTTGTACTAGATTTTAGGCATAGCTATCGTGATTATCCTTATGAAGTTAAATGCTCTTCTTGTCCATGTTGCTATTAAAATATTGTGAATAAACATCCATGGTTTTTTGCTTGAATTTACATCTCATTGTCACCATGGCATTATTCTGTCTGCATGTAAAATGTGATGTCTTTCAATCTCAAAAAAAAATAAAATAAAATAAATACTGCTTTAAATTTTACAGAAGCTCAAAGAAAAAAAGGTAGAAGAGTATTTTGCCAGTTAATACACCATCTAAGTGAAAATCACAGAATATGGAAGAAAGCGATTGAAGAAGAAGAAGAAAATAAAGCAGAAGGAGCCAAACCTCTAACTGAGATCTCATCTTTACCTCAAGCAGATGAAATTCAGGTTATTGAGGAAGCTGATGAAGAAGATGAACGGCAGCTAGGAGAAGAAAAGACATGCTGAGTAAACTCCAGTTGTGTTCAGTACGATGATAGGAAGTCCTATTGTTTTCACTGTGCAGACTTCTGCCTGATGCATTTCACTTAAAATCGAAAGGCCTTAATACTGTGAGAGGATTCTTTCTGCTCCAGTGGAATCCCACTGCTATGCACTTTCACCACACAGAATACAAAACTTTACTCAAAAATTAAGTATTGTATACCCTGATGCAAAGTTCTTTATGCCTTAGTTGGTATAAAATAACCTGATACAATGCTGCCTTGCTGAATATGGAACTTATTTTCCTTGAGGTACCTGCAATTTTTAGAAACATTCAGTGACTTCGATTACCAAAGTGGCAAGAACTTTTTGCTAACAAGGATATGTTTGATGAATTCTGATATTATCTTGTGCATTTCATGTTGTTTTTGAACATGAATAAGAAAAATTCTGTGCCTACCTGAAAACTATATTCCTGTTGCAGTGCAAGCCTGTTGTGGGGTGTCTACGTTAGTGCAATCGTGTGCTTAATGTAGTCATCTCAGAGCAACTACTCAAGGACTGTGACAGAAATGCTAGATTTTGATACTTGTGGTTTAAAATAAGAAAAAATCAGGTGCATCTATTTATGATGCTTTTTATTCTTGTGCATAATCTGATGGTTTGAATTTTTTTTTTGCAGAAAATATTCAGGTTTGCAGTGGGTGTTCATGATAGTTCATTGAATGAGACCATTATCATCTGTTGCCTTGTTGTTTTGTGGTAAAACATTAAAAATCTGTTCATCTACTTAAATTATTGAGGGATTTTATTCTTCTAGTTATAATGCTATGTTTCCTGCCCTTACTCAGGTTCCTGTTTAAAGAACAAGTCAACAACACAATAGATTTTATCTTGTACCAATTTCTGGTATTAAATTGTAAAGTAGTAAGATCGTATTTCATTTATTCTTTGTATGTGAAACTTTAGGAGAATTAAAGATTTTTTTTTACAAAAGATAGAAACTACTGCTTCAAAATGACTAGTGTATTTTAACGTGCCTTACATCTTTTCTTCCATCACAGACGTAGCTTACACTGCCTCCAAGTTTGACGTGCATCCAGAAATATACATATGGAAAGGAGAATATGAAAACTTCGTGTAAAGCCTAATAGTAAGATAAACATCACTGTGTACAGTAGACTTTAGATCATTTAGTTTTAAGATAAGAAACTTAATCTACAATCCATACAAACATATATTTTAGGAACAATACAATTGTAGTGCTAATTGCAAAAGTAAAAATGCATAAGTTAAACTGCAAGTAAATCATCACCTTATGCAAGCCTCAAATAAAACCTAGCTTTAAAGTGCACTTTTTAATACTAAGCATTTATATGCAGCGCAGATGAATGGCATTAAAAAATACACATGTTGCTGATGTATGTTAGCATATTTTTGTTTACATTTACATTGGCTTGAAAAAGATGAAACATTCCTACAATAATCTTATGTAAATTATTTTGTTCTGTTCCACACAACTTAATATATATTCTACTCTTTGGCCAGTTTAAAATAACTGAGAAGGATTCCCCACCCTGCCCTAATGAGCTGCTTGTGGATTGTCTTTTGAAGACCACTGAGATGTACTTTTCTGTTCTACCTTATCAGTGTCAGATTCCCCTTTGCTACCATTATTACTTTCAGTTTTTTTAATCTTAATTTTACTTCAATTATTATATATTCTTGTTTCACTGATTTTGGTTTGTTTCACTTTCATTCACTTGTATTTGACAATTGCTGTTCATGTACTTCCCTTACAAATGAATTGAAGACTTCAGAAATTATGCTTGTTCCACTATGCTGTTTTCTTAGCATCCTGTTTTTAGCCTGTGTATTTGTGTGTTAAAAAATGTGTTTTAATGCTCCATAGTTTAATTTTTCCATGACTTAAAAAAAAAAAAGGATGAAGATGTGTCTAAAGTTAGTGTTAGTCTTTTGCATGAGAAGTTTCCATTTAGCTGAATTTTAAAAGGAGTATCATTAAGAGGTGTTATAAAGAGACAGTAAGAAGGTAAAAAATAATATTTTATCTTTTACTGAAGCATTGACAGCAGTTCTATCTGGTGACAACATTGCCAACAAATTGTATCCCACTTTTCTTTTATTTTCTTTAGAAATATTGAAGCATTTTTTAAACTCAGGGAAAAGGTGTCTCACCATTTATTAAACTAATAGTCCCAATATGTGCTTTCAATTAGATATTTTCAAATTGCAATAGCTTACTTTGATGCTCAGGTGTGAATGTGTTCAAAAGCATCTTATTATGCCTGTTATTTATGTGTATATAATATGTGACTTACTGTTTCCCTAGAGCTAATGTCATCAAAGGTTGCTTCAAGGCATGTTTGCAGAAATGGAGGTAACTTTAACTGAAGTGCTCTAATCTTTCAGAAATACTGATGGAAAGTTACTTGAATGTTGTTTGGGCTGTTGTCAGCAACATATATCCTTACGAAGCAGGTCATGCTTGTTCTGGTAACAGACTACTGAAAAGTTACTGCTAATTTTGATCTGTGATCACACTTCTGTTCAGCATCTACCAGGGTACACTAACGCGCACAGAGAAGCACACAGAACAACTTCAACATATTTTCTAAAGCAGCAGTCACTTCTTGTTTGATCAAGAAGTAGACTAAATTAGCCTACACTGAATTTTGTTGATACCTGATAGATATTCTTATTGCTAATAATATTTTTGGTTTTGCCTTCACAACACCTTTCCTGTCAAAACAGTCTACCATCTCCTTATTGCCCTCCTTTACAACATAGGTTGGATTACTTGCTCCTATGCACACAGTACACTCAGAACTACACTGTGAAGTTAGTTTTCTGAAAGGAGACCATTCCCTCTACACTCTGGAGACCTCTGGGTGTCATGGTGATACTAAAGAGTCAAAGACAACTACTTGCCTTCTCTTTCTGTGAGTTATTCCTTCACAGTGAAGTCAGATGGTGAGTTGTAGATTCAAAACGGAAGGATTGGTGTAATATTACTTCAGGTGAGTTCAAGTTTACAATGTTTGAGTAAGATCTTATTTGCTATATACATAAAACCATTTTTTACTGTGTTTCTTTCATTCAACTTGGTAGTAAGAGGATTCTGCTGGAGGAGAGAAAAGTACCCTTTCCTGAGGAAGTAGCGATCTTCACTCTGCTTTCAACCACCCTTTTCAAGTGGAAAGGAGTGGAGTGCATTGTCATAGGCATTGAGACTGGCTGTCAAACACAACCAGTGACAGGTAATCAACATAGAGAGTTAGCAAAATTCAGGAGCTCACTTCTACCTCTGGGGCTTCCTCCTGGGCACTTGTAGTTGAGTCAGTGCTTCTGATTCTTCCAGAAGTATACCAAGAATTTGAAGTCACGCAGCCTGAAACTAAAAAAAAAGACAGTACTTTCCCTTTTATCCAAAAACTTTTCAGAAGCTGTGAGGGGTGCTGAACTGAAGTGTTATTTGCTAGTATTTGTGGTTATTTGCTAGTATTTGTGAGATCAAGAATTCCACCCTGATACTAGACTAACAGTAGAGGGATAGAATCATCAGAGGTGATGAATATTTAAAAATAAAAAGTAGGCATGGCATAAATGTATTGGATTTTAGATACATGCAAAAGATTTTTACTTATACAGAAGAGAGACTAACGTTTTATCATTTCAAGCCAGTTCATTGTCTTTAAAGGGCATGGAAACATGACTGTCATGGTACTTCTGTTGTTTAATTCAGTACTTCTTTGGCTTAATAGAAACAAAAATTAAGTCATGCTGCTAATAACAATACAGCTATTATATATGAAGTAGGGATGCAGGTTTAAGAAAACTGATTTTTTTGTGGCTCATAATTGTTAATATAGTTATAAAACATGCAGAAAATAAATGTGAAGTTGACTAAAATAGATATAACAAGTACGATCAAGGCAGTGTCTTTTCTTTCCTTTCTCAACCTTTCCTCAGAATGGTTTCTGAGTAATTAGATTTCTCACTTCTGTATAAATGCAAATGAGGCGATCAATTGCTTTCATTTTTGCAATGAGTAATTTTTCTTCTGTTATCTCCAGAATTAAGCCTTCAACTTGCTGTAGTAATCATACTGTGACTTTTCAGAGATGAGGATAGCAAAAGAACACAACTGTTAACTGGTCTTAACTGATCCATCTGATCCTAGTTTATTGCGGTCATGAACAATTAGTATTCTTCTGCGTAATGAGGAAGAATAATGACTAATATTTCTGAAGTGTAACAAGAAGGAAAGCTTGTGAACAGTGATGCTCCTAGCAGTGTGCATATTCCAACATCCTTATGAATACAGCAGATATACAGTTCCTACCTCAAGACGTTTATGTACTTACACACAAGTCGTAACCATGAAGACCAATTGCTCAGTTTTGTTGAACATTTTCACTCTTCTTTTAGACACTTCTGGCTCAGGCTTGAAATAATACTTCCGGTTAGTCTCAATTCTATTATTTTTTATACTCTAAAATGGCAGAGTAAGAAGCAATTGCTTGTTTTGCTAACAATAGCACTCAGCTGAAGAGAATGGTTTCAGTAAAATAAGCTGATTTTCTTAGGTACTGAGATTGAAATGTCTGTCTAGAAATCACCAGACTTAAAATGCTATGTTGTGATTCATTCAGGATACTGAATAATTGATGTTTAATGCACCTAAGGGACTGACACACAGTTCTAAGTGACACAGCTGACCAGACACCCTTTAAAAAGTGCTCTACACAATCAGAAATTTTTGACTGGGATGCTTCTTCTGGAATCTGTATGCTGTGAGTCGTCTTTTTGTTTCTGTACTGCAAGCGATCACAGATGTTAGCAACTAGTGTCTGTTCTAGGTTCTAATGCTCTATTACCTGGCAGGACATTAATATCTGCAAAACAGAGGCTATAAGGCCTGTACAGAAGAGAAACTATCACATGATTTGTTTGTGAGTTTTCAGTAAAATAGACATGTCTTAACAGTAAACCAGTAGAGTCTTTAAATAATGAGATGGCATAGTGTTTCAGATGATTCTTATTGTTCACCTTGTGATTTGTCCATGTTCTAAATATTTTTGCCAAAAATCAGGTGATGATTCACTTCTGACTCATTGTTACAGATCAGCAAAACCCTTTGCACCTTGGATGAGATCAAAGTGTTTCCATTTTACTTGTGTATAAAACAAAGACTATTGCTTGGCTTCAAAGACTATTATGCAAACAGTCTTGACATTGCTTATTGCAAGTGCTAGTTAGGCATGAAAGTTTTCTGTTGTCTGTGGTCATTCAATTGGGCTTTCTTGTTGATTAATCTCTGTGGTATTACTAATTTATCTGATGCGTATTTTAACTAAGCTTCCTCTCACTCAGAAGTGAATGAAGAAGCATTTATCTTTGAGAATGAATTTCTAACCATTTTGTTCTATTCAGTGTAAATAAAAAGTTACCAATATACCATTTCTAATTTCAGATGCTACATTCCAGTAAGGGTATCTGTCCATTAGATAATTGAATTCCTATACAGATTAGCAAAATGCTCAGAATAATCTTTTCAGTGTTTCTAATGTTTAGGACAGTATTTGTCTAAAGACTGAGAAACTTGTCAATCGCTGAAAGAGAATTTCTTATAGTATGAAGGAAGTCTTACAAGGCCTGACAAACAGTTCTGAGAAAATGTATTGCTAGGTGAGATGAGTGAACTGTGTAACTTACTGACCTCCTTTCTGGACCAATACTTCAAGTATTAGCATTACAGATGGGTTTTCATATGAATCATTTTAAGTATCAATAGGAAAATGTGCAAAATGATAGAAAAAATGTTCTGTAAATGAAAAGCTTTAACATTATGAGTGGTAATGCATCTCACACTGGAAAGTTGTCTTATTTGTTGAGTGAGAAAGTTAGAGTTCCTTGCAGGGAAAAGGAGGGAACTCCAGTAAATTCTGAAGCACAGATAGAGTTAAGATTCTGTGTACTTATATACTTATGAAAAAATAAGAACTTATTCATGTAATACCTATATAGATACAAGAAAGATCATAAGTATCTAGCTTTTTTTCCTGGAAAAATTAGACCCATGCAGTAATGTTATGATGCATGCTCATCATCAGCACTATTATTTTACCTGAGGTTATTGTGCAAGTTAAAGACAACCAGAGAGCATTTGGGCTGCTTAAACTGGGAGAATTTAGAGAGAAATTAAATTACCTTAGAGTAACTAAAATTCTTTAAGGCGTTTTATCCTCAGTTGTTCTACCTAATTTGCATTCCTTGCTTGTATGAAATTATACCTCCATTGCCTATTTTGTGAAGGTCCTGAGCAATGACAGTCATCTTGTTTTCCCTCATTTTAGTGGGAGCAGAAGATTTTTTGGTTTGGCCCTTCTTGTTTAGATACTAGCAGTGGGATTAATTTGATTAAGCATCCTAACAAATTAATAGTAATGGAAAAAGCTGTTGTATATGTATAAGCACATGACGTGTAAGTATATATAGCATACTCTTATTTTCATAAGTCAGTTTATACAAGTTAGAAATATTTCCTTTAAGGATTTTAGTACTAGTCTAGCCAAGTAAGTCAGCAGGTGAAAACAGCAAGGGAAAAAATGTATTCTGTTTTCTGTTACATTACTATAGGCTGTTATAAATAACATGTAAAATTTTGGGCAAGCAGCCATCTGCTGCAGTAATAGTAAGCTATTGGATTAGATTGCACATTCCTGGTTTGATCCATTATTTTAATGGATTTAATCTATTTGGAATCTTACTCATTCAAGAGAATGTAGCAAACAAAATGTCCCTTGAATTCTGGCAGTCTTCCTAAAAAATGACCACTCTGAGTATGGGTTCTGCCTAATTCTAATCACATTGACATCGAGATAGTTGACAGTCTTCAGAAATATCTAAAGGGATAATCTAGAAATGGAAGAATCTGCTGATCTTCAAATTGTATGAAGGACAGAATAAGGCAAAATGTTTCCAGAACTGAAGTTTAATTTGATCTTGATTAGACACTGGTTTTGTCTAGTAGTTACCAAAAGTTAGTAGTTACCAAAGTAAGGACAGTACCAAAGCAAAACCTCAGACATCCAGCTGCTATGAAAATCCACGTCTGTACCTTCTCAGACCGATTATACTGAGAATTTACCCTCTCAAGCTTGTATTTATTTAATAGTCCATTGCACTTGACTGTATTCTCTTGTTTTCATTTTCCATTTGTCTTACCTTAAGATAAAATCTGATCTGGCACTCAAACAATTATGATTATTTTTCTGTTTATCCTTAGGCCTTATGTTTTCCAATTTAGTGTATTTTTTGCAAAATTTATGTACTATTGTTCTCTTTCTTTTTTAAATGACATCATTGTCTTACTGTTGTTTTCCTGAACTTGCTACTTTTTCAAGTGAACATGCTGTCGTAATTGAAAGCATAATCTCTCTCATCTACTCGCTAGTATTTGCACCGGTACAAACCCATAGGCTCACCCCAGGATAAAAATATGGAGATTAATGGCTTATTTTCATCATGCAGACAGCCACAGACCTAATTGTGTAGCTCAGCTGCACACCAAATCAAAGCAGAGCTTGCTAGCTAAGTCAGCTCAAGCTACTTCAACTCTTGAATAACTAGCAGACATTCAGAACTCAGAGAAAAGTACATTCTATAAAAGTGATGATTGAGACTGCTGTGGGAGAACACTATGACCTTATGTCATAATGCATGTTAGGCAATGCAAGTTAGAAGCAGGGCATGGGAGCAATATCTATTAGCCGATTTTATAGTTTCTTAATGATTCTGGGTAACTGTGCTCACTGTTCATTATATACATAATTCCTCATCTACAGTGGTTTCAAGATAATCACATAGCTTCCAGTTTAAAGGTATTTCAGCTTGACTGCTGTTCTTTTCTACTAACTGAAGAGACCAGCTTTTTGTTCCCTGTACAGACAGCTGTAGATTGTAATAAAGTCATTATTAAGTTATATTTTGTAAATGAAGTGAATGAATTGCCTTGGATGTGTGATTAGCCTATGTGTTCATCAGTGTGTTTCTGTGATGTACATTCTGGAAACATGCTTGAGCCTCAGCTCAACCAAAACTAACAGTGCCCGCTACAACCAAGTCTGAAATAATAAATCATGTCAACAGAGAAGCATATTTGTTTATACATAGATCTGCCCTGATATGATCACATAATAAATGCTCAGTTCATAAATCAGTAGAAGTAGATTGCAGGAAGCAAGAACACATGGCGTAAACACTTTCTTAGTTACTCTTACAGCTCTACAGAAACAGAACCAAATTTTAAATGCTCTTATATTTATAGACAACATATCAGGACACAGCATTCAAAGAATGCTTGTGCCAGCAACAAATACATATGTAGCTTCTGTATATTCATTCAGTATTCTATCAACCTAAGATCTTTTGGCTGCAGAGTTAAAGCTTGTGTTTAATTATATGTTATAATTCACCATGAATCCCAACTTCCTTTAAGAATTACAGCTTTTCAGAATGGGTTTCCTTCATCTTTTTCCTGTTCTGTGTCATTGCCTTGTAGACATATGAATTTATACTTGGATACATCCACAAAGGCCAAAGGGAAGATCTTCTATTGATATTGGATCTGACTCATAAAAACATACACCTGCAAGATGGAGAGATTGTAATGTGTATCTATGAAAATAATTTGGTTGATTTACGTTCATGGTCACCGATTTATAACTTCAGGAATGTTAATAGAAAATAATGATCTCGTTCTGGAAACTTACCTGCACAGCAGTAGTACTAAAGGAGGGATCACCAGAACAAATGCAGAAAGATTCATGACTTCACCTTAAACATGCATGTTATGGCTGAGTCTAGTTAGTGGCAAGGAACATCTGGAGGCATACAGAATTCCACTGAACAGGGATTATGCAAATTTCCTACAGTGCAAAGTCAGTGCATGTCATGCCATCTGGTGCAACACTGTAGTGCTGCCTACAATGTGGATGCAGAATCATCCTCCACTTGGAGTACGCTGAAGTTTCTCTTGCAAGAAGAACTAGTCAGAAGAATCTATGTTCAACAAAGTTGAAGGATAAGGAGTTCTTAATATGTACAGTTGAGCATGTTAGGAACAAAAACAAACCCACCAATATCTTTCACCTGTACTACGGCATGCCATGTGGGGAATAAAAAAAATTAAGAATGTGATAATGTTGGCAAAAAAAAAAAAAAATGATGAAAAAGTGAACTACGGAACAAATATTTGGAGGAAAAAAGTCAACCAATGTATTTTCACCACAGAATGAATACACTAATTCCCAAAAGAATGTAAGTAGCAGCCATTTATGTCAGGCATTTTAGATTTAGAAAAAAATCACCAGGAAACCAAAAACGTATCTAGTTCCTGGAGCTCATTACAAATCAATCTTAATAAGATGGAGAAGTATCAGAGAACTGGAAAAACATATATGGTAGTATTTCAAAAGGTTAAATTGGAGGTTTGGGATAATTCTAAGTCAGATATTTGAGAAAAAAATAATGAAGAGCTGATATGAAATGAAATATAGATATCAATATTATTATATCTGGGCATACGTTTATAGAACAGATAGTTTGTCAGAGGTATTTGTTTGAATGAGATTGTAAATTGGCAAGTAACAGTAAAAAGTTAGATTGTTTTATATAGATTAAGGCTTTTTATGAAGTGTTTTGATTTAGAAATCAGAATAATATATAATCAATACAGTTCTTATTAGATGGACTTAAGACTAAACAAGAGATCCCTAAAATTAAGGGAAAAGCGAATTATCACTAAACTGATGTACTTTGAGAGTAACACCTTGAAAACTAGTCTTTGATATTTTTTTAATCCTCTTGCTGCTTCAGTTATGATTTATTTGAAACATATTTAACTAAATGATGTTCTGCAGTTCTTGTTACTTGGATGGAAAACCTAGATAGTAACAAAACTCTGGCAAGGAATACAAGTTGGGGATATGGGAAGAATTACCATCGGTCTAGAATTGTAGCTTTGAAAACTCTTCTTCCATGTGTTTCTTCATACTGGAAAGACCTACATTTGGAAGATCTGACAGTTTTTGCATAAACATTTCACAAGCACCCAGCAGCTACTTAATGCTGACAAAAGAACAGCCTCAGTCTTGACAGCACTGAGAAGCTCAGCAGCTTTCTGTTCTGTACTCTCTCTGTATGCCAAAATCTTAGGAGCAGATTATTTGCAGCTTTTATGGGAATAAGGTTTATAACTATCCTTTCCTTTTGAAATCTTAAATCTTTAGAGAAAGGTAGTTCAGAAAGAAGAGTTGCAACTCTTCCCTCTTCAGAAAGAAACATAATTTTGAGAAGTTCTCTGTGGGACACATGGGTCTCATCTTTAGATGGGTAAGTAATTTAATTTGGATCTACTGCATCGTAAGTCACAGAATCACAGAATTGTAGGAGCTGGAAGGGATCTCAGAGTCCATACACTATTAAGTGGACTGATACTAGCTGTATTTGAAACTTTTCTGTTGTTATTTCAAAAGGAAGGAATTATTTCTGCTCAGCATAAGCTGAAAACCTCAAGTTAGAAGTAAAATGTCAATTTTCTGCCTTTGAACTTTCCTGCAGTTCCAAGTCAAAGCAAAAAGGTGCAAAGACAGAAAGATTCAATACTCAGCCTTTTTTGTAAATAGCTGTTCCCATACCGTGTCTTTTTTTCTGAATGCTATTTTGAAATCCCACTGCCACTGACACAGTATAGACTCGTGCACTCACTGTATGCAGAGCACTGAGTCCTCCTGTAGGGCCTTGCACACTTAAGTCACTTTCTCTCAATTACTATAAAGCAAGAGCTGTGAAGCAGAATCAAAAATAGGACTACCAAAAGTCAAATCGTTTTTATGCTTAGAACCTGTGCTTAAAATCCTCTGAAAACTTGTTTCTCCCTACCATACTCTCTCCTCTCTTTCAACAAGGTCTCTTCTGCCAGACTCATGAGGAGACCCTTACTATAGCTGCACTTGACTCTCCTAGCAGAGACAAGTTTTTTTAGACTACTGAGGCAGAGCTTAATTGTTACATAATGCTTTGTGTTGGAAGGAAATGGAGGATGTGTCTGGAAATGCCATTAACTAGCAGAGAGCGTTTCTGTAATTGTCAGGAGCTTAAGAATAATGGAATGCATTGTGTACGTTACTAAACGAAAAGCAAACCATAAAAGACATCAAAAATGAATCATACAGTTATCTGACTTGCTAGAAAATGAAGACCATATAGGAATATTGGGAATGATGAAGGATTGAAATGCTTTAACTATTGATTTGATTGTGAAGGCTGCAAACAATAATTTCTTAGTTACAGAATTTTAAACATATCTTTAAAATCTTTTTAGCTATGTGAATTTAGTAGAGAATTATAAATAATAGCTTTGCTGAAGTAATATATACAGGATTTATATAGATAAATCTGAGTATAAAAATTTGAGCCATGTTCTCTGCGTTATAAAAATATTCTCTCCAAGTGAAGTAGCTTGCTAATAAACCAAAGTCGAATCAGAAGTTAGATTCAAAACAAACTTTAAACACGTGATTTCTTTTATATTCTTGATTGAGAGTTGTTTTGTGCTTTGTTTTTTTCTTTGTGAAAACCAAGGAAAAAAGAAACCATGAGCTTGTGTGCAAATAACCATAGTTTGTCATTAACACTTCTGTTCTTCCAACTTGAATACATTTAGAAATAGAAAGCAAGTGACTCCTTTGCAGAAACTTGGACTGTTGTATTCTGCACGACAGTCTAGACACTGCTCTTCATCGTCTTTCTGCACAAATGAGGTATGGCTGTGGTTGTAATGTCATGCCTAATCTTGGTTTGAGATCTGGAATTCTGCCATGTGGGAAACACAGGTGAAATCGTTGTAGTAACGAAGTGAAAAATAAAAACAGTTCCATTCGAGCTAGCTGTTCCCCGAGACAGTGTCTTCTTCCTAGATTAGGAAAAAATGTTTTTGAGAAGACTTCTAAAATTATTTACATTACGTTTTCACTCTTGTGAATAAGAAATTCTGGTTTTGTAAAACAGATGAATGGATTACAGATTCTTGAAGTTATAAAATCAAATAAGTGCAAAGAAACAAAACAAGCAATAAAGATAGAATGTATCACATCTAATTTAGGCCATTTAGATGTTGTACATCTAGTCCTAGAGAACTGCCTTGGCTCCTTTTTATTTTCTGGAGGAAGAGTTTCTCAGGGTAAGTCTTTTCATGGACTGCAGAAAGAGGCATTCAGTTTATACTGATCATCTAATTTTTTAGGTTACTATTCATATGTGAGATGAATTACCCTCAATTATAGGCATCGAAAACGTCTGTAAGTTAGGGCTCCCAGAATATTTTCTTGGGATTTAATGCAGTGCTGTATGCTGATCTCCCTCAGAAAAATACCTGCAACTTCTGGTGCTGACCGAAGAGCTGAAATTTGAAAGCTAGCTGTGAATATCACCTGTTTGTGACAACTACAGCAGCACTTGACTATGTACGTTAATTCTGAAACAAATGGCACTTTGGTGCCATGATGATCTGGTATGTATAGATTCTGTAGATAAGAAGATACAATACAGGTGGGTTTTTTTCTTGGTTTGTATAATAATGAGTTTATTTATATAGAGGATACTACCCTAAAACATGCTATGCTGTGCCAAGAGTGCATTATACTGAATATATCTTTAAAATAGCTGTTTCATCAGAACTGTGGATTTAAATCATGCTGTTCATTTCTGATTTATTGCCATCACTTTTATATTGTATGTTCCTGGATTTATGAGGAGGAACAGTGGAAGGAATAGTTCTTACCTAATGAAAAAGGAATAAATGCATCTTTCTTGACAAACTGCCCGCTGCTGTCCAAAAATCTCTCAGGAAAAAACACTTCTGGGTTGTTCCAATATTTTTCATCAAAATGTACGGAGTAGAGGTTTGTAATAACTGTAGTGCCTTCAGGAATAGAGTAACCACGTACAACAGTATCTTTGGAGGTTGCATGAAAAATACCTAGTGGAACTATGTTACAGAATCTTAGAACTTCATGGAGAACGGCTTCAGTGTAAGGCATTTTACATTTCTCTTCCAAGGCAGGCATTCTGTTTGGGCCGATGACTAAATCGATTTCTTTTTGAACATGTCCTGTTAGGAAAAGAAATAAGTGAAAAATTCTTTGTTTTCTAGCTTGAAAATATACTTTTAAAAGAATACTGAAACGTGACATATCGTACTAAAAAATATAGTAGCTTATATGTTTTTTAAGTTTAGACTCAAAATTAACTAGCAGCAATAAAATCATGCTTTAACATACTCTCTTGTGCTTGAGTTTGTTACTTCTTTAAAGTGAAGGGAACAAGCATGAGTCTGCAGAGATAATATACTTTAAATACCTGACTGGACACAGATAACACTGACATTACCTAATTACACTGTCACTTGTCTAATTCTGCTGACTCTTTGAGATTGACACAGTATAAAATCATTCACTCTTAAACTGAAAATAATTCTTGCTGCAGTGCATCAGATAAGAACCGCAGTAGCAAGATTCTGAATGTAACTGAAAAGAAAAAAATTGAATGTCCTCATTTTTTTTAGCTATTTTAAAATTAGGTTTGTAGGAATAAGATTATTAAAAAAAAACCTCAGGCATTCAGGCTTTTTTTTTCCTCATAAGCTTTCTTTGTTGAAACAGTGAAACAGTCCCTAATTAAAACAAATTGGAACTTTTACACTTCACGTGCAAATAATGAAAATCTGGGCAATGACAGAAAAATTCTACCATGAATCACCAGGTTCTTCAATCTGAAGTGACACTGTTTCTAATAAAAATAAAGAGTTGGGAAACAGCTTAGTGAAAATACATTCTGTAATGCAGTGATATATACAGACATATATTGTAAAAAAATAAATAAAAAGTAACAGCAATTTTTATTTTCATCTAGGTGAACTGATATCAGATTCTGATTCAGGAACGTGTTGTACTGCATTATCTAAGATCAGAAGATTATTTTAGGTGAGTGGATTTCTACAAAACTAGCCAATGTATAGGAGACAATGTTTTTCTTGATCTCTACAGAATAATGATATGTTGGTCAGATTTCAAAGAGTTAGGATGTTTTCAGTCAATCTTTCTGACTACTTATGGCTTTTATAATACCTTCTTTCAACACAAATATGCAACCTAAAACTTAAGTACTTACAAATATTTTATGAAAAAAAATCTAATCTCCATAATAAGTTTTAAAACAGAATTTAATAACGTGCTAAAATATTATCATGATTCATTTCAAAATTTGCAACAGGAAAGTATATCAATTCCTCAAAATGTCAAATTTCTTACCTTGAATGTTTGGATAAAGGGCCATAAATAACACTGCCCATCTTAAGACATTTGTTGTGGTTTCTGTCCCAGCTATGATGAGTTCTCCAACAGAGAAAATTAAGTTTTCTCTTGAATATGTAGATTCTGGATCATTTTTGTTGCAGTCCATCTCATCTAAATATGCATCTATAAAATGTCGAGGTGACTGAGGCTTCCTGTTTTCAGAGACTCGTTCTATAAGCTTTTGAAGAAAGTCATAGACTTCAGCTGCATTTTTAAACAGCTGCTGGTGTTTCCCAAATGGCAAGATACCAATCCAAGGAAAGGCATTATATAAAAATACAGAGGCACTAGCAGCTAATTCAATATTTTCACTGAATATCTCAATCATGTGCTGGAATTCAGTATCTTCGTATGTAAAACGTTCTCCAAAAATGATCAAATTAGTAATGTTTGAAACAGCATTTGTTATCAAGTGTTTAAGATCAAATGGTCTGCCTTTGTAGGTATCAATGGCATCAAGGAAAAACACAGATTCTTCTGAAATTTTGTGTTCAAAGGACCTTTGACCATATCCAAAAGTTCGAAAGGTATTTACAGCTAATTTGCGATGCTCTGTCCATCCTCTGCCATATTTACTGTTCAGTAAGCCTGAAAAAAAATATTTTGACACAGCATTTTATGCAATGCTTTATTTTTCCCCAGTAAGACAATAAAATTATTTAATTATTTTAAAGATTGCCTGAACAACCCTTCTGCCTCAAAGCTGAATTGGTTTACCTGTGCTACTTCTGACAAGCATTTTATCTAGCCTGTTCAAGTACTCTATTGTATTACTTTTCAGCATCTCCAGAGATTATGCGCCATAAGGAGCTGGGGCTGCCCGTCTACTTCTGATAAATGTGTTTGAAGTTGACACGGCTCCTAATGTAGTTATGTTAATGTGTTCTAAAAATAAAAGTAAAATAACCCAAAAACCTGAACCTAAGAAGGAACAAGGTGCAATTTTTAATGACTAGGTGCATTTTCTAATGATGTGGCTGAAATCTGTATAATACAAGGTAAAAAAGATAGTGCAAAACAGATGTTACAAAGCCAGGCAGAAAACAAAGAAACAGAATGGAATCGACAAGAAGAAATACTGACATTTAACCTCGGAAATTAAATTTGAGGTGTAGCCCTTAAACTCATCAAAATTTCCAAAGTTCCTCATACACTTGTATCTCAATATTAAAAGCCAATTTAATATATATCTTAATAAAAAAGCCACAGAAATATTTGCCAACTCAAACAGACCAAGTCTACACAGAAGGCAAGATGAGTTGCAAGGAAATATGCTTCTCAGAGTTCATACTAATCAACTGGAAGAGTTCTTGCAATAGATAAGTATAGTTACTTCAGAATACTATTGCATTGCTCATAGCTAAAAGCTAAGAGATGCTTCAAAGCTAATTTGATTACCAGAAACAAAGAAAATAGTCAATTAGTGTCACTTGGAAAGCTGAAGAGGAGGGAGCATGGAGACAAAAATAAAAAAATAAAAATTGACATGCATCTTGCTATGGAATGTAGCCCAGAAATGACAGTCCTTTCTGGACATCAAGCATTTCATGATAGGAGATAAGGTAGAGAAAACAACTAGAGCAAATGTTTCATGTGATCGTATACCCTAATACAATCTTATGGACAAAATTACATGTCTTTTTGAAGACACTGGGACTTACCTCCCATGTTTGTCAGTTTCTTAAACAAAGGAAGAGATGGTCTGTCTGCAAAAATTTCACTTTGGTGGACAAGACATTCTTTCACTGCATCATAGCCATTCAGTACAATGGCAGATATACCTCCCAAATCAAGACTGAAAATCTTTAGGGGAGAAAACAAAAATTATAAAATGCTATTACAACCAAATCTTACAAAGAAATAATGAAAACAAGCAAAGACAACTAATGAAGAATTGAAACAGCACTAAACTTCAATTCAAAATATGGACTTAAAAATACAGCAGTAAACTTCAGTAGGGCATAGAAGTAACCAGAGGGTTCTAGTACTGATACAACTGTGGTGTCAAAGAGCTTGTTGTGAGCCAAATTAGTCTCTGTCAAAAGATACAGTAAGTTAGCCTACGGTACATTCTGCTTTGCAGTGCACCTAATGTGACTGAACCTCCAAAGTAAGGATTGGGAATGCTTTCATATAGTCATCAAAAAAATATATATGGAAAAAAAGGGAATCTGCACATAATTCAGGGAAAAGATATGTATCTTCTACTGCAAGTAGATGGAAATTATGTATTTATAGAAGAACTAAAGTACTTGTATTGTCTATTTTCGTATGGAAACAAAGAAAGGGGGAACTTTCACTGCTATCTGTTGCTCCTTTCGTCCTCTGTAAAAAGAATCCAGTAGCTGAATTTGGTCAAGGGCGCTGTCATTGAGGCAACAAGTTCTTATGACAAATATTTCCATCACTTAGTGATGGCAGGCATAGAAGTGGTGTCAGAGTTGGAAAACAGCCAAGCTCCACCTAGTCCTTTCTGAAACTGGACACCAGCTTACTTTGCACAGACTCCCAAAGACCCATCAGATGACAGATGTGAGAGCCGTGATGATAGCATAGCCCAGCTAGTCCCATCTCCTGTTTTCAGAAGTGGTCAGCACTAGATGCTTTGGAGAAAGATGCAATACACCCTGCAGAAGGCACATACAGGATAAACAAAATGAAAATCTCATCCTACGCTTAAGAAATAAGTTAATAAAAATGAGGCTAAATTCTCAAGACTGAAATTTCATATCCCTTTTCATACTTCTGTTAGCATGACAAATCTGATATTTCTTACTTGTATATGTATTTCTTTTTCTGCATCACCAGCACTGTTTAACATCGCTCTATGATGAAGTAATGAGCACTAGTTTAGTTCCACATTCTGTGAAGTCTATTTCCTTTCAGCAGACCTAATTTTTTCGCTGTTACAATTGCTCTTCTTTTACACGATGAGAAGAAAGCATTTATTTTTGTATACTTCAGATGTAGCTTATGTATCGCTCTTTGTATGTTATAAAATACTTTTTAAAAGATCACTCCCTTGGTCTTTTTCAGAGCTCCCAATATTCTGGTCTGCCTCCTCCTGATCTACCCCGTGTTCTGCAGAATCCTTGGTGGCAGCAGGTGAAAAGAACTGCATTCAGGCAAGTATAAAGCTTGATTCTTTGATGATATATTTGCCTTCCTATATCCATTCAATTTGTCTTAGTATTTTCCTTGAAATGCTGTTTTTCTATTGTCAAAATAATAGGAATTAGATAACCCTACCCTTTCACTTCTGCCATTGGGCATGCTTTTAATTCATACCCTTTGCTTCTCATTCATGAGAACTACCACTGTTAAGTTTCTTCTGCAGCTTTCATAACGATTCTTACAAAAGCTTTTGAAAGCTTTAGGTGCTATCACCAGCATTCTTTCGTTTGCTTGCTAGGTGTATTATTTAAGCATCCCTTAAACAACTCTAAGCATCCCTTAAACAACTCTTAACGGTTTGAGGGACATGATTTTCTAGTTAAGGCCGTGTTTGAGGCGCTCAAAGCTCTCTCTTTCTGAGACATCATTGTGAATCCCATCCCTCTAAGAAAAAGCCCTCAGGACGTGCACACACCTACACGTGCTGTGTGTGCTCTGCCTGCCTTTCTGCGGCAGCACAGCTAGCCTGGGCTTCGCTTTATTGAAGGATGTCAGAATAGACTGCTTCCATGAAACGGAGTCATGAAAAGAAAAAGCAGAGGAAAAAAAAGGAAAAAAAAAGGAAAAAACAAACAAAAAACCTCGAAATATTCCCATGTACGTATATAAATCATAATGTAAGTAGCTGCTCACATATTACTCTGAAGGCACTTTACTGCCAAGTTCTTCCCGTGAAAATGTCGTGCACTATGCCCGTGCCTGCCCCTTGTTTTCCTGCACGCCCTGCCCCAGAGCAGCACGAGCGCGGTTCAGGCGGATGCTCGGGCACGACACTGCTGCCCCGAAGCGGCGTCCCAGCACAGCGCCGGAGCCGCGGCAGCCCCGGGCGGGGCCCCCAGCACCGTCCTGCCCGATAGTGTCCGGGCCGTCCTCCCCTCCCCCTGCCCCGGCTCGCCGTCGGAGCCGGCAGCCGCCCGGTACCTGCCCGTGGATCTGGCTCTGGCGCCGCATGTAGACGTGCGGCTGCTCCGCACCCAGCGAGTGGATGTTGCCGATGAGGGGCAGCCCCGCGGGGCCGGGAGGGAAGCCGGGCGGCCGCCGCTGCTTCAACAGCTGCCGAACTACCAGCGCGAACAGCAGCAGCAGCGGCGGCAGCGCCAGCAGCAGCCAGGGACCTCCCCCCACCGCCGCCGGCCCCATCGCGCCGCTTCCTCCTGCCGCCCGGTCCCAGCCCGCTGCTCCCGTTGGGTGCTGGCAGAGCCGCCCCGCACGAATTGGCCCACGGGAGCACCGCCCCTCGCGTCAGCGGGCCGGACCAGCTGTGGGGCGGGACAGTGCTGATGGAGCGTCGAGAAGCTTGTGCTGTCTGCTTGAAAACATCTTCATGTACAGACCTGAAAAGATAGGAAAAACATAAATGCGTGTTTCGGGGGTGACTTTCCCGGAGCCTCCTCGGGTCTGGGAGACTGCAGGCAGAGAACTCCACGGATTTCTATTCTCTTCCTCCCTTGCCCTTCTGGCAACGAGATAAGGAATGTGACCACCCTATGGTGCTCTGCTGGTGGGCAGTGGGCACCATCGGCGTGGAGCCAGCTGCTGGAGGACATCTCTGTGTAACTCGTTATTGCTGCTGTTAGCGAGTGGGCTTTCTTCTTGGGAAGGAGCTACAGCTGCCGGAGAAAGAGATTGCTTCCTGAGGAGCTAAGAAAGCAATCCCACTAAGAAGTGTAACATCCTGTCGAAAGAGCTTATAAAAAACTTCACTCTGTTTCCACTCATGTTATTTTTCCTTTTCTATCACCGCTACTGTACAACTGAAGTAGGTCTTAGCATACCAGAGGTACTGATGCCTAACTAAAATTTCAGTTCTGTGTCCAACTCAGACTTTCTGTTGAATTTAGCTCAGTACCTCCAGTAGATCTGTAAGAAAATCTACGCTGATACAGAGTTTGTGCTAATGAACTTCATAAATAACCTGACTGATCAAAGTGCATCGCGTGCTCAGTCATCTAACTATCTAATGCTTAATCCTCAGTACGTTGCTGTCATGGGATGTTCTGCTTCCGTTGTGGTGGTACTAACTTGAGAGCACATGGCCCGGAGACTGGGGATGCTGCTCAGAAGGCAGATGGAGAAAAAATCAAGCACGGCAAAGGCGACACTTGGAGAGCACAGAGTGGAGGTACTGTGAGTGGGATGGGGGAAAGAGGAGAGGAACTGGGAAGTGATAAAGTGTGGCTTTTTGCCTGGCATTTTGGCTACAAGTTAACTCACAGAATCCTAGAATAACCTGAGTTGAAAGGGTCCTGTAAGAATCATCGGGTCCAGCTTCTGGTTCCTTAAACTCTAGCAGCTTGGTGTGATCACTGCTGCCCTGGGGTGTCTGTTCCATGCCCACCATCCTCTGGTCCAGAACCTGTTGCTAACCCCTAGCTGCTCCTTCCTGGCTCAGCTCCATGCCGTTCCCTTGGGCCCTGCCACTGTCACTAGAGAGCAGAGCTCAACGCTGCTCCTCCACTCCCTTCGAAGAGCTGTAGGGCAGCTCCTTCTCTCTGGGCTGAGCAGCCAAGGGATCCCAGCCACTCCTCGTACATCCTGCCCTCTAGAGCCCTCACCATCTTTCTTGTCACCTTTCAACACTCCCTAACAATTTTATGTCCTTTTTGTACTGTGGCACCCAAATTTGCACTCATTACTCAAGGTGAGGTTGCACCAGCACAGTATAAACCAGTGCAATCCCTTCCCTCAAAGTGAGGGATCTGTGAGCACTGGCTATCCAGGTGCTCACTGAACAGGGCATAGCACTGACAAAGGGTACTTACTCACATTTGCTCAGCGTGGGCAGACTGAAAAGATAAATGTCGCATGTGCTGCAGAACAGTATGACAGTAACTTTTAGTGAAGGTAAGTGTAGCTACTCTGACTCAGTTTTCTCCTGAGTTGCTGACACGCAATGAATATTTGGTTGTATAGGCCTCAGTGTCTCTGATTTGTAGATTGCTTGTCAAACAGGTGTTAACGCCAATATCCCAGAACAAAACCTAATCCATTTTTTTTCAGAATACGAAGAATTTATTTGAGTGCTGCTGGAGGTTTATTTTTTCATTGTTCTTCCAAATTATTTATTCACACTTAATTTCAATACGAAACTTCTTGTCATCTCAACTGAATTACTATAGCCATACCTGCAAAAACATCAGTGTGTCAGTGCCCTAAGATTTCTCACCAGTGGGCAACAGATTCAGGACCCCAGTTTGTCTCCAGACGAAGGCAGGATGAGGGGAAGTGACCAAGGATTAAAAAAGGCATGCAGTTTGCTTGAGCATCTGTGCTGAAGCATGCAAACTCAAATGGATAGAGTCAAACAAACCTAAGTAAGGAAAAGGGGGTTTACAAACAGCAAATTTAGGTGAATGGAGGTATGCAGGTGAACTGATCAAAATGCACTTCAAAACAGCAAAAGAAAACTTATTCATAGCCTACAACCAATTACTCAGGATTAACGTGGAAAAAGGAATTTGCGGCTGATTATTGCAATAGAAACATTGGTGTTCCAGATATGTAAGGCAATTACATGGTATATAATTATATGGTATTATTGTGTTCTCAGTTTTACGGATGTAATACATTTTGTAAGCTTCTGTATTTGGGAAAAAAACAACAAAAAAAAGAAGTTGGTACTTTTCTCCTCTCACCTGCCCCAGATAAGATGTCGTGTGAGTAGCTCTCAAAGTGTCTGAGGAAACAGCCTAGCTGCTGTGGCTTTGATTTTCACTTTTAAGCATGTAATGCATCACATGCATCCACAGGATCAGAAAAGAAACCTAGCATAGGAAGATCCAAGAAAAAAAGGTACAAAAATGTCCAAAAAAGGAATGAATTGATTTTTATGGGGAAAACCAAAATGAAAACTGAGAAAAACACACAGACAAAAATTGACAATTATTTTCAAGCAGGGGAGAGAACAATCAAAACTGACCTTACCATTGCATTTGAGCCCTGGTGATGGAGAAAAGAAGATAGTCCTATTCGCTGTAGCAGAGGATGAGAAACTGAAGCACATGATTGCAAAGCTGTCAAATCAGATTTGGTCAAGCCAAAAGGTGATGAATCCACCAAGGTTAAAGATCCAACAGCCTCTAAAGGATAAATGATTAAATGGAGGAAAAGTACAACTGTAAGTCGTCAGAAGTAAATGATGGATGATGCTTTGTGGACAGATGATGTCACTTAAGAACAGAGGTGTAGGGATTCAGGAGCCCAATGGGCTATTCAACAATGGATTCCTTGCCAGTTCCTCACTGATCTTTTTATATTTCTTTCATTCTTTTGAGAGCGTGGGGGTAGCTTGTGCTGAATTGCTACTTTGGGAAGGTTTTACTCATCTTAATCACAGATGATCAAACGAGCAAACTCATAGGATGAGTAAAGGTTTTGTGATTTCAATTATAAAAACAATTGCTGAGTGAGGAAATCCATTTAAGTGTGTATCTTTATTAAATTCTAAAACATTCTGGACATCACAAATCACAATTACTTTGCACCATAAATTCTGTGAAGAAATGTTGGAGACAATCAAGTAACAGTAAATGATTATGTTCCTGTCTTCTTCAGAAAAGCGGAAGGCAATTCTTTGACAGGAAGTGACTGTGCATATGCATGGTTTGGCTTTAGAAGGAATTTGAAGAAATACACTCATAGATGGGATTATTCTTTCAGTAGCAATATTAGGATCCCAATGTTAACTCTGTTACACTCTCGGGTGGAAAATGAAATTGCTTCCAAGCTCCATTGAATAGCTCAGAAACTTGTATTCATCTGCAGTTCAGAGCAGACTTTGTTCTTTCCCTTCAGCATTGTTATTGCTCTTCTGGAAAATAAGGGAAATTTTATCAGGCTGAGGTGCCTTCACTTCCTATGACAGTATCTTCTGTCCAGTTAAGTTATACCATTGCTTATAAAGTGTTATACAGGAAAATAGTTGTTTTGCAACCTGGAATATAAAGATTTTACTCACTTTCTTTTGAGGGAACAGGGACGGGAAAAATAAATTAATCTGTGTAAGCGTGTGTAAAACACACATGCTCCTCACTTAAAATATATATATATATATATAAGCTCACTGACAAGTTTAGAGTCATGTGCAGACATTATCTATTGCAATTTCATAGCCCTTTTTAACACACCTCTAATATCACTAAGCATGCTCAATTGTAGCATCTCCTTAGTGCCATCATTATCTTTAGGTTTAGCTTTGTGATTTGCTAAAACAGAAAAACTCATCTTGTGTTCTTCTTCTTCACTCTCGAGAATTGGATTTTTGTTGCTGGAAACAAACATTTCCTGGATCACAGTTCTGTTGTACCCAAGTACTTTATGCAGAAAACTGTGATACTGGCTTGAAGACTGTAACTTCAAAAATAGTTTTGACATATTTTATTTGCTGGCTTTTTGAATATACTTAGATCCATGTAATGTATGCATTTCAACATCTCTATTTAGTTGATAGTCCCACGTGACTACTGCTTCCCAGAAGTTCTGATGCAAGTAGATTAGCAAATATTATAATACTAATAGCTTCTATCTCTATGTACTGTTGACCAGCACTATAAGAAGACAGAGATCTTCTTCAGTCTCTATTTTACACTAAACGTACAAGTAAGTCTTTACCTTTGCACAAGTGGCTTGGGTGAAGAGTCAAAGAGTTAAACTACCAGCTGAGAAACTATTGCACCTGGTCCTTATCACACAGATGGCATTGCTGTCATCAACAGAGACCTATTGCTGTAGCAGCCCACTACACTGGGGCAACAGCATGGTCCCAGAATGGGCTGATAAAACTGTTAAATTACACTGTGGCTTAATCAGACTTCTCTACTATCAGGACAAAGGATGAAATACTGAAATGAGCTCTTCCAGGCTCCTAGTGTCTTTTTAAGAACAAATACAGGGTTAACTTGAGGATTTACAAGACAGTTTCTAGATTTCTGCTGACGTGCTCTGATGACATACAAGATAGTAGAATAGCAATTGTGCAAGCAATCAAAAAAAGGTTTTATAACTATGCTATTGCTTAACAAGGTTTGTTTTCAGTTCCGAGGCTGCTTTCCAGATAAGGAGTTAGTTCAACTCCTATCTCAGCTGGAGGATGTATAAAACTAAAGTGGAAATAGGTGCTAATTTTGAAAGAGTTTCTGGGTGAGACTGTCCCCTTTGCGTTCGCCTGGCCATTCTGTAAGTCTGCTGCTGGCTGAATTTGGTGAGCTGAAAGCTCCCCTTCAGGGATTCCCCTTGTCAGAGCACTGAGGTGCAGCCTGGGACAGAACTGGGTCTGGCTGGAGTGCAGTGGAGTTTTGCCAGTTCTTACGGGTAGAAGTGTTGCCAGGTGGCATGAGCTGGGGCTGCAGCCTCTGTGAGCCTGCCCAGAGGCTGAGCTGTGGTTCTGCAGGATGGAAGATGATGGAGCCATAGCCAGCTTCCTTACGGTCTGTCCCTTCTTCCGTGCTGCACAGCGTGACCCACTTGGTTTTAAAAGATTATTCTGCACCAAGTTTTGAATATATACGGGGAAAGTGCTTTGAAGCCAAAGCTCATTAGGAGTGTTTCAGTGAGATTAAAACAATCTAGCATCGATCTTCTGTTTAAAACGTCTTCCATATTTCAGTCTGGAAGCTTTTCTAAGACATTTTGGAAGAAATGAATTTGCTTCCGGACTGATTCATAGATTTCCCAGTAATTAGCTCAAGAGCAGTTCCTTTTTTGAGAAACAAGTGACTGAAGCACCCTGAATGTAGATGCCACTAAAAAGGGAGCCCTCTAGTGTTGGGGTCTATATCCATGTTCTGTTTCTCACTGACATACTGCATTTTTCTAAAGAAAGCCACTCATTTTTTGTCCAAATTTAAATGAAACAATAGGATGCGTGGATAAAATATAATTTGTGTGGGTAAACTTGATATGAGCTTAGTTTAAATATGAATGTTGCCTTCTGAAGGCTGTGAAAGCAGAATTGGGAAAAGGATCAGATGATTTAGGGAGGTAAGATCTGCAAAAGCCTATGTTAGTGAAAGTTTGGATGATAGGTAAAGTGTTATGTATCAGAGTTCGGGTAAACCTCTAGCTGTTAAAATTACACAATCTCAGAAACTGGAGATGGAAGAGACAAAGAAAGTTTGTTTAGTTGATCACGATCCTTTCCCAGAGTGAATATTAGCTACATTAGACTACCATGCCATACAGTCCTGTGGTGAAAGATATTCTGTAACTTCAATAGAAACCGTTCTTATATGCTATTAATTTCAACAGTATAAAGCTCTTCCTAATGGTTATGGTTGGACTAGATGATCTTGTAGGTCCTTTCCAACCTAATATATCTATCTATAATGTGAGCATCTCTACTGTTGTCTTTTAAGCTTATCTATTTTTGCTTTTTCCAGCACATTATTACTTCTTTGTAGGAAGCATTTATGTTTTTATCTTTCTCCATGGTCTTTCCTTCTGTTAACTGTTTCTGCAGTCTTTGTGCTTGGTTTGGTTTGTCTTTTTGTTTTGTTTCATTTTTCTCCTAAGTCATGTTATGGGCTCTAATAACTGTTACTGTTGCTTATTTTCTGGACTTCGTCCACGTTGCCCAAGTCTTTCTGAGGTATGCCATGTTACCCTGAATAGAGAACAGTGAGGTCTAGGTCGTATCAGCAGCAAGTAGAGTGTAAGGATTACCTCTAGGGCCTCAAATATGACATTCCTGTTAATAGACAGCTTTCATTCAGAGCAGTATCATGTGGCTAACTCAGGTTCAGATTAATTTTCTGCAGAGCAAATTGAGATCACACATTAGAAAGGTGGTTTCATGGGAGCTCAGTAGTGCTCACTGTCTCCTGCACGCATTGTAGTCTTCTTAGGTGGAAGTTTTCCAGCCATTCATGGACATTGGAAGCTGAATTAGGTGTCCACCTGGAATTTGGACAGGTAGAGACGAAGAAAAAGGCTATATAGCTTTCATAACTGTTTTTTACATAAAACATCCTGCTCTGCATATCAGGTAGCATTTAAGAACCTCACTGCGATGTCTATGGCTTGTTGACATAATGGCGAATATCTGTAGTGGAGAAACAAGTGGTTGTGCTTCAAGATGTATAGTTAAATAACATAAAATACGATATTGGAAGAAATTCTGTCAAGTGTCACTTGAAAATAGGGCAGCCTTTTTTGATTCCCTGCAAACTTTAATTAAAAGAAGAAATTCCTCTTACTTGGAGCTGCAGGTTGTAGTAGGTAATTAATTTCTTATTTAAAAAAAAANATAGCTTGTTGACATAATGGCGAATATCTGTAGTGGAGAAACAAGTGGTTGTGCTTCAAGATGTATAGTTAAATAACATAAAATACGATATTGGAAGAAATTCTGTCAAGTGTCACTTGAAAATAGGGCAGCCTTTTTTGATTCCCTGCAAACTTTAATTAAAAGAAGAAATTCCTCTTACTTGGAGCTGCAGGTTGTAGTAGGTAATTAATTTCTTATTTAAAAAAAAAAAAA